>CM055912.1:40031191-40631191 GCA_029582155.1 Panopea generosa
CAATGTCCTCTATAATTGTGTGAAATATCAACTAAATCCCTTGAACGCGTTTTGAGTTATGTTCCGGACAAGCATAATAAAATATAATAAAGGGAGATAATTAAAAAATGGGCAAGGTAGAGCTACAGTTCTTGGACAATGCATTTCCTCTCAATGTCTTTTATCATTGTGTGAAATACGAACCAAATCCCTTGAATAGTTCTTGAGTAATCTTTATGACAAGTATACAAAAAGTGATGAATGGGGAAATTGAAAAATGAGGTAAGCTAGAGTTATGGTTCTTACACACTTCCCCTTAAAGTCCTCTGTCTTTGTGTGCAGTTTGAATAAATTCCATTTAGTTACAGTACTTTTAGAGTTATGCTCAGGACAAGTAAATTTAACAAAGGGAGATAACTCAAAAAGTAAGCAAGGTTATGGTTCTTGTACACTACACTTCACCTCAATGTGTGAAGATTTAACAATATCGGCTGAATAGTTATGCTCGGCACAAAAGTGTTACAGACGGACACACACACACGTACGACATTGTGTGAAGATTCAACAAAATCCCTTAAATAGTTTTGGAGTTATTTCTGGACAAAAGTGTAAATTTAATAAAGGGAGATAATTCAAAAAGAGAACAAGGTAGAGTAATGGTCCTTGTACACTGCATGGTCTCTCAATGTCCTTTACCATTTTGTGAAGATTCAACAATATTGCTTGAACAGTTTTGTAGTTATGCTCCGGACAAATGTGTTACGGGTGGGTGGCGGTCGCATGCACGGAGACCATACCATATCTCCCTTCACCTTCGACGGGGGAATAACAAAATTTTACGATATTCTTCTAAAGATTCTGATTGGTTGGTTTCACACAATCAGACTGCCTCAGCGACTTATATTGTATTTCAAAAGATTAACATTTAGATGTTTATTTATATATGTATATTTATTATTAGATATATTCTATTTGAAAAATATCTTGTATACGATAACTGCAATAAGTTCTGATGGATTTTCTTTTTTAGTTTTATCAAACATAACATAAAACCTTACTTCATTTTTTTAATTTTATCAAAAAATTTTCAAATAGAGCTTAACATCATGTTCATTATAGGTTATGTATTTGAATCTAGAATTTGTTTGAATATTTGCGTCATTTTATGCCATCAAGGACTTACAGATAATCAGTTAACCTAACCACTATTTCATGGAATCTTGAAAGGTTAACCATTACACGAGCCACCCATTTCTGCAAATAACTGATAACTTTCTCTCTTGAATCAGCAGTGAGAGATGAATGACAATCAGACAATGTTGAATCAGCAGAGAGAGATGAATGACAATGAGACAATGTTGAATCAGCAGAGAGAGATAAATGACAATGAGACACAATGTTGAATCAGCAGAGAGAGATGAATGAAAATGAGATAATGTTGAATCAGCAGTGAGAGATGAATGACAATGAGACACAATGTTGAATCAGCAGAGAGAGATGAATGACAATGAGACAATGTTGAATCAGCAGTGTGAGATGAATGACAATGAGACACAATGTTGAATCAGCAGAGAGAGATGAATGACAATGAGACAATGTTGAATCAGCAGAGAGAGATGAATGACAATGAGACACAATGTTGAATCAGCAGTGAGAGACGGCTGACAATGAGACACAATGTTGAATCAGCAGAGAGAGATGAATGACAATGAGACACAATGTTGAATCAGCAGAGAGAGATGAATGACAATGAGACAATGTTGAATCAGCAGTGAGAGATGAATGACAATGAGACACAATGTAGAATCAGCAGAGAGAGATGAATGACAATGAGACAATGTTGAATCAGCAGTGAGAGATGAATGACAATGAGACACAATGTTGAATCAGCAGAGAGAGATGAATGACAATGAGACAATGTTGAATCAGCAGTGAGAGATGAATGACAATGAGACACAATGTTAAATCAGCAGAGAGAGATGAATGACAATGAGACAATGTTGAATCAGCAGAGAGAGATGAATGACAATGAGACAATGTTGAATCAGCAGTGAGAGATGAATGACAATGAGACACAATGTTGAATCAGCAGTGAGAGATGAATGACAATGAGACAATGTTGAATCAGCAGAGAGAGATGAATGACAATGAGACAATGTTGAATCAGCAGTGAGAGATGAATGACAATGAGACACAATGTTGAATCAGCAGAGAGAGATGAATGACAATGAGACAAAATGTTGAATCAGCAGAGAGAGACGGATGACAATGAGACAATGCTGAATCAGCAGAGAGAGATGAATGACAATGAGACAATGTTGAATCAGCAGAGAGAGATGAATGACAATGAGACAATGTTGAATCAGCAGAGAGAGATGAATGACAATGAGACAATGTTGAATCAGCAGTGAGAGATGAATGACAATGAGACACAATGTTGAATCAGCAGAGAGAGATGAATGACAATGAGACAATGTTGAATCAGCAGTGAGAGATGAATGACAATGAGACACAATGTTAAATCAGCAGAGAGAGATGAATGACAATGAGACAATGTTGAATCAGCAGAGAGAGATGAATGACAATGAGACAATGTTGAATCAGCAGTGAGAGATGAATGACAATGAGACACAATGTTGAATCAGCAGTGAGAGATGAATGGCAATGAGACAATGTTGAATCAGCAGAGAGAGATGAATGACAATGAGACAATGTTGAATCAGCAGTGAGAGATAAATGACAATGAGACACAATGTTGAATCAGCAGAGAGAGATGAATGACAATGAGACACAATGTTGAATCAGCAGAGAGAGATGGATGACAATGAGACAATGCTGAATCAGCAGAGAGAGATGAATGACAATGAGACACAATCTTGAATCAGCAGAGAGAGATGAATGACAATGAGACAATGCTGAATCAGCAGAGAGAGATGAATGACAATGAGACACAATGTTGAATCAGCAGAGAGAGATGAATGACAATGAGACACAATGTTGAATCAGCAGAGAGAGATGAATGACAATGAGACACAATGTTGAATCAGCAGAGAGAGATGGATGACAATGAGACAATGCTGAATCAGCAGAGAGAGATGAATGACAATGAGACACAATGTTGAATCAGCAGTGAGAGATGAATGACAATGAGACACAATGTTGAATCAGCAGAGAGAGATGAATGACAATGAGACAATGTTGAATCAGTAGAGAGGATGAATAACAATGAGACACAATGTTGAATCAGTAGAGAGAGATGAATGACAATGAGACACAATGTTGAATCAGCAGAGAGAGATGAATGACAATGAGACACAATGTTGAATCAGCAGTGAGAGATAATTGAAAATGAGAAATGTTGAATCAGCAGAGAGAGATGGATAACAATGAGACACAATGTTGAATCAGCAGAGAGAGATGAATGACAATGAGACACAATGTTGAATCAGCAGAGAGAGACGGATGACAATGAGACAATGCTGAATCAGCAGAGAGAGATGAATGACAATGAGACAATGTTGAATCAGCAGAGAGAGATGAATGACAATGAGACACAATGTTCAATCAGCAGAGAGAGATGAATGACAATGAGACAATGTTGAATCAGCAGTGAGAGATGAATGACAATGAGACACAATGTTGAATCAGCAGAGAGAGATGAATGACAATGAGACAATGTTGAATCAGCAGTGAGAGATGAATGACAATGAGACACAATGTTAAATCAGCAGAGAGAGATGAATGACAATGAGACAATGTTGAATCAGCAGAGAGAGATGAATGACAATGAGACAATGTTGAATCAGCAGTGAGAGATGAATGACAATGAGACACAATGTTGAATCAGCAGTGAGATATGAATGACAATGAGACAATGTTGAATCAGCAGAGAGAGATGAATGACAATGAGACAATGTTGAATCAGCAGTGAGAGATGAATGACAATGAGACACAATGTTGAATCAGCAGAGAGAGATGAATGACAATGAGACACAATGTTAAATCAGCAGAGAGAGATGAATGACAATGAGACAATGCTGAATCAGCAGAGAGAGATGAATGACAATGAGACAATGTTGAATCAGCAGTGAGATATGAATGACAATGAGACAATGTTGAATCAGCAGAGAGAGATGAATGACAATGAGACAATGTTGAATCAGCAGTGAGAGATGAATGACAATGAGACACAATGTTGAATCAGCAGAGAGAGATGAATGACAATGAGACACAATGTTAAATCAGCAGAGAGAGATGAATGACAATGAGACAATGCTGAATCAGCAGAGAGAGATGAATGACAATGAGACAATGTTGAATCAGCAGAGAACGATGAATGACAATGAGACACAATGTTGAATCAGCAGAGAGAGATGAATGACAATGAGACACAATGTTGAATCAGCAGAGAGAGATGAATGACAATGAGACACAATGTTGAATCAGCAGAGAGAGATGAATGACAATGCGACACAATGCTGAATCAGCAGAGAGAGATGAATGACAATGAGACAATGCTGAATCAGCAGTGAGAGATAATTGAGAATGAGACAATGTTGAATCAGCAGAGAGAGATGGATAACAATGAGACAATGTTGAATCAGCAGTGAGACTTGAATGACAATGAGACACAATGTTGAATATCAGTTATCACGGAGACAGTGGACAAGGCCGAATGGGGTTGGATCCGAACTCACGCCAAAATTGATTATCAACTAACAACTGGGCTAACAGGGCCTTGCTTATTTCTTTGGTGGGGAAGATTTGAGTAAATCTATTGCAGGTTCGATAATAGTTACTTCTGCTAAACGACTACATACATAATCTTGTTCTGTATCCTCATTTTCATCACTGGGTGCTTGGTTAGACTTCTGCTCGCCTGCTGCCATTGCTGCCTGCCGTATCTGGTCAACCAATTTCGTATGTTTCTTACACAGCTGGGCAAACAAACTGAAATAAAGTGAGTGAAGTTTATGATATATACACTGTAATGTCAAAATAAATACACTGTATTATCCTTACAATAAATACACTCAGTGTATTATCATTACAATAAATACACTGTATTATCATTACAATAAAAACACTGTATTATAATTACAATAAATACACTGTATTATCATTACAACAAATACACTATATTAACATTACAGTAAATACATTGTATTATCATTACAACAAATACACTGTATTATCATTACAACAAATACACTGTATCATCATTACAGTAAATACATTGTATTATCATTACAACAAATACACTGTATTTTCATTACAACATATACACTGTATTATAATTACAATAAATACACTGTATTATCATTACAACAAATGCACTATATTATCATTACAGTAAATACACTGTATTATCATTACAACAAATACACTATATTATCATTACAGTTAATACACTATATTATCATTACAATAAATACACTGTATTATCATTACAACAAATGCACTATATTATCATTACAGTAAATACACTATATTATCATTACAACAAATACACTGTATTATCATTACAACAAATACACTGTATCATCATTACAGTAAATACACTGTATCATCGTTACAACAAATACACCGTGTCATCATTACAGTAAATACACTGTATTATAATAACAACAAATACACTGTATCATTATTACAACAAATACACTGTGTCATCATTACAATAAATACACTGTATTCTGTATTATCATTATACAGGAAGTATATCAAGATTTTTCACAATTTTAAAAAAGTCTAAAATCATTTTTTCCCCAAATATATACTGACCGACCGTGTATTGCCACAAGGATATCATTCTATATCATTCTAACAGTCAATTTAGTGGGGCAGTAGTGTAATGGATAGAGTGTCAGCAGCTCACACCAGAGGTTGTGGGTTCGATCCCTCCGCTCTACCCGATGCCTCTCATAAAACATGGTTCTACCAAGGAAGCTGACTCCAGAGCGGTTTATATAAAACTCTGAGCTTTCATGGCAATCAAGCTAAAATATATTAGTATAAACCAAATAGTAAATTGAAAAGGGATTCCCTTACTTGACCTACGTCTCAAGGTTAGACTAAAATGTATTTATTGCTTAAAATTTCAACATATTTTGTGATGCATCACATGAGTGCCATGATTTTAGACTGGTTTCACTAAAACTTCATATTGTTTTATTGATATTGATTATATAATAGATCATTAACCAGTCAAAACTTGATTTAAGTTTTTAAGTATCTAAGTAAAATGTTGATGAAACAGAAGCTTGGTTTACAATTGTAGAATTTGTTTCATCTTAGAAAGAATCTGACAGACGATATTTATGAAGGTCCTCAAGCAGTATTTAAGCGAGTCTATTTTTAGAATGGTTTCAATTTTGCATAGCCCAAGTTGGGAAATGTCTTTTCAATTTATTTTGGAATGACTAAAATAGATATTCTTTTTAGCAATACGGGGTCAATCAGCATAATAATATAGATATAGATATGATATGGGGGAAAAAATGTTTTTAGCCAATTGTAAAATTGTGAAAAATCCTGATCAATTCCCCTTAAGGTACCACAATAGTGATGTTGAAAGTACTGAATTTAATGATGATAGTGGTGGTGGTGTTGACAATGTTGGACTCAATCACTGCAGTATTATCTTCCCTGATGTAGGACTCAATCACTGCAGTATTATCTCCCCTGATGTATGACTCAATCACTGAAGTATTATCTCCCCTGATGAAGGACTCACTCACTGCAGTATTATCTACCCTGATGTAGAACTCAATCACTGCAGTATTATCACCCATAATGCAGAACTCAATCACTGCAGTATTATCTCCCCTGATGTAGGACTTAATCACTGCAGTATTATCTCCCCTGATGAAGGACTCAATCACTGCAGTATTATCTACCCTGATGTAGAACTCAATCACTGCAGTATTATCTCCCATGATGTAAAACTCAGTCACTGCAGTATTAACTCCCCTAATGTAGGACTCGATCACTGCAGTGTTATCTCCCCTGAGGTAGAACTCAATCACTGCAGTATTATCCCCTGATGTAGGACTCAATCACTGCAGTATATCTCCCCTGATGTGCAGTATTATCTCCCCTGATGTAGGACTCAATCACTGCAGTACTATCTCCCCTGATGTGCAGTATTATCTCCCCTGATGTAGGACTCAATCACTGCAGTATTATCTCCCCTGATGTAGGGACTCAATCACTGCAGTATTATCTCCCCTGATGTAGGGACTCAATCACTGCAGTATTATCTCCCATGATGTTGGGACTCAATCACTGCAGTATAATCTCCCCTGATGTAGGGACTCAATCACTGCAGTATTATCCCCTGATGTAGGACTCAATCACTGCAGTATAATCTCCCATGATGTTGGGACTCAACCACTGCAGTATTATCTCCCATGATGTAGGGACTCAACCACTGCAGTATAATCTCCTGATGTAGGACTCAATCACTGCAGTATAATATCCCATGATGTTGGGACTCAATCACTGCAGTATTATCTCCCATGATTGGGACTCAACCACTGCAGTATAATTTCCTCTGATGGGACTCAATCACTGCAGTACTATCTCCCCTGATGTGCAGTATAATCTCCCATGATGTTGGGACTCAACCACTGCAGTATAATCTCCCCTGATGTAGGACTCAATCACTGCAGTATTATATCCCCTGATGTTGGGACTCAACCACTGCAGTATAATCTCCCCTGATATAGGACTCAACCACTGCAGTATATCTCCTCTGATGTAGGACTCAATCACTGCAGTATTATATCCCCTGATGTTGGGACTCAACCACTGCAGTATATCCCCTGATGTAGGACTCAACCACTGCAGTATAATCTCCCTGATGTAGGACTCAATCACTGCAGTATAATCTCCCATGATGTAGGGACTCAATCACTGCAGTATAATCTCCCATGATGTTGGGACTCAACCACTGCAGTATAATCTCCCATGATGTTGGGACTCAATCACTGCAGTATAATCTCCCCTGATGTAGGGACTCCACTGCAGTATTATCTCCCTGATGTAGGACTCAATCACTGCAGTATAATCTCCCCTGATGTAGGGACTCAATCACTGCAGTATTATATCCCTGATGTTGGGACTCAACCACTGCAGTATAATCTCCTCTGATGTAGGACTCAATCACTGCAGTATAATTTCCCATGATGTTGGGACTCAATCACTGCAGTATAATCTCCCCTGATATAGGACTCAATCACTGCAGTATTATATCCCCTGATGTTGGGACTCAACCACTGCAGTATTATCTCCAATGATGTAGGGACTAATCACTGCAGTATAATCTCCCATGATGTAGGGACTCAATCACTGCAGTATAGTCTCCCCTGATGTAGGACTCAATCACTGCAGTAAATCTCCCTGATATAGGACTCAACCACTGCAGTATAATCTCCCATGATGTAGGGACTCAATCACTGCAGTATAATCTCCCTGATGTAGGACTCAATCACTGCAGTATTATATCCCCTGATGTTGGGACTCAACCACTGCAGTATAATCTCCCATGATGTAGGACTCAACCACTGCAGTATATCTCCCTGATGTAGGACTCAATCATTGCAGTATAATCTCCCCTGATGTAGGACTCAATCACTGCAGTATTATATCCCCTGATGTTGGGACTCAACCACTGCAGTATAATCTCCCATGATGTAGGACTCAACCACTGCAGTATATCTCCCCTGATGTAGGACTCAATCACTGCAGTATTATCTCCCATGATGTGGGACTCAATCATTGCAGCATTATCTCCCTATGATGTAGGGACTCAATCATTGCAGCATTATCTCCCCTGATATAGGACTCAACCACTGCAGTATTATCTCCCATGATGTAGGGACTCAATCATTGCGGCATTATCTCCCCTGATATAGGACTCAACCACTGCAAGTATTATCTCCCCATGATGTAGGGACTCAATCATTGCAGCATTATCTCCCCTGGAATACACTGGACCTACAGAAAGCAGTTGGAAAGTTAAAACATAGTTGTTTGTTTTTTGTCCAGGGAATGATAATGCAGGGATTTATTTATTCCTAGCAATTGCCAGTATTTTAGTAATCACTACTGAAAATATGATGCTGATACCAGATTTCTAACCAATCCTGTTGTCATTTAAGAAATGATTAGAGAGTAGCCCAGGTACAAGATGCAAGAAAATCTAAGGTGATAGTCTTGCCTCTAAGATGGCCACTACAATGCTGAAACAAAGTTTTAAAACCAAGTGTAACAAAAGTAACACAAAGTTATAATGCACCCCCCCCCCCCCCAAAAAAAACAAAAAACAAAACACACACCCCACCACCTCTATCATGCCCAGAGGCAACATCATAACAATATATAATTAGTACTGTATATCAAATATTTGTACTCTACAGATTATTAATTTTATAAACACCCCCAGGGTTGGGGGGAGAGTGGTTGTATATTTTCTATCACAAAGAAGATCTCAAACTGACTAATTGCCAATTAAATTTTAATTGATATTTTCAAATTTTAATCAAATTTAAATTACATTTAATAACTTTATGTCAGGGTATAGGTTATATATACAGTCCCCACTCCAGGACAACAGAAATCACCATATGGAAGGTTCACAGTTATATGTTTTTTCTTTGTTGCCTCACACTTGATTAACTTGATCCAATCGTTCGTGAAATGTTTGGAAATTGCAGGGAAAGTGTATAAATGCTTGTAAATGAATGACTTATGTGTTAAGCTGAAGGTCATACCAGTTAGAGAAATTATAATTATAATATAGGGAAATTTAAGAAACATCTTCTCCAGGATATTTAAGTAGGTGTCATCTCTGAAACGTAATTCTGTAAATATTATTTCATAAAATTTTGCAGAATCAAAATCTGATTAATAATACTAAGTAGGATTAACAAAGAATAATAAAAAAGAGATTGAAAAAAAAATTGAAATATTAACTGATTGTGTGGTGACTTGACTTGAAAAAACGTCCAATTAATTTGTCGCTGGACCAATTTTGGAAATATTAACACTGGCACTAAAATTTACTTAAAGGAGGATTTACAGAATTGTGATCATTGAAACAATCTGTGGATAGTCGTACAACTGGAAAACAACATACGGAAAGTGGCAAAGTGGATCATTGTACATGTATCATTGGAAAAAAACAATACAGAATAATAGATCCGAGTATATAGCTGGAAGAAACAAAACCTAAAAGTAAAAAAAAAAACTATTAAAAAGAAAATCAAGTTACTTAACAGTGAGACTTCAGACATTGTTTTTCGATTTGCAATGTTGACTCTCAAAGTAGATTTAAATATGACGCAGGCTTATTCCTACTCTTTACTTCTCATGTGTGTTTTAACTATTGTTCTGTATCCCAAACCTACTTACTGTCAAATCTACACATCTACATACAAGATGAAGGAAGCTGCAAATTACATCCACAACAATCCTATATTTGAGAGATTGTTGAGAATCCTGGTTAAATATGTCGTACATTTCCGCGGTTTCAATGAGATGACAATGAATACGCCAAGCGGTCGTATCAATGTTCCGCTCGATAAAAAATTAAATGAAAGTTTGGACGTGTTCGTGGATTCCATCCTACAACTAGAATTAAACAGAAATGTTTTAAGAGACCCACATTTCAATATCAACCATCCAATCAATGCGTTCAAATTTATAAGAAACAATACGAAGGTTTTAAACAAAATAATCGACTTTGCTAATGCAACGTTTCTTCAGTTTGAGGACTTAGAACATGATGCAAAGCTTAAACATGCTTGCAAATTTCTTGAAAAGGAAGAGTTTCCAAATCTCCAGGACTTGAAAGGAACAATGGCAGCCATTTTGAATATTCAAAATGTCTATCTACTTAAAACAGCAGAGGTAGCAGATGGTAAAGTATTTAATTATGGCGCAGGTCCGCTAACCGCTGAGGAGTGTGTGGAGATTGCCACTTTGCACGTTCTATCAACATGACCTACACCGTACTGTGGCTCGAAGTGGCCAGACAAAAAGTGGAAGAACAGGGAGACAATTCTGTAGACTTGATACAGGTCAGTATCTTTAAGGGAACATATCACGATTTTTCAGAGTTTCAAAATTGGCTATAATATCATATCTATAATATATACTCACTGACCCCATATTGCCAAAAGAATATCTATTTAAACATACCAAAATAATATATTGAAAAGGGATTTCCTAACTTGGGTAGCAATATTTAAGTGCTGTCTATTTTTAGAATGGGGATTTCATTTCAGGTTTACCACTCAAATTTAAATAATGATTTTGTCAAGTTTTAATGGCTTTGTCATACCAGGTGCTTTTTATCCATTTCAATAAATATTTTATTTTTTTAAAGACATTTATAGCAATTTTCATTGATATACTCCCTTTAAAAAAGAAAGAATGAACCAATGGTGTTTTACAGCATCTCGAGACATAAGAGGACATTTAAAACGAATATCTGAGAAATAAACTTTATGCCATTATAAATTAATTGAGAGATTCCCATCTAAATTATTTTTTTTTTTTTTTTTCATTTTTTTTTATGAAAATGAAAAGGATTCAGAGCGGCGTGAGGGGGCGGAGATGATAATCAAGCAATTAGTTTATTTGTAAATATCACAAAATGGTTATCATTTTACAATATAAGAAAATAATAAAATATAACATAAAATTCAAGAGTAAATATTGTTTTCTTTTACAGATTGTTAAGCAATTGCTCGACACCTACAAGTTTTGGGGTTGCCAATGTGTGAGAGAAGCCAATAAACTGCGTAAAACCCTTAAAAAACTTGACCCCAACACCAAAGAAAAACTTGTTGATACCAACATTAAGTGTGGCAAGGCAACAAAATATTCTTCATGTGTCGACTTCCTCAACGACTTTGCCGCAGGAATGTACCGCCAAGTTCGCGGCTCCAATAAAGATTTCGAAAAGATCTGTCGTGATGACAAGCCATTATTTGATCCAACAGAATTCCAGAATAACCGTAACATAGGAAGGAATAAAAATATATGTAGACTTGTACACTACAATCATCAAAAGCTTAATTTGAACCCTTTGAGAGAAGAAATAATCCACAGTGCCAACCCACGTGTTACCATAATTCACAATTTTTTAAGCTCGAAAAACAGTAACTACCTAATTGCAAGAGCTAAACATTCCCTGAAACCAGCACATAGTCTTGGTTTATCATCCACTGGTTCCCATTCTGCTGCCCAGTTTTCACATTTTCATAAAATGATAAGATAACAGCTATAAATCAGAAAAAAATCATGTTGGTCACCAATTGCGGAGGAGAGATTTCACGACTTTCATGTCGCCAATTTCGGACTTGGTGGTATTACTAGCCGAGTGGCAATGAAAGTGCTGTGACCTCGGTATACGTATGTCTCAGCAATACAGCAGTGGGTGGGGAGATGGTTTTTTCATCATTGGGGTTAAAGGTCAAACTTGAAAAGAATGCAGCAGTGGTAGTGGATAATCGCAACATGGATGGCATAAGTGCACCTGGACAAGTAGACCACGCCTTTTGTCCCGTAATTAATGGTTTCAAATGGATGGCTTTCCAACACATCTACTAACAAGATGCCTTAAAAAACACTGCAATGTTCAAATTATTTTTTACCCATGTTCACATTATCAAATCAACTATTACAGCTATGAATACGTTAATGTCCAATCCCAGTATAGTATAACTACTATCTGAATGGGTGTTTTGCACCAATTCGTAACTGGTTATATGACATCTCTAGTTTTACTGGTGGTGGAAGACCTAAGAATAAATCGGAGTAGAACCACCATCCATCCGCAAGTAAATAGCAACCATTTTTACATTAAGTTTTTTTACTTAGCAGGGCTCGAGCCTAAAACCTCATCAGTAAGAGATAAGTGGTTGTTATTTACCATTTTAAAAAAAAAGTCGTGACTACAGGTAGTTTTAAAAATATGTGTACAAATTCTTTAAAAATAGAAATTAATATTTCCTTTTTTTAAAACTATGCCAATAAAAGATGATGAAAATAAAAATTTGTTTCACATTTTGTCACAAGTGCACAGAATATGATGCCTTGCAACCATTCAAAAGAGTTATTCCCCTTTTAACCATTTACAAGAGTTATGCCCCTTTTAACCATGTACAAGAGTTATGCCCCTTTAAACCATCTACAAGAGTTATGGTCCTTTTAACCATTTACAAGAGTTATGTCCCTTTGAACAATCTACAAGATTTACCCCATTCAACCATTTACAAGAGTTATGCCCCTTTTTAACCATTTATAGAAATATGCCCCTTTTAACAATCTACAAGAGTTATACTTCTTTCCAAAATAGATATCATGCATGCAAAACACAGTATTTTAATTTCATATTTGCATCATGTTACTTCCCGTATATATAAGCTTCACTAACAGAATTAAGTGAAAGTTTATAAACTTGTTATGTGCCTCTATACTATACTGTTACCACAGTGGTGGTCTAGTGGTAAAGTGTCCACCTTGCATGTGCTAGGTAGTAGAGTGTCGGCCTTGCATGTGCTAGGGGTAGAGTGTCCGCCTTGCATGTGCTAGGTAGAGTGTCCACCTTGCATGTGCTAGGGGTAGAGTGTCCGCCTTGCATGTGCTAGGTAGAGTGTCCGCCTCGCATGTGCTAGGGGAAGAGTGTCCGGCTCGCATGTGCTAGGGGTAGAGTGTCCGCCTTGCATGTGCTAGGTAGAGTGTCCGCCTTGCATGTGCTAGGTAGAGTGTCCACCTTGCATGTGCTAGGGGAAGAGTGTCCGCCTTGCATGTGCTAGGGGTAGAGTGTCCGCCTTGCATGTGCTAGGGGTAGAGTGTCCGCCTTGCATGTGCTAGGTAGAGTGTCCGCCTCGCATGTGCTAGGGGTAGAGTGTCCGCCTTGCATGTGCTAGGTAGAGTGTCCGCCTCGCATGTGCTAGGTGAAGAGTGTCCGCCTTGCATATGCTAGGGGTAGAGTGTCGGCCTTGCATGTGCTAGGTAAAGTGTCTGCCTCGCATGTGCTAGGGGTAGAGTGTCCGCCTTGCATGTGCTAGGTAGAGTGTCCGCCTCGCATGTGCTAGGGGAAGAGTGTCCGCCTTGCATGTGCTAGGGGTAGAGTGTCCGCCTTGCATGTGCTAGGTAGAGTGTCCGCCTCGCATGTGCTAGGGGTAGAGTGTCCGCCTCGCATGTGCTAGGTAGAGTGTCCGCCTCGCATGTGCTAGGGGAAGAGTGTCCGCCTTGCATGTGCTAGGGGTAGAGTGTCCGCCTTGCATGTGCTAGGGGTAGAGTGTCCGCCTTGCATGTGCTAGGGGTAGAGTGTCCGCCTTGCATGTGCTAGGGGTAGAGTGTCCGCCTTGCATGTGCTAGGGGTAGAGTGTCCGCCTTGCATGTGCTAGGGGTAGAGTGTCCGCCTTGCATGTGCTAGGGGTAGAGTGTCCGCCTTGCATGTGCTAGGGGTAGAGTGTCCGCCTTGCATGTCGCTAGTGGAGAGTGTCCGCCTTGCATGTGCTAGGGGTAGGTGTCCCGCCTTGCATGTGCTAGGGGTAGAGTGTCGCGCCTTGCATGTGCTAGGTAGAGTGTCCGCCTTGCATTGCTAAGGGGTAAGTGTCCACCTTGCATGTGCTAGGGGTAGAGTGTCCGCCTTGCATGTGCTAGGGTAGAGTGTCCGCCTTGCATGTGCTAGGGTAGAGTGTCCGCCTTGCATGTGCTAGGGGTAGAGTGTCCGCCTTGCATGTGCTAGGTAGAGTGTCCGCCTTGCATGTGCTAGGGGTAGTGTCCACCTTGCATGTGCTAGAGGTAGAGTGTCCACCTTGCATGTGCTAGGGGTAGAGTGTCCGCCTTGCATGTTCTAGGGGTAGAGTGTCCACCTTGCATGTGCTAGGTAGAGTGTCCACCTTGCATGTGCTAGGGGTAGAGTGTCCGCCTTGCATGTGCTAGGGGTAGAGTGTCCACCTTGCTAGGGGTAGAGTGTCCACCTTGCATGTGCTAGGGGTTAGAGTGTCCGCCTTGCATGTGCTAGGGGTAGAGTGTCCGCCTTGCATGTGCTAGGGGTAGAGTGTCCGCCTTGCATGTGCTAGGGGAAGAGTGTCCACCTTGCATGTGCTAGAGGTAGAGTGTCCACCTCGCATGTGCTAGGGGTAGAGTGTCCGCCTTGCATGTGCTAGGGGTAGAGTGTCCGCCTTGCATGTGCTAGGGGTAGAGTGTCCACCTTGCATGTGGAAGGTCATGAGTTTGATTCTTGGCTGGATCATGCCAAAGAAAAATGATACTAGAAGCTTCCTCAGTTGGTGCTCAGCATTTAGAGTTTAGTTCATGTCTGGTTGGTGTCAATATATGTGACTGGGTTGGGTATGGTTGGCCCAGAGTCGGTATAATGTGACTGGGTGGGGTATCATACCATGTGTCTGGGCACCATACTCCAGAATACTGTCTCAAGTAGACACCATCGCGCTATAACTGAAAAATCTTTGAGAGTGACACTAAACACCATTCACCAAACAACAATATATTATACTATAATACAATACATACAATATTTATATATATTTTCAACACATTTCATGTTATATATGGTATATCCAGTTTTACTGGTGGAGAAAGACCTCATAATAATTGTTGAGTAAAACCAATGTCCTTCCACAAGTAACTGGCAAACTTTCTCATATTAATTTTTTTTTTCACCAAGCAGAACTCAAGCCTACAACCTCAGTGGTAAGTGGTAAGTGATCTGAGACCTATCAGCAACTGAGGGATCTCTTTATATAAAGAAACATACATGTACTCCCATAGTACAAAAACATTAATTTTATTTGAATGCTTGTATAAAATCCTCAGACTGCTTTCAAAACTTTGTTAATTTACAACATGCCTGGTTCCGGGTAAGAATAGAATCACTGTCGATCTCTACAGAGGGGCAGGAATTCTAAAATGGGTGTCATGTTCATTTTATCATTTTTTGTCATGCTTACTGTTTTGCTTAAATTACCAACCCGTGTGGTTCATACGAGTGATGGCAGGAATAGGATCAATGTGACTCATGCATGTTGTAAGAAGTGGCAATTTGAGTAATATGATAAGGATTTGTTGAAACTGCAGTTCTGCAGGTATGAAGGGTCTAGCTTATTTATTTGTGTTGGTACACAGTAAAACCCCATTCATTCATTCATTATTAATTTACACAATTTTATGCAGAAAAAACTATCAATGTCTTTGTTTTGCAAAAATTAATCTGTTTTACATTTTATATTATATCTTGATGTGAACTGTTTGTTTATTTAAATATTAAGTGTCATTTTTATGTCATTGAGAGCTAAAGACAATCAATGAATCTAACCACTCTTTCCTGGGATCCTGGAAAGGCTTACCAGTACTTAAGCACACCCCTCTCTGCAAGTAACTGATAGCTTTCTCTCTTGAATCAGTGGTGAGAGACGAATGATAAAGAGGCAAAATGTCATATATCAAATCATTACAACTGTTGACGTGTACGAATTTGAACTTATGACCCCTGGATTGATAGTCAGACACTCCAATGACTCCGCTAATCAGGCCTTGCCAATGTGTCACACTATAAATATATAACTTAAAAGAGTAAATTTGGCTTTGAACTTGTTCATTAATATCAATTGTGAAATAAATTAATTTTTTTACAACTGACACAAACTTACATGTGGACCCTTTTTACAAAGCGATGAGGGAGATTGGATCCAAATTAGGGAGATGGTTTTTTGCACCATAAATGTCATTTGTGTACAGCTGGTACTTGACTTAATGATCAATATTACCGAGCAAAATTGTTTGAAAATATACAAATACAGTCTAACCTGAATAAGGTCACTTCTATTAAGAAGCCCTTGTCTTAAGCAGTCACATTTGTTTTTTTCCCAACTGTATGCTTTCAGAATAAATTAAACTGCATTAAACAACAAACTGTCTTAAAAGGCCATTTTTGCTCCATCCCTTGACTGGCTGTTTAAGACTGGTTTAACTGAATACACCAGTTGTCATCTCAACAGTGACAACAGTTATCATCCACAAAACATCAACAAATCATCTTATTTTTTTAGTTTATACTATATACTTATATACCGCAGGCTGGTATCACAGACTAGTATCACAGACTAGTATCACAGACTAGTATCACAGACTAGTACCACAGACTAGTATCATAGAATTGTATCACAGACTTGTACCACAGACTAGTATCATAGACTGGTATAACAGACTAGTACCACAGACTAGTATCAAAGACTTGTATCATAGACTGGTATCACAGACTAGTATCATAGACTAGTATCACAGACTTGTATCATAGACTGGTATCAGACTAGTACCACAGACTAGTATCACAGACTTGTATCATAGACTGGTATCACAGACTAGTACCACAGACTAGTACCATAGACTGGTATCACAGACTAGTACCACAGACTAGTATCACATACTAGTATCACAGACTAGTACACAGATTAGTATCATAGACTGATATAACAGACTAGTACTACAGACTGGTATCACAGACTAGTACCATAGACTGGTATCACAGTTTAGTACCATAGACTCGTATCACAGATTAGTACCATAGACTGTTATCACAGACTAATACCATAGACTGGTATCCAGACTACCAGTAGTACCATAGACTGGTATCACAGACTAGTACCATGGACTGGTATTCTCATATACCGGTATATTAACTAACGCACACTTACACAGACTGGCATCTCATATATATCAAGGATTGGTATCACAGATTTATGTTGCACACTTGTATCATATCCTGGTTCTAGTCCATCCCAGTCCCTGAAATCTCCCAAATCAGGTTTATTTACCCCGAATGAATAAGCAGGGAATTCCATACCTATCCCACAATTCAAAGTTATTTAATGCTTACCAAACTGACCTCATTCAACACACAGACAGGTATCAAATTTATATCACAGACCGATACATACCTAACCAGCCGCTGTGCCACATAAGGGTGAAGGTTGGTAAACTGGGCGGACATGTTGGCCAGGGCTGCTAAACAATTGGTGTGTAGGTATTTATCCTGAAATATAAACAAACAACATGTAATTATTACAGGCACACAGGACAATGTTGGCCAGGGACACTGTGACAGGACAATGTTGGTCAGAGATACACTGTGACAGGACAATGTTGGCCAGAGACACACTGTGACAGGACAATGTTGGCAGGGACACTGTGACAGGACAATGTTGGCCAGAGACACACTGTGACAGGACAATGTTGGCCAGAGACACACTGTAACAGGACAATGTTGGCCAGGGACACTGTGACAGGACAATGTTGGCCAGGGACACTTTGACAGAACAATGTTGGTCAGGGACACTGTGACAGGACAACGTTGGCCAGGGACACTGTGACAGGACAATGTTGGCCAGGAACACTGTGACAGGACAATGTTGGCCAGGGACACTGTGACAGGACAATGCTGGCCAGGAACACACTGTGACAGGACAATGTTGGCCAGGGACACACTGTGACAGGACAATGTTGGCCAGTTGGCCACATCAAATCAATCTTTAATGATAATCTAGCAATTAATTTACTATAGCCTAATGGTAACATTTTTCTATAGAATTCTACATTTTTCTAAGCTAAACAGGGGAAGTACTGGAAAGAACAAAAACACTCAAATTAACAAAGAGAAAGTAATTTTGAAACTTAAAGCCAATGGAGCCAAGTTGTTTCCGATGTCTCAAATTTGGCTCCAACTTTTCTCCATTGGCGAATCTATTTGTGACAAGATATTTTCAGCCGGGGTAGGCCCTGGATTCAGTATAAAGTCTTCTTCCAACAACAAAACTGGACATGTCATACACAACCTGTTATGTGTTAAAAATGGCATTAAACCCAATTAAAAATAAAAAGCTTGAACAGCCGGACTGAAGGCTGACAGCCGGACTGAAGGCTGACAGCCGGACTGAAGGCTGACAGCCGGACTGAAGGCTCACAGCCTGACTGAAGGCTCACAGCCGAACTGAAGGCTCACAGCCTGACTGAAGGCTCACAGCCTGACTGAAGGCTCACAGCCGGACTGAAGGCTCACAGCCGGACTGAAGGCTCACAGCCGGATTGAAGGCTCAAAGCCGGATTGAAGGCTCACAGCCGGACTGAAGGCTCACAGCCGGACTGAAGGCTCACAGCCGAACTGAAGGCTCACAGCCGAACTGAAGGCTCAGAGCCAGACTGAAGGCTCAGAGCCGGACTGAAGGCTCACAGCCGGACTGAAGGCTCACAGCCGGACTGAAGGCTCACAGCCGGACTGAAGGCTCACAGCCGAACTGAAGGCTCAGAGCCAGACTGAAGGCTCAGGCTCAGAGCCAGACTGAAAGCTCACAGCCGGACTGAAGGCTAACTACTTGAACAAATTAATCAATATAAAGATTTAGAAAATTGAAAATCTTGTTCAAAATTGTATATAATTTTATGTCATATCCACAAAAAATGGGCAGACAATGGATAATAGTCACAATACATTGTGACATAAGTCTCTTTGTAACACAACAAATAAGACATAGTTTTAACTTCTTACAGGTCTACAGTTTATTGGCTATCGGTATTCTAGATAAGGTTTTAGTTAATGGAATAAATAAACGAGTACTGATCAATATGTAGGAGTACAGTGTCACTTTGTCAGTTGTTATGGCAACTAAATAAATTTAACTATTTAGACAGTGAATATAAAACATGCTGCATAAACATCATTTAAAACTTCAGCATGAAATATTAGTCAGCTATGACATACACAAACAAATTGACTAGAATGAAATAAATAGCAATAAAGCTTGAAGACTAACTCAGTCAGTGTCTAATTGGTCACTGTGCCATCATGTGTTGGTCATCAGAAGATGATATACGGATCTACCTATGAGCTCATTTATAACTGCCATTATACGTAACTATTTTTCCACACAGACCCTCTGTTTGGAGATATGAATTGGATTATTTCCCAAATAATCATTTTGTTGTTCCTGGCATCATGGATAATTCGCACATGCCAACTGCGAAGCCATTTTGAAAATAACATTGACTGGTTTATAACTTTTTCACAAACTTTAAGCATATGAAAAAGATGAAAAATCAATAACCAGCCTGCATAGTTTTGATACATTTTGGATTGGATATTGTACTTTTGGGTAATTAATTATGGCCGAGTAAAACAATGAAATCTCAGCTTTGTTTATCCCCTAGGCACCTAGAAATAAAAAATAGAGCATATCTGAAGTTTCTTTGAGAGTTTGTATATGCTCTAGTTTCAAAATAAGTGTGTTCTTGATCATATTTGTTCACGTAGTTATGCAATGAGACATCTATCAAGAGTGTTGCTAATAAGGTCCTGTTTTTATCAACAGGAGTAAATGCGCAGTGATATATGATTCAATGGATATTGCATGTTTTCAGTAGCATGTCTTTGAAACTTTTACTCTCTGTTTGATAAAAGACAATTTTCATAAAATAAAATTTTGAACCTCTTATTGTATATATGTCTTCTGCTATTGTAATTTGGTTTTGAAACTTTTGGAACTATTTTAATGGTCGGAGGAAAACGCGATTCACAGCATAACAAAGGTTATAGAACAAAATTATACTTTACACAATCTCTATAGACGGCATCATTACACTTGCCTTTCAAAAATCATAACACAGATCATCTCCATGGTAACTTATCTTCATTCTGGCTATGTTATACTGAATGTCTCCATGGTAACTTACCCTCATTCTGGCTATGTTATACTGAATGTCTCCATGGTAACTTACCCCTATTCTGGCTAAGTTATACTGAATGTCTCCATGGTAACTTACCCCTATTCTGGCTAAGTTATACTGAATGTCTCCATGGTAACTTACCCTCATTCTGGCTATGTTATACTGAATGTCTCCACGGTAACTTACCTTCTTTCTGGCTATGTTATACTGAATGTCTCCACTGTAACTTACCCTCATTCTGGCTAAGTTATACTGAATGTCTCCATGGTAACTTACCCCTATTCTGGCTAAGTTATACTGAATGTCTCCATGGTAACTTACCCCTATTCTGGCTAAGTTATACTGAATGTCTCCATGGTAACTTACCCTCATTCTGGCTATGTTATACTGAATGTCTCCACGGTAACTTACCCTCATTCTGGCTAAGTTATACTGAATGTCTCCATGGTAACTTACCCCTATTCTGGCTAAGTTATACTGAATGTCTCCATGGTAACTTACCCCTATTCTGGCTAAGTTATACTGAATGTCTCCATGGTAACTTACCCTCATTCTGGCTATGTTATACTGAATGTCTCCACGGTAACTTACCTTCATTCTGGCTATGTTATACTGAATGTCTCCACTGTAACTTACCCTCATTCTGGCTAAGTTATACTGAATGTCTCCATGATAACTTACCCTCATTCTGGCTATGTTATACTGAATGTCTCCATGGTAACTTACCCTCATTCTGCTTTGTTATACTGAATGTCTCCATGGTAACTTACCTTCATTCTGGCTTAGTTATACTGAATGTCTCCATGGTAACTTACCCTCATTCTGGCTATGTTATACTAAATGTCTCCATGGTAACTTACCCTCATTCTGGCTATGTTATACTGAATGGTCCTGATAACCACCAGGATCAATAATCCACCGAGGGTGATCTCCGACATGGAACGCTCCTTAAACCAAGGCACATTCTTCAGTTCCTGCAATATTGGTAAATACTGAATCAACATTGTTTATACTGAATCAACATTGTTTATACTGAATCACATTGTTTATATTGTTTATACTGAAGCAACATTGTTTATACTGAAGCAACATTGTTTATACTGAATCAACATTGTTTATACTGAATAAACTGGTTAATAATGAATCAATATTGGTTAATGGTGGTTTTTAGTGAGTACCGCAGTCTACCATGTCATTTCTTAGGCCAAGATGTCTAACTAGGGTTACCTAGGCATCAGCCTGATCATTCCCAGAATACCTAGGGTTACCTATGGTGGTATCTGTTTTTTTAGTGAGTACCGCAGTCTACCATGTCATTTCTTAGGCCAAGATGTCTAACTAGGGTTACCTAGGCATCAGCCTAATCATTCCCAGAATGCCTAGGGCTACCTATGGTGGTATATGGGGGTTTTTTTTAGTGAGTACCGCAGTATACCATGTCATTTCTTAGGCCAAGATGTCTAACTAGAGTTACCTAGACATCAGCCTGATCATTCCCAGAATACCTAGGGTTACCTATGGTGGTATATGGTTTTTTTTTAGTGAGTACCGCAGTATACCATGTCATTTCTTAGGCCAAGATGTCTAACTAGAGTTACCTAGACATCAGCCTGATCATTCCCAGAATACCTAGGGCTACCTATGGTGGTATATGGGTTTTTTTTAGTGAGTACCGCAGTCTACCATGTCATTTCTTAGGCCAAGATGTCTAACTAGAGTTACCTAGACATCAGCCTGATCATTCCCAGAATACCTAGGGTTACCTATGCTGGTATATGGGTTTTTTTTAGTGAGTACCGCAGTATACCATGTCATTTCTTAGGCCAAGATGTCTAACAAGGGTTACCTAGGCATCAGTCTGATCATTCCCAGAATACCTAGGGTTACCTATGGTGGTATATGTTTTTTTTTAGTGAGTACCGCAGTATACCATGTCATTTCTTAGGCCAAGATGTCTAACAAGGGTTACCTAGGCATCAGTCTGATCATTCCCAGAATGCTTAGGGTTACCTATAGTAATGAGGGTTATATCAACTTAACATATAACCAACACTTACTATTTCATGCACAGCTTTATTGAACACATCATCCTCTGACAGGACCAGCAGTATGATCAGCGCCATGTATATGTGGTGGGAGTTCTTCTCCTGGGCATGGTAGAGTATCTTCAACAACGGCATCACCTGCAATCATAAATAAATAGGTGTCATGTATACAGTCACACCAGAGTCACACCTGTCTTCAGCAGCCAGACAAGAAAAGGAACAAAATTGGACTTTTAAGACAGGTTGTTTCTTGATACAGACTAGTTTGCTATGAAAGCATAGAAATGGGAAATAGCAGATGTGGCTCTTTAAAACAAGACAAGTGGCTACTCAATAGAGGTGAACACTTAAACAGTGCTGACTGATGCTCATTTATTTCAACTTGATTACGAAGAAAGCTCAAAGCTTATATGAACCACTCTGGAGTCTGCTTCCCAGGTTGAATCAGTACTGAGAGTGTATTTTGTAGAGTCATCGAGTCGGGCTAGGGATCAGAACCGCAATCTCCGACATGAGCAGCCTACAGTTTATCCACTACACTACCACCATGCTTTAAATAATTTAATAATAACTCTGACATTAATAATCAAATTTGGCCAGTTCAAAAATTTCTTCAAGATATTATCATTAAATAACTACTGTGTAAGTTTGGTGAGGATCAAATGAAAAATGCGGATGCTAGAGTGCCTACAACACAAAAGTATCATATCCAAACAAAATTAGACCTCACACTGAAAGCAATTGCCTGTGATTTCTGCCAAATAATTAATCATTCTCATGCTTAAAAGTTATATCAACATTTAGACAGGAGATGCACATTTCCAATCCTTTCATATCCTTTATTATGTACATTTATATACAATTAAACCTGTCATAAGCAGCCAGTCAAGAGGAAAGAAATTGGCCTTCTAAGACAGACTGTTGCTTATACAGGTTAATTTACTCTGAAAGCATAGAAAAGGAAAATAGCAAATGTGGTTGCTTACGACAAGTGGCTGCTCAAAAGAAGTGACCGCTTACACAGTTTTGACTGTATTTGTGTGTTTGACACTTACTAATAAATCTACGTTTGACTGTATTTGTGTTTGACACTTACTAATTGATCTATATTTGACTGCATTTGTGTGTTTGACACTTACTAATTGATCTATGTTTGACTGTATTTGTGTGTTTGACACTTTCTAATTGATCAAAATTTGACAGTATTTGTGTGTTTGACACTTACTAATTGATCTATGTTTCACTGTATTTGTGTTTGACACTTACTAATTGATCTATGTTTGACTGTATTTGTGTTTGACATTTACTTATTGATCTGTGTTTGACAATATTTGTGTGTTTGACACTTACTTATTGATCTGTGTTTGACAATATTTGTGTGTTTGACACTTACTAATTTATCTGTGTTTGACTGTATTTGTGTGTTTGACACTTACTTATTGATCTATGTTTGACTGTATTTGTGTACTTGACACTTACTAATTGATCTATGTTTGACTGTATTTGTGTGTTTAACACTTACTTATTGATCTATATTTGACAGTATTTGTGTGTTTGACACTTACTAATTGATCTGTCATTGACTGTTTTTGTGTTTGACATTTACTTATTGATCTATGTTTGACAGTATTTGTGTGTTTGACACTTACTTATTGATCTGTGTTTGACAGTGTTTGTGTGTTTGACACTTACTAATTAATCTGTGTTTGACTGTATTTGTGTGTTTGACACTTACTTATTGATCTCTGTTTGACTGTATTTGTGTTTGACACTTACTAATTGATCTATGTTTGACTGTATTTGTGTGTTTGTAACTTACTAATTGATCTATGTTTGACTGTATCTGTGTGTTTGACACTTACTAATTGATCAATATTTGACAGTATTTGTGTGTTTGACACTTACTAATTGATCTATGTTTCACTGTATTTGTGTTTGACACTTACTAATTGATCTATGTTTGACTGTATTTGTGTTTGACATTTACTTATTGATCTATGTTTGACAGTATTTGTCTGTTTGACACTTACTTATTGATCTATGTTTGACAGTATTTGTGTGTTTGACACTTACTTATTGATCTGTGTTTGACTGTTTTTGTGTGTTTGACACTTACTTATTGATCTATGTTTGACAGTATTTGTGTGTTTGACACTTACTTATTGATCTATGTTTTACTGTATTTGTGTGTTTGACACTTCTTAATTGATCTATGTTTGACTGTATTTGTGTGTTTTGACACTTACTAATTGATCTATGTTTGACTGTATTTGTGTGTTTGACACTTACTTATTGATCTATATTTGACAGTATTTGTGTGTTTGACACTTACTAATTGATCTGTGTTCGACTGTATTTGTGTGTTTGACACTAACTAATTGATCTATGTTTGACAATATTTGTGTGTTTGACACTAACTTATTGATCTGTGTTTGACAGTATTTGTGTGTTTGACACTTATTAATTGATCTGTGTTTGACAGTATTTGTGTGTTTGACACTTACTAATTGATCTGTGTTTGACTGTATTTGTGTGTTTGACACTTACTTATTGATCTATGTTTGACAGTATTTGTGTGTTTGACACCTACTTATTGATCTATGTTTGACTGTATTTGTATGTTTGACACTTACTTATTGATCTATGTTTGAATGTATTTATGTTTGACACTTACTTATTAATCTATGTTTGAATGTATTCGTGTGTTTGACACTTACTAATTGATCTATATGTGACAGTATTTGTGTGTTTGACACTTACTAATTGATCTATGTTTGACTGTATTTGTGTGTTTGACACTTACTAATTGATCTATATTTGACAGTATTTGTGTGTTTGACACTTACTAATTGATCTATGTTTGACTGTATTTGTGTGTTTGACACTTACTAATTGATCTATGTTTGACTGTATTTGTGTGTTTGACACTTACTAATTGATCTATGTTTGACACTTGCTTATTGATCTATGTTTGACACTTACTAATTGATCTATATTTGACACTTACTAATTGATATATGTTTGACACTTACTAATTGATCTATGTTTGTTCGTGAGAGGATGAAGGACTTCATGTTTGTGTTACGGTGAATCAGCAGGTACAGTAGTAACGTTGTTTGGTCGTCTTTCAGGGTCGTACATAATGTTTTATACACTTCTGTAAAATCAATTTTAAACGTTGCCATGGCAGTTGTCGGCCCTGATGATTGATCTGTAATGTAATAAATACATTTTTTTATTATTACATAACTAAAGAAAAATGGTTAATTTGTTTAACAGAAAACCTTTAACAATAATTCGCTCATATTTGTTTCCGTCAGTCATCATAAGATATAACATCTCAAAATAACATCATTTTACCATGACAAAATAATATATTTGGACAAGTCGGGCAGTTGTGTCATTTTACATTTAAGAACTGAATATACAAAGAACAAAGATAGATCAATCAGAATTGCTATTCCACTAGGTTAATATCACAATTATATCATGGATATATTACACTCCTGCACAGTAAATTATGGGATAAACTTATATAATAATACCCACATGCAAAGTAACACTGTATGTCATTTTAACAATTTTATAAGTAAATTGATTGATTGTTTATTTTTATGCCATCGAGGGATAACAGGCAATCAGTTTACCTAACCACTCTTTCCTGGGAGTCTGGAAGGTTAACAGTACTGGGGCACAGCAAGTAACTGATAACGTTCCAGCTTGAATAAGCAGGTGAAAGACGAATGACAATCAGACTCAATTCGGCTGGCGAGGATTCAAACTCATCACTTCTGAATTGATAATCAGAAACTGTCAATCTAGCTAACAGGCTTGGAGTTTTACAAGTAGAAACAATATCATGTTGTATATAAAATAACATAATTCATAATAATAAAGACCGCGGCGTGGTCTAGTGGTAGAGCGCCCGCCTCGCATGCGGAAGGTTGTGGGTTCAATCCCCGGCCGGGTCATACCAAAGACTTTAAAAATGGTACTAGAAGCTTCCTCGCTTGACGTTCAGCATTTAGAGGAAAGTTCTAGGTCTGGTCGGCCCGGTGTCAGTATAATGTGACTGGGTTGGGTATCATACCATGTGTCTGCGGCATGATACTCCAGTGTAACAGCGCTTAGAATACTGTCTCAAGTAGACACCTTCGCGACGCTAAACACCATACAATTACAGTTAATTATAATAATAAACCAATACCTTGTGAGTTTGTAAATGAGAAGAGAGCTTGTCTGTATGGGTTATTAAGGGCTCTCTCACTGGTGCAGTGATTGGCTAACACCAACAGAAACAGCAGGCTCTGATTGGCTAATAATGTTTCTGTAAATTCTTCGTCCGGTTTTTTCTCCGTAGTCGTTGATCCCATACCCAATGTAACAACTGACCATAAACTGGCTGAAAACATAATAAATAAAATTGATGAAGATTTGTTTTTTCAAAAATTAATGAATAAATTATTTTAAAGGTAATATATCAAGGGGAAAACACGCTATAATTTACCATATGGCAGGTGTCCAGGCCCAGGTAGCACAGTCGGTACACATCAGACTATAAATCCAGCGGCAGTGAATTTGAATACCCTCCCTGCCACAGTCTCTGTCATGACTGATATACAGGGTACAACACTGCATCTCATTGTCAGTCATATCTCCCCACTGATTCAAGTGGGGAAGTTATCAGTTACTTGTAGAGAAGTGTGAGCTTGATAACTAGTTAGGTTGATCGGCTGTTAGCCCTCGATGGCATTAAAATAATGCTAAATATTCAAACAAACTATAAGGCAGTATAAAGTTTAATATTGATCATATATGATGGAAAATCACACAGGTATAGGTTAGGCCATAATAAATTTATGGGGATGATAATCTAGCAATTAAATCATTATGTCCATATACATGAACACCTATGTCCATTAATATTGTGATAGATAACATGTACTTACAAGCTAGTGATGCCGTCATACTCGCGAGAGCACCGACGCCATCAGTCGTATTCTTATATAACTCTGTCGGACATTTCTCCTGGTTTATATAGTTGCGTAACAATGCCTTCACCATCAGACATGCGTGTATAGAGCTGGTGAAAAACAACATTTTATTATAAATTACAGACATGCGTGTATAGAGCTGGTGAAAAATAACATTTTATTATAAATTACATAAATTTTTCAATTACTTATTGGCTTTACAGTCAAACCTGTCTTCAGCAGCCAGTCAAGGGCAGGAGCAAAGGTGGCCCTTTAAGACAGGATTTTGCTTAATAAACTTTAATTTGCTCTGAAAGCATATAAATGGGAAATACCAAATTTGGCTGCTTAAGACAAGTGGCTGCTTAATAAAGGTGACCCCTTACACAGGTCTGACTGTATATACAAATTTGAAGATTTCATAAAAAATGCGATAGATTTCTCACGACTTATTTTTTAGTTCCATGTTTAAAATAGTGAAATAACAAATGGTAATTTTCTCTGGAGATTTTAATTACAGAATAAAAATTAAAATTGTATGTTTCAGTGAATTATCACTAGTGAACATTTTGAATTGGCATGTTTACTGGTGGCAAGTCACTCAGTGTTTACACAGTGAAATAACAATTATAATTCACTCACACCAAAAATCATTTCTCTTTTTATCTTATGCTTTTCTATAAATTAAAAAGATTTCTCAGTGTAATATTCTTTGTATTTCATCTGTTTAAAATAGTGAAATTATGAATAGTTATTTTACCCATTTTTAATCATAAATTAAAGTCCATTAAGTGGGTCATGGTAAGTGATAAATTAAACAGGACTGTGATCAGTTTCCATAATCAACACATATAACTGAAAAACAAAATAGATTTGATAAAAAAAAAATTAAAGCCAAGCTAATCAAAAACTTTAACGTACGGTTTTAGAGCCTAAGGTAACTTAGCTATGTATACATTGTTTGTATATGAATGTGTTTATATAGTTTAGTCACTAAACTAAATGGGTAAGTAGTTTGTACTAAAACAGAGAAAACACAGGGCTAAACATGAAACTGTAACCGTACAATGATGACAGTGACCATATTAACAGTATACGTACCATTTGCCGTGCATCATGTACCTGTAGAGGAGAAACTTGCTGGCCGGCTGGGGTTGGTACATCTGCACCGACAACAACACAAGTAACGTGTTCAATGCCTCTAGATGCAGAGCATATGTAAAATTCCTGCAAAAAGAGGTACTTAGAAATTAGAGATAATTATTTAGCAATTAGAGATAAAAGTAGTACTTAAAAATTGCATTCAGAAATAAGAGATAACTAAAAATATCACTGAAGGTGATGAATACCCCCAGATGGCGCACTGGCACATTTATTGCACCCTTTTGCTGCCCGCTTTGACAAAGTGAACCAATAAGAATAACCAATCACTTTTGTGAAGTATCATTGAATTCCACCCTATGTTTGTTAAGAAATAGAGACCACAACAAAAATGTACGAAAAATTCAAAGGGCCATAACTCATTGAAAAATTATTCGTGCCCAACATGCCGATGATATACACAATTAGATTTGGTACCAATTACTATTCTGAATTTTTATTGAATTCCAGCCAATGGTTGCCGAGAAATAGCGACCACAAAAAATATGTAACAATTCAAAGGGCCATAACTTATTGAAAAAAATTATTCTCACGATACATGCTGACTATGCACAACTAGGCTTGGTACTAGTCATCATTGTGAAGTTCCATTGAATTTGGTTGCAGAGAAATAGCAATCACAAAAATTATCCACAGACGGACCGACAAGCATTACTCTTACATGTATATAGCCCCCATATACTTTGTAACTGGGTAAATAATAATATACATATTATTTACGATTTAAAGATAAAAGTGGTACTTAAAAATTGCATTCAGAATTAAGATAATGGTACACCATATTTAAACATTAGAGATAATAATAAGAGACTATGAATGTATCCAAGACCCCTTAGCTCAGTTGGTAGCACATCTGGCTATCAATCCAGGGGTCTTGAATTTAAATTCCAGCCCAACCCCCAGTCTTTGTAATGACGATATTCGATTTGCATCTCTCACCACCGATTCAAGTGGGAAGTTATCAGTTACTTACTTATTATTGTTATCAATGCTTCTGTTGCTACTTTTACTACTACCACCACCACCACTTCTACTACTATTACTACCACTACTACTACTACTACTTCAAACACCACCACCACCACTACTACTACTACTATTACTACTATTTCTACTACTACAACTACTACTATCACTACTACTACTACTATCACTACTATTACTACCACTACTGCTGCTGTTGCTACTACTACTACTACTACTACCATTATTATTATCATTATTGTTATCAATGCTTCTGTTGCTACTTTTACTACTACCACCACCACCACTTCTACTACTATTACTACCACTACTACTACTACTTCAAACACCACCACCACCACTACTACTACTACTACTACTACTATTATTATCATAATCATTATCATTGCTCCTGTTACTACTACAAACTTACAACACGGGTACATCAACAATAAGCTCCACCAGAGCGTTCATCAGTTCCTCCCCTATTGCACCTTGACCTTCCGGATCTGTAAACCCTGCAATGTAACGTAAAACAACGTCAAAAGATCTTGTTTTTTTATTTTACATTGATTGTGAAACAAGTTCTTACAACTAAGACAAAGATAAATCACGACTGAAGACTTCCTGGGAAGTACCAGTACAAAGCATATACGAATAAAGTACCTTGATCGAGGACGCCACACAGCCGTGGCAGAGGATCACAGGACCAAGTACCTTGATCGAGGACGCCACACAGCCGTGGCAGAGGATCACAGGACCACTGCTTTTTATCTTGAAAATTTTATTATAAAATTTGGGAAAGAGCAGCATGATTGAGGGGAGATTGGGATTTTGTAAGGATTTGGTAAACTGATAAATAAAGCATAACACTGTTAAGATGAAGTTCCAACCTTAAATTATCAGGTTCTATAATAATATTTCATATCCAGCTGGGTTTTTTTGTTTTTCCTCCATTCCCCTAGCCAAATATTTTTTTTAAAATATCATAAAAATTTCTCTCCACTCAATCTTTTTTTTTATTTTAGGATCAATTGTTTTGGCCTTAATTGGGGAAAAAATGATTTTTTAATTGGGAAGTTGCCAATTTTAGCCTCTGTTTAATAAGGTTAACTTGTATATTTTATAACGATTGTGAAACAAGTTTGTGCTGATATGGTAAAATAGCCGTGAATACTCACCTTCCACCAGGACGGGTTTTGCATCAAACTGTTGAATGAGTAAATCTTCACTCAGATGTTCCACCAGGTATTTACACACGCTTCGTATAATAAACAAGGCGTTGTACGTCTGCCATGTGAAGATATTACTGCAATTATACAATAAAAACTTGAGATGTGTCTGTCAAAATGAATACCCCCACTGTTGACCAGAAAAATAATTTTTAACAAAAAATATTATAAACTCCTGTAAAATTTTACCAACATTGACAATTATCGAATATTACCTTGTTTTATAATTATACAGGTATACACAAAATATTAATTAAATACATAGAACCTTCAGAAGTTAGGGATCGGAAACACAATGGTTTATATGTACAAACAATTTGTATGTTTTACATATTTAGCTACATTTTATGCCATGGAACAGGTTTGACTGCTTACGACAGGTTTGACTATTATTGACAGGTTTGACTGTTTAACACAGGTTTGACTGTTTAACACAGGTTTGACTGTTTAACACAGGTTTAACTGCTTAAGACAGGTTTGACTGTTTAAGACAGGTTTGACTGTTTAACACAGGTTTGACTGATTAACACAGGTTTGACTGTTTAACACAGGTTTGACTGATTAAGACAGATTTAATGTTTAACACAGGTTTGACTGTTTAACACAGGTTTGACTGTTTAACACAGGTTTAACTGCTTAAGACAGGTTTGACAGTTTAAGACAGGTTTGACTGTTTAACACAGGTTTAACTGTTTAATACAGGTTTGACTGTTTAAGACAGGTTTGACTGTTTAATGCAGGTTTGATCATTTAACACAGTTTTAACTGTTTAACACAGGTTTGACTGTTTAACACAGGTTTGACTGTTGAACACATGTTTGACTGTTTAACACAGGTTTAACATTTAACACAGGTTTAACATTTAACACATGTTATACTGTTAATACGGATTTTACTATTAATGACAGGTTTGACTGTTTAACACAGGTTTAATGTTGAACACAGGTTTGACTGTTTAACACAGATTTGACTGTTTAACACAGGTTAAATGTTGAACACAGGTTTGACTGTTTAACACAGGTTTAATGTTTAACACAGGTTTGACTGTTTAACACAGGTTTGACTGTTAATGAAAGTACAACATACTCTTCACACTGTGCTGAGGCTTTAAGCTCGGAACATCTGATGAAAAATGTTCTGATGAGAGCTCCAAAGTTTCCCGTTTTACAATTGTTGATGGCGAGGTTCTTGCATGTCAAGGATGTAGATTCCTCCAGTAGTTTGGCATCAGAACTGTCAACGAATAACACAAGGTTTCAACATATAAACCAGGAATATGTCTGTCGAAAAGAACGCTCATGCTATAGATCAGAAACAAATATTTTACTGACAGTTAAGTTGAAAATTCCTGTAAAATTTTACCAACATTGACAAATATTAAACTTAATCTTTATTTTATAATTATGCAGATTATATATATATTTATTTATTATTTAATTAATATTTCATATATAAATACATAAACACTTCAGAACTGTTTACCTTGGGCGGATGGACAAACTATTGAACGTACGGACAGGGATAAAACCGTCAAATGGCAGGGGCATAAAAATTCAAAATATTTTTAAGAGATTGGGTAACATAATTGAATATGATTATCTAATAGGATTTTATGTTTGCTACAATGAAAATAACTTCATTTAAACAGCATCACGTAACATGAGTTATACAGGAAGCGGTTAGCCCGTGGCTTATGTGCTCACATACTAGGGAGGAATCTATAATTTTAACACTATTTTGGTTTCTTAATCATATATATATTAAAATTTATAACTTAAATTCACTCAAAATTTCTGAACATAAATGGTGGAGAATGACCGAGTTCTGGAATTTGAAGAAGTAGTATTAAGGTTTTAACTGAAATAATTTGAATATCTGATCAGAGTTCAGTAAGCTTTAAAAGTATGAGACATCAGGACTGGGGTAGACTAACCACACCTTATATCAACTTGGTTAGGCCATTATATATTAATTGTTAGATTTTTATCCAAATTATTCTTAAAAAGGGGGAGGGGTAGAGGATTTTATTTTTTATTTTATTAATCTTTCATTGTTTTTTAAAAAAAATAAATTAAACAATTTTTTTTAATTTTCTATTTTTTTTATGAAAAATAAAAAGCATGCGGATGGTATGAAAATTAGCAGGCAGGCATGGATGATAATCTAGCAATTAATTTATTACAGCCTTATATGGGACACATTTAATAACTAAGTCATCTTACCTGTTTATTGGTATGAGGAAGGTATAGGACAGAAGTTGATTCCAGAAAGGGTCCTGGGGTGAGATGGATTCTGTGCTAGAAAATCGTCGCAGATACTCGTTGGCTGCAAGGTCACAGAAACTGCTGCTGTTGGCTCCCATACTGAAAATAAAATGAAAATCAATATCGCAATTTTTTTTTTATGTTTGGATATTTAGCATCATTTTTATGCCATTGAGGGCGAACAGATAACCGTTAACTTTACAATTCTTTCCCGAGTTCCTAGGTTAACCAGTACTTAAGATTCCATTTACGCAAGTAACAGACAACTTTAATTCTTTAATCAGTGGTTGGAGATGAATGGTAATGAGACGTAATGTCATATATTAATCATCACAGAGACTGTCATACAGTCTGGATGGGCAGGGTTCGAACTCAAGACCCCTGAATTGATAGATGTGCTACTGTCTGTGCTTTCCGGACCTGGCTAATGTGATTTGTGAATTTATCTTCACAAAACTGAATGTATATATCAAATTGTTTTCTATTTTAAATATCTGACTTACAGCCAACGAGTGGTCTTAAGAGAGGGAAAATAAAAAAAATCATCAAACGAACCTTGGATATGTGCAATACGTCTCACTGTCAGATTAAAGTGACAAGGATCACCCATCCAAGTACTAACTTTGTTGCTAAACTTTCCATTCAATCAAACACTGCAGTGTGGTCTAGTGGTAGAGCGTCCGCCTAGCATGCGGAAGGTCGTGGGTTCAATCCCCAACCCGGCCATACCAAAGACTTTAAAAATGGTACTAGAAGCTTCCTCGCTTGACTCTCAGCATTTAGAGGAGAGTTCTAGGTCTGGTCGGCCAGGTGTCAGTATAATGTGACTGGGTGGGGTATCATACCATGTGTCTGTGGCATGATACTCCAGTGACAGCGCTTAGAATACTGTCTCAAGTAGACACTGTCGCGATATGACTGAAAAATTGTTGAAAGCGACACTAAACACCATACAACTACAACTACAACTTCCATTCAATCAGTCCATTTTAGCCATGTTGCTATAAAAGCTAGCTCAACAGCTTAGTTGAATGTTGTAGGTTACTTATGTACATTCACTCAAGGACTTGTACATAAGGATAGAAAACTTGCATCTCCTGACTAAATGTTGATGAAATAGAACACAAAGGATTAATTATTTGGCAAATTAATCACTCATTATTCACAGACAACTGATTTCTTGTACATAAGCTGTAAGTTGTATGTAACCTTATATGTTTAAACATGTTTCGATCATGCAAAATAATCTTGAATTAAAACTATTGAGGTTTGAACTAAAATTTATCATAATCTGTCGTTATTTTAGCTGCGGTATACAAATTTTGTAAAAACAATTTCAACGGTCACTCATCTAAGAACTAACCCCGTATTTTATCACTTATCATCCAATATAGTCGGAGCACTTCAACGATGTCGCTATAAAAGCAAGTTCCTTAGGGAGGGTGTACAGTCACTACTGTACAATATACCAGAAGAAGTTTCTACACGTTAATTGTTAAAGAGCTAAGTAAATCATATCTTTGCAATATTTCCACAAGGGGGTGGTGCAGTAATAGGACACAGATAGAAATCCATTGCTTTTTATTAACATTTAAAACCAAAATTTTGTGTTCTTTTCCGTAACATATTATAGATTTATAATTTATGATGGAGAACAAAACTATGCACGAGAGCTGTACAGTGTATGTACGATGTCTAACTACATTGTGTAGAACATATCTGAAAGAAATCTCAGTTTTGACTAACGGCATCAATACTGTGTTTTTAATTGTTGTTGTTATTATTATACAAACCACAGACGTTGATCGTCATATATCGGCTTGGTTTCTGTAGAAATTTACCCCACCCATCTATCTTACGCAGTGAGAATAATCAATGAATTATCAATATGGATCATTACCCAGTGTTTGGACGTATTGTATCAGTTGAAACTGTAGTTCTTTGTTAATTTACCTTTAAGTAATGTTGTTATTTTTCTGTCATGTTCAGGAATTAAATAAATAAACGCGGTTTACGTAAAAATGACAGCTAAATCACAACACGTCCGCAGACTTGCAGTTGTTTCTACTTCCTGTTGTTGTTGTTACGTCCCTAGTTTATAGTGTAGGGTATAATAGCCACATACACATCGCATGTAATAGTCGACATCAATAGAAACATGCTCACCGCATGTAATTTTTACGGCCTTGTATTCGAAACAGTAATCATAGTAAAACAAAAAACTAATTGGTTTGCTCGCCTTGGCATCGATCATACATTACTAAATTATTTTTCTCTGACCTCGCAGCTTCTTACTATTTGCCAGTTCACTTGACTCAGTTTTATTGATCAAAAGTTATTTATTGACTTTTTTACCATCGGTCATAAATTACTATTCATCGACATCTTAGATGTGAACCACACATTTGCTATTCCCATTTTGTCAATTTATTTCACTTCCTTTTTTTTATTATCAAGTTCGGGTTCCTTAGAATTATAGAACCCATTCTTGACGAACAGTGTTGCTCAAAAATAGAATACCCGCGACTTAAGACGTTACTAGGGGACGCGAGGGGTGTTTTATGATTCGTCACCCCTCATCAAGGTCTCATCAATGCCAAATTTATAACAGTAACGGTTTTGAAGACGAGTTTCATTTTCTTTTATGACTAAATATTGATGAAACAGCACACGAAGGATTCATTATTTGCAAATTAATCATTCATAATTCACAGGCAACTGATTTCTTGTACATAAACTGTAAATTGTATGTTATCTTAGAGGAGATCACGCAAAATGGTATTGAATCCAATATATTGAGGTTTGAAAGAAAATTTATCATAAATAATTTTGTCGTTATTTTAGCTTCAGTATACACATTTTTGTAATCACAAGTACTTCAACAATTTTAAACACAAATTTCCGGCAATTGTATTGTTTTGATGACAATTTCCGGGGGAGGGGATTGGGGCAGGGTTGCCGCCAATGTTCAGATTTGGGGGACCAGCATATACTTTCTCATGCATCCTCTTGTACACTCTCTCCTCAGGTTGGTTCTCCATCCCCAATAATTGAAACGCTCCTACGCCCATGCTGAAGGAATCGACGGAATCATCATTGGTATAGCTTAAATTACCACAGCATGCATACATGTCCTTTTTTTTTCCGTTAAATTATTTTCGAAAGTGGCATAACTCTGGTAAAATGCTGAGTTGCGTCCTATTTGGCTACTTCGCAGATATGAGGTAATCTATTACAAAAATGGCTAAATGTTTTATGCTTCATCAGTTTTTGTCAATGTGATACTTTTAACCAAAGAAACACTAATTTGTATTCTTAAAAATGTGCTTTAAATACTAATATAAAACAATGTCAATAAATGCTTAAACATGAAGTTCCAGAATGTAAGCGTTGGTGAGTACTGTCACCATATGTGATGGTAATACGTTCACGGTAATACGTTCACGGTGATACGTTAACATCAATCGGAACATTGCTCGGCCATTTTCGCCTATTTCTTTCGTAGGCCGAAATGGCCGAGCGCTGTTCCGAATAACGTGCACAGGTGTTTGCTGCGGTGTCATCAACAGTTACTGATTTAGTAATATTTCTCAGCCCCGGGAATCGACCCCACATCCCCGATACTAGAAGTTTCGTCTTCCTCCTTTGAAACTTGAAAACTTAAAATTGTACATGCCTTGTAAAACCATATTTTTTCAACCATGGCCCCTCTCCCTCACCCGCCCTTTCCACACACACAAACATTGCTGAAAATACACACCCTTCCCGGGCTTCCCACATTCCAACATGAAATCTTGAATCCGCTACTTCCCCAATATCGATCAATCCCATATCGACTAGATAATCATTGTGACTCGGTAATTAAAACAATCGTTTTTATGACCTTGATCGTATCGCTCATCTATAGGTCTTTTAAAAGAACGTTTTTATTAATATTGAATGAATTAACATAAATTAGATTAATGTATTCGTTAAAGATTAGCTTACCATTATGGATGTGTTGTATAACAAATTTATAAAATAAACCAAGTAAACACGGACGTGTGATATGTGGGACGTTTAAGTTTGTGTTTGTGTTTGTTTGTTGTTTTATGAGGCTGGTGAAAAAAGGACTGTAAAATATTGTGACTAGGTTAGTTACAATCGGAGACATTTTGATTTTCATGTGAGCAGGAAGATGCCGAATGTGTTGCTTTGCCAGATCGGAAGCAGAATTACAGTTAATATTTGTTTCCTCTGAGCTGCGTTCAGTTCGGTTAAAAACGTTAATTGTGTTTATAAACGTTAACGTAGCTCAACATCTAACGAACGGTGAGCGGACATCGGACTACGTACATCGTATCCTTAGATATATTTTCAAGTCACGTGGTCAAACACAATCAAACGGCTCTCAAAGGTATTTGCATTGTTAGCAAACGTGTTACATCGTTCAGTAGGCTTAACAAATTGTTTCATCAAATAGTTAGAAAAAACAGTCAACGTTTAACCGAACTGAACGTAGCCGTGGCGAACTGTGTGGGCAAGTTTATTACGTGTTAAATATGACAGTTACCGCCATGTACTGGTAATATTGTCTTTATGCTCTCTGATAAATAAACGCAAAGTGCGGACCATCGGACACAGGGCGGGGGTTGCGGGTTCGATCCTCCGCCACGGCTAGGTGTTAGTTTTTTAAAAGATTTATCTGCATATGTTTAGTACTGGTTCTACCCAGAAAGACTTCGAGCGTGTCTAAGTTGTAATAACTTGTTTCACAATCGATGTAAAACAAATAAGTTTAAAATAAATTAACAGATATAGCTGATTTTGAAACTTGAGAAAACTTGCAAATTTCGTGAGTGCACGTCGGGCTTGTTGCTAGGTAACCAGTCTTCAATCATAAGTCATTGCAATGAACAGACTAGATCGACTGGAGATATACCTGGACAACAGTATCGACGGCCGGTTCCAGGCTGGCGAGACAGTACACGGGAAGTTGATTGTTATACTGCGACGGAGTATGAAAATTCAAGGTAGGTACATTAATCTGTAGGACGAACCCAAGTAGGGACGGACCCAGGTAGGTACCATACATTAATCTGTAGGACGAACCCAGGTAGGGACGGACCCAGGTAGGAACCATACATTAATCTGTAGGACGGACCCAGGTAGGGACGGACCCAGGTAGGGACGGACCCAGGTAGGGACCATACATTAATCTGTAGGACGAACCCAGGTAGGGACGGACCCAGGTAGGTACCATACATTAATCTGTAGGACGAACCCAGGTAGGGACGGACCCAGGTAGGTACCATACATTAATCTGTAGGGCGGACCCAGGTAGGGACGGACCCAGGTAGGTACCATACATTAATCTGTAGGACGAACCCAGGTAGGGACGGACCCAGGTAGGTACCATACATTAATCTGTAGGACGGACCAAGGTGGGGACGGACCCAGGTAGGGACCATACATTAATCTGTAGGACGGACCCAGGTAGGGACCATACAATAATCTGTAGGACGGACCCAGTTAGGGACCATACATTAATATGTAGGACGGACACAGGTAGGGACGGACCCAGTTAGGGACCATACATTAATCTGTAGGACGGACCCAGTTAGGGACCATACATTAATATGTAGGACAGACCCAGGTAGGGACGGACCCAGGTAGGGACGGACCCAGTTAGGGACCATACATTAATCTGTATGACGGACTCAGGTAGGGACGGACCCAGTTAGGGACCATACATTAATCTGTAGGACGGACCCAGGTAGGGACGGACCCAGTTAGGGACCATACATTAATATGTAGGACGGACTCAGGTAGGGACGGACCCAGTTAGGGACCATACATTAATATGTAGGACGGACCCAGTTAGGGACCATACATTAATCTGTATGACGGACTCAGGTAGGGACGGACCCAGTTAGGGACCATACATTAATCTGCAGGACAGACCCAGGTAGGGACGGACCCAGTTAGGGACCATACATTAATATGCAGGACGGACCCAGGTAGGGACGGACCCAGTTAGGGACCATACATTAATCTGTAGGACGGACCCAGGTAGGGACGGACCCAGTTAGGGACCATACATTAATCTTCAGGACAGACCCAGGTAGGGACGGACCCAGTTAGGGACCATACATTAATATGTAGGACGGACTCAGGTAGGGACGGACCCAGTTAGGGACCATACATTAATATGTAGGACGGACCCAGTTAGGGACCATACATTAATCTGTATGACGGACTCAGGTAGGGACGGACCCAGTTAGGGACCATACATTAATCTGCAGGACAGACCCAGGTAGGGACGGACCCAGTTAGGGACCATACATTAATATGCAGGACGGACCCAGGTAGGGACGGACCCAGTTAGGGACCATACATTAATCTGTAGGACGGACCCAGGTAGGGACGGACCCAGTTAGGGACCATACATTAATCTGCAGGACAGACCCAGGTAGGGACGGACCCAGTTAGGGACCATACATTAATCTGTAGGACAGACCCAGGTAGGGACGGACCCAGGTAGGTACCATACATTAATCTGTAGGACGGACCCAGGTAGGGACGGACCCAGTTAGGGACCATACATTAATCTGTAGGACAGACCCAGGTAGGGACGGACCCAGTTAGGGACCATACATTAATCTGTAGGACGGACCCAGTTAGGGACCATACATTAATCTGTAGGACGGACCCAGGTAGGGACGGACCCAGTTAGGGACCATACATTAATCTGTAGGACGGACCCAGGTAGGGGCGGACCCAGGTAGGAACCATACATTAATCTGTAGGACGGACCCAGGTAGGGACGGACCCAGTTAGGGACCATACATTAATATGTAGGACGGACCCAGGTAGGGACCGTACATTAATATGTAGGACGGACCCAGGTAGGGACCATACATTAATCTGTAGGACGGACCCAGGTAGGGACGGACCCAGTTAGGGACCATACATTAATCTGTAGGACGACCCAGGTAGGGACCATACATTAATCTGTAGGACGGACCCAGGTAGGGGCGGACCCAGGTAGGAACCATACATTAATCTGTAGGACGGACCCAGGTAGGGACGGACCCAGTTAGGGACCATACATTAATCTGTAGGACGGACCCAGGTAGGAACCATACATTCATCTGTAGTACGGACCAAGGTGGGGACGGACCCAGGTAGGGACCATACATTAATCTGTAGGACAGACCCAGGTAGGGACCATACATTAATCTGTAGGACGGACCCAGGTAGGAACCATACATTAATCTGTAGGACGGACCCAGGTAGGGACCATACATTAATCTGTAGGACGGACCCAGGTAGAGACGGACCTAGATAGGGACTTTACATTAATCTGTATGACGGACTCAGGTAGGGACGGACCCAGGTAGGTACCATACATTAATCTTTAGGACGGAACCAGGTAGGGACGGACCCAGGTAGGGATCATACATTAATCTTTAGGACGGACCCAGGTCCGTTAAATAGCAATCGTTACGAGCACCTTGAAAGGTCAGTTGCTTCAGAGAAAGTTTGAATGACGTCATAGTTAGGAAGCGTTTTATTGTTATTCATCATGGGACAGACATAGAATTCCCTGCTTTTTCATTGGGGGTTAATAGACCTGATTCGGGAGATATCAGGTTCTGGAATAGACTAATGCATTAGTAATGTAAAATTAGTATTATTGTAATGGCTTAAGTTCAGCAACACCGCACGACATATATTTTGCCATCTCTAGCATCTCCCAAATAAGGTCTGTTAAACCACAATGAAAACGCAGGGAATTCCAAGCGTGTTAGTTTAAACATATTGGATTGCCATAGTATGCAAATGAGATGGGTCACAGGCTCTATCCAAGCGTGTCACACACAGATAAGCGCACGTGAGCGTTTAGAAAAACAACAACAATGGCGATCGACTCTATCGGTACAAGATAACAAACATTTGAAATAGTGTGTTGATTCACAAGGTAACACTATATAGGTAATATGTTGAAAGAAATATAAAAAATTGAATTCAAGCCTCACATTTACCACGGTTTTCTAGTCGTATAATTAACCGACCAAACAGCGTGCTCTTATTATTGCCAAATGTAGCCAATCAGCGTGCTCCTACTAATGCCAAATGTAGCCAACCAGCGTGTTCTTATTATTGCCAAATGTAGCCAATCAGCGTGCTTCTACTAATGCCATGTGACGGATCCTAGCGGGGAGAGTTGGGTTCGTTCTACAGTCTTGTATTGTCATATATAATGCGCATGTCACTTTCATTTGTATATATTTCTGTACCTAACCGGTGAAATTATTAGTCTGAGGCTCATTAACATCGGGAAACTTTCATGTCAAACTTTTCAATGCTAGCTGAGCCTGATGTAACAGAAGGGGTTTGAAATCTACGTAGGTCAGTGCAGTAGCCAAATACTGAGATATTGGCCGGAAATTGCCGAGAGCGTACGATCTCTGTATTTTATGTTTCTTTAGGCATAGAGATGAAGATCCGTGGACGCAGTCATGCAGAATGGCGGGAAGGTGACGGTGACGAAGAGGAACGCCTGTACGAGACGGAGGAATATATCAAACAATCTATTATTGTATTTGGCAGAGGTACGCACAACAAATACGTTCTCTCAGACTCCATTAAATGTTTTGGAGAAAAAACAACATAATTCTAGTAATCGTACAAACCATTTCAACTGATCAACATGGTTAAGTCAAAATTGCGAACATCTTCATTACGTCCAAATACACTGGCCAATGTTATGCCATGTCATGTTGTGTTGTTTTTTTTTTTCTTCAATTATTTGTAATATTTTAAGGGAAGGGCCGTAACTAATGTTGTGAGAACTTGTGGCCCAACCCCATTGCTGCAATTATAAATGCAATAAAATATGATTAAACTGAAATACAGGAATTTAAGATATCCGGTTTTGTACGTGATCCCGCATTCCCACTTCAAATTCATTTGAATAATTGAATTAAACCGAGAATTGGAAATGTTTTTTTATCCAATCGCCTCAAATGGCGATAGAAGTATCTAGATCTAACTGAATGCTTTATTTTGCAGAAGTGGACAGAGAAGTTCCAAATGTGAAATTCATCGACAGTGGAAAGCATGTCTTTAACTTCACATTCGATATTCCGAAAAACGCACCTTCTTCTTTTGAAGGTATTTGTTTCTAAAATGTTGAAAGCAGTTCCAACTGTATTGAAAATTAGTACACCCCAGTCCCTGATGCCTCCCGCATCAGGTCTGTTAAACCCCAATGAAAAAGCAGGGAATTCTATGCCAGTCCCACAGTTCATAGCACTTTAACGCAGGCTATCACAGTCCCTGACTTCTCTTGCATCAGGTCTGCTTAATCACAATGAAAATGCTGGGAACTCTATGCCTTTTTAACAATTCATAGCACTTTAACTCTTACCAAACTGTGATGTAATTCAATTTTCCCTGAAGTAACTGACCAATCAAAGTGCTCAATTGCCATTGCTATATAACGGACGCAAGCGGGCAGAGTTGGGTCCGTTCTTCAGTTCACTTTTCAAAATGCTAACCAAACTGTGGTGTCATTCAACCTCTGCTAAAGCAACTGAAACGTGCTCAAATCTCACTGCTATGTGACATACCCAAACTGGGAGTGCTGGGTCCGTTCTACAGTCTAATTCATACTACTAATACAATTAAGACTGGCCTGATGCGAGAGCGTCACGTGGCGTTGTTGGACAAGTAAATACAATGTAATAAAAGGTAGTGTTTACTTAGCGACCGTTAGCTTATCTGAGGAAAACGGCGGTTCTGGAAACAATATCAGTCGCTGATTGGATGATTGGCAGCCTGCATCAGGTCAATTTCAAAGGAAACACAATGATTTGAATATCTTAACATAGACGCATAGCGGGGATCAGTTGGCAGATCAAAGGAAACACAATGATTTGAATATCTTAACATAGACGCAGCAGCGGGGATCAGTTGGCAGATCAAAGGAAACACAATGATTTGAGTATCTTAACATAGACGCATAGCGGGGATCAGTTGACAGATCAAAAGAAACACAATGATTTGAATATCTTAACATAGACGCAGCAGCGGGGATCAGTTGACAGAGCAAAGGAAACACAATGATTTGAGTATCTTAACATAGACGCAGCAGCGGGGATCAGTTGACAGATCAAAGGAAACACAATGATTTGAATATCTTAACATAGACGCAGCAGCGGGGATCAGTTGGCAGATCAATGGAAACACAATGACTTGAATAGCTTAACATAGACGCAGCATCGGGGATTAGTTGGCAGATCAAAGGAAACACAATGATTTGAATATCTTAAGAAAGACGCATAGCGGGGATCAGTTTACAGATCAATGGAAACACAATGGTTTGAATATCTTAACATAGACGCAGCAGCGGGGATCAGTTGACAGATCAAAGGAAATACAATGATTTGAATATCTTAACACAGACGATAGCGGGGATCAGTTGACAGATCAAAGAAAACACAATGGTTTGAATATCTTAAGAAAGACGCATAGCGGGGATCAGTTTACAGATCAATGGAAACACAATGATTTGAATATCTTAACATAGACGCAGCAACGGGGATCAGTTGACAGATCAAAGGAAACACAATGATTTGAATATCTTAACATAGACGCATAGCGGGGATCAGTTGACAGATCAAAGGAAACACAATGATTTGAATATCTTAACATAGACGTATAGCGGGGATCAGTTGACAGATCAAAGGAAACACAATGATTTGAATATCTTAACACAGACGATAGCGGGGATCAGTTGACAGATCAAAGGAAACACAATGATTTGAATATCTTAACATAGACGCATAGCGGCGGTCAGTTGACAGATCAAAGGAAACACAATGATTTGAATATCTTAACATAGACGCATAGCGGGGATCAGTTGACAGATCAAAGGAAACACAATGATTTGAATATCTTAACATAGACGCATAGCGGGGATCAGTTTACAGATCAATGGAAACACAATGATTTGAATATCTTAACATAGACGCAGCAACGGGGATCAGTTGACAGATCAAAGGAAACACAATGATTTGAATATCTTAACATAGACGCATAGCGGGGATCAGTTGACAGATCAAAGGAAACACAATGGTTTGAATATCTTAACATAGACGCATAGCGGGGATCAGTTTACAGATCAATGGAAACACAATGATTTGAATATCTTAACATAGACGCAGCAACGGGGATCAGTTGACAGATCAAAGGAAACACAATGATTTGAATATCTTAACATAGACGTATAGCGGGGATCAGTTGACAGATCAAAGGAAACACAATGATTTGAATATCTTAACACAGACGATAGCGGGGATCAGTTGACAGATCAAAGGAAACACAATGATTTGAATATCTTAACATAGACGATAGCGGGGATCAGTTTACAGATCAATGGAAACACAATGATTTGAATATCTTAACATAGACGCATAGCGGGGATCAGTTGACAGATCAAAGGAAACACAATGATTTGAATATCTTAACATAGACGCATAGCGGGGATCAGTTGACAGATCAAAGGAAACACAATGATTTGAATATCTTAACATAGACGCATAGCGGGGATCAGTTGGCAGATCAAAGGAAACACAATGATTTGAATATCTTAACATAGACGCAGCAACGGGGATCAGTTGACAGATCAAAGGAAACACAATGATTTGAATATCTTAACATAGACGTATAGCGGGGATCAGTTGACAGATCAAAGGAAACACAATGATTTGAATATCTTAACACAGACGATAGCGGGGATCAGTTGACAGATCAAAGGAAACACAATGATTTGAATATCTTAACACAGACGCATAGCGGGGATCAGTTGACAGATCAAAGGAAACACAATGATTTGAATATCTTAACATAGACGCATAGCGGGGATCAGTTGACAGATCAATGGAAACACAATGATTTGAATATCTGAACATAGACGCATAGCGGGGATCAGTTGACAGATCAAAGGAAACACAATGATTTGAATATCTTAACATAGACGCAGCAGCGGGGATCAGTTGACAGATCAAAGGAAACACAATGATTTGAATATCTTAACATAGACGCAGCAGCGGGGATCAGTTGACAGATCAAAGGAAACACAATGATTTGAATATCTTAACACAGACGATAGCGGGGATCAGTTGACAGATCAAAGGAAACACAATGATTTGAATATCTTAACATAGACGCATAGTGGGGATCAGTTGACAGATCAAAGGAAACACAATGATTTGAATATCTTAACATAGACGCATAGCGGGGATCAGTTGACAGATCAAAGGAAACACAATGATTTGAATATCTTAACATCGACGCAGCAGCGGGGATCAGTTGGCACATCAAAGGAAACACAATGATTTGAATACCTTAACATAGACGAAGCAGCGGGGATCAGTTGACAGATCAATGGAAACACAATGATTTGATTATCTTAACATAGACGCATAGCGGGATCAGTTGACAGATCAAAGGAAACACAATGATTTGAATATCTTAACATAGACGCATAGCGGGGATCAGTTGACAGATCAAAGGAAACACAATGATTTGAATATCTTAACATCGACGCAGCAGCGGGGATCAGTTGGCACATCAAAGGAAACACAATGATTTGAATACCTTAACATAGACGAAGCAGCGGGGATCAGTTGGCAGATCAATGGAAACACAATGATTTGATTATCTTAACATAGACGCAGCAGCGGGGATCAGTTGACAGATCAAAGGAAACACAATGATTTGAATACCTTTACATAGACGAAGCAGCGGGGATCAGTTGGCAGATCAATGGAAACACAATGATTTGATTATCTTAACATCGACGCATAGCGGGATCAGTTGACAGATCAAAGGAAACACAATGATTTGAATATCTTAACACAGACGATAGCGGGGATCAGTTGACAGATCAAAGGAAACACAATGATTTGAATACCTTTACATAGACGCATAGTGGGGATCAGTTGACAGATCAAAGGAAACACAATGATTTGAATATCTTAACATCGACGCATAGCGGGATCAGTTGACAGATCAAAGGAAACACAATGATTTGAATATCTTAACACAGACGATAGCGGGGATCAGTTGACAGATCAAAGGAAACACAATGATTTGAATATCTTAACATCGACGCAGCAGCGGGGATCAGTTGGCACATCAAAGGAAACACAATGATTTGAATACCTTAACATAGACGAAGCAGCGGGGATCAGTTGGCAGATCAATGGAAACACAATGATTTGATTATCTTAACATAGACGCAGCAGCGGGGATCAGTTGACAGATCAAAGGAAACACAATGATTTGAATACCTTTACATAGACGAAGCAGCGGGGATCAGTTGGCAGATCAATGGAAACACAATGATTTGATTATCTTAACATAGACGCAGCAGCGGGGATCAGTTGACAGATCAAAGGAAACACAATGATTTGAATACCTTTACATAGACGAAGCAGCGGGGATCAGTTGGCAGATCAATGGAAACACAATGATTTGATTATCTTAACAAAGACGCATAGCCGGGATCAGTTGACAGATCATGATTGCCACACAATACTTGGCTTCAACATGATGTATTATTTAAATAGTTCCATGTGAAGCTCGTGGTCCAGTGGTAAAGCAATGTCCGTGGTTGTGTAAGCTTCTTCGATGACAGTTCAAAGGCACTTTGGCTAATGGAACCTATAAATGAAATATTATCAGTAAAGTTCGGATATTTTTAAAATTCTTGCAGATCTTTCAGAACTTTTGCTGGAAAGTCAGGATTTCAATATTGACCTGCCGGTAAAATCCACTATTTTAAGCTCCTGTATACAAGCCTGTCTACTTCGATAATTACATGAATGTGTTTACCAACGCCAATTAATCTAACGTCATCTTTTAGGCCATAATAAATTAATTGCTTGATTACCATCCCTGCCCTCCCCCTAATTTTCAAAAGAAATATAATATATATATATATATATAAAATTTTTATAAAAAAAATCAAATAAAATATAATTTCCCACCCACCCCACACCTCACACCCACCCCTCCCCCTTTTTAAGACACGTTTGAATGAAAATCTAGTGATAAATTTATGATGGTCTTATTTAAAAACTCATATGAACGTTTCTGTGGTAGTATAAATGCGGATTATTTTAAAGAAGATAAATCAGCATACCTTTGTGTAATGGAAAGTACCAGAAAGAACCTGGGAGACCGTATTTATATTACCATATTCCAGGTATGCACGGGTATATACGCTACTGGGTAAAGGCAAAGCTATACGGCGTCTGGGGACTCCTAGATCAGTCTGGAAAAGTCGAATTTGGCGTGGAGAGGTCATTGGATCTCAATTTAGTTCCAGGCGCTCAGGTATGTGTTCAACCGGAGTTACTTCGAGTTATATTATTATTATTATTATTAGTAGTAGTAGTAGTAGTAGTAGTAGTAGTAGTATTGGTATTATTATTATTACTATTATTATTATTATTATTATTATTATTATTATTATTATTATTATTATTATTATACAAAACTGTTACGTCAACTCATTCAACTTTCGCCGAAGCAACTTATCAATCAGCTTGCTCTTACCTCTTGTGTTTGCTATTGTTGCAGGAACCCGCGGAGGACGAAGATTCGTGCGTGATGTGCGGATGTTGTTTGAATCGAGGCTCTATCACAGCCTCGTTTAGAATAAATAGGCGTGGTTTTGTGCCGGGCGAGTCCATTATCTGCAACGCCGAGGTTATCAATGGATCGGACACCAGTATCAAATCAACAAAACTTAAGTTTTATAAAGTTTGTTCAACTGATAATAATAGTTTAAATTTAAAGTGATTTTAAATCAGATTGTCCGACTTGATTAATGTTATCATTTAGGTACTACGATATCATTTTTAAACAAAATTTAACTCGAATAAAATGGACAAACCTCGACGTTTATTTATAATGTTCGAATATTTCATACATTTCTACTTTACATATTTATATGGATATAAATCTGTATTTATATAAAAGCTTAGAAATACAAATGATACCATAGTGAAAATAGTTGTGTTAACAATTTTATTAAACGGAAACATTATAGGGTCCAGTCAACAGTAGGCCTATCATATTGACAAATCAAAGTATAGAAAGACATAACCAATCAAATCGTATCTTACTTTTTTATTGAATAAATCCCATTGGCTTAACAGTCATAGCATTTGTAAGAGGAAAGTCTTAACAGATGTAAACAAAATAATATCAAGTAATTGCCTGAAAAAAAAATTGTTTTTGTTCAGATCATAACATATGGTGATACGCCTTTTGATTCCAATACAAGAGAAAAACAGACGATTTCAGAACAATTTCGCGGGAAGGTGAAAACTGGTAAACAGGAAGTTTATTGTAATGAGGCATTGTCATTGCCAGCGTCTCTTCCTGTTACGTCACTTCCGGGATGTTCCTTCATCGATATCGACTACGTTGTTGAGGTAAAGTGCGCGCAGTGTATGTGTTTTCTCATTTTACATAAAATAACTCGTAAATCGAACTTTAAGTAAACCGTTCGTTAACTGTTTATGTAAGCATGTTGAATTACTTCAAACAGGCAATCCCAAAATACAAATATTTGAACATAGATTCCCCTGAAACAATTTTCTTTACTGTCTTTGAGTAGATTTAGGCCAACATTTAATTATTGTGTGTTTTATTTTTTGTACTGTACTTATCCATAAAACGACTTCTTTATTTCCATTATATTACCTTAAGGAAGCGTTTGACCGGAGCTAATAACGTCATCTGGGGAAACACAGTGTCTTTTTCACATTTTGGAAACAAATGTATTTTTTTTTTCATTCATTCAATCATATAATGATCTATTATATATGACATTTACTGCTTTTTTTGTATGATAATATTTTTGCTAAGAATTACCGAGTTTTTGAATACTAGGATCGGTAGACAAACAGTGTTTTTAAAATACGCCTTATTGGTCATAGTACTTAAATGAAGCCTCTTTGGCTAACGTATATAATACTGTATGGTATAATCAAATTATTATGCTATTGGTGAATAATTTTACGTGCAGTTATTTTTGTGATAATTTATGTTACTCATCATTCTCTTTAATAAGACCAAAAAAAATCTGTGTTCATGGCAACAGTCTCAAAAAAGCTTTGTAGGGAAGGCATTGAGGTTTTTTTTGTGTTTTTTTTTTTTTTTTTTTTTTTTTTCCGTGTTTTTTAACCGAGTCGAAACAGCGAGACAGACACGAATGCTTAAGGCCACATTTCTCTTGTTTTAAATATGTACCTAGCTACGTAATATGATTTTTAATGATAATCAATTCATTTTTAATGACATATGTCTGTAACAGCCATCCAGAAAGCACATCAGATCCAGACTTTTTGGCCGTGCATACAAATTCTAAGTTTAGTTTAGATTGCTCAATAATTTAGGATGCTGGAGTGTTAATGGAGAAAATGCCGACGACAACTGCCAATGGACTATCAAAATAGTTCTTTTTGAGCATGTTCTGCTCGGATGTAAAATATAAATTTGATTTGTTATTATTCTGCTCTCCATATTTTGCACATAGACTGACTATACATACTTTTAAAATCTGACCTGCCTGGTACTTGTCACGGGTTTGTATCCGTCTGACACGGGTTTAAATTTACTGTTGTTTTAAATTCATTATCAATTCTGATGTCAAACTATTGCAGTACAAACATGTTGTACTTCTGGATGTTTTACATGTATCTAAAACGGTTTTGATAACGGCATCTGCAATTAAAATACTATATAACGCTTTCAAAAAGTATTTTTAAAAACATTTTACCCCACCAACTTAAGACAATTTTTTTTTGGTGTTGTAGTCCAACAAAACGTGTTTTCCAAGTCATATTGCTAGGAATTACTTAGTCGCGACTTAATGGTCTTTAAATGTACTATATAGATGCAATTGCTACTTGTGGTTAACTGATAGCTATATTCACATTATGACATCTAGTATTCAACATGTTTACTGTCTTTACTTGAATAAATAAATTCTTGATTGTTCAACTCATATAAAACATGATTTAAGCAACATTTGTCAGCACATTGTCAGCACATTGTCAGCACATTGTCATTGTCAGCACATTGTCAGCACATTGTCAGCACATTGTCAGTAAGTTCTAAGCTTCAGCTATCTGTATCCATCAACATACTGTCAGCTATGTATTAAAATTAAAACAGTCTGTTAAACTTGTATCAAACATTTGTTTTACATATTTTGATGGTGTTTTAATGCCATTTTCAACACATGACAGGATATATATGATTTTTTAGTATTATGTTTGAGTTTTTAATTAGGATGTTGTTGTTGTTGTTGTATGGTGTTAAGCGTCGCTTTCAACAAATTTTCAGTCATATCGCGACGGTGTCTACTTGAGACAGTATTCTAAGCACTGTCACATCGGAGTATCATGCCGCAGACACATGGTATGATACCCCACCCAGTTACATTATACTGACACCGGGACGACCAGACCTAGAACTCTCCTCTAAATGCTGAGCGTCAAGCGAGGAAGATTCTAGTACCATTTTTAAAGTCTTTGGTATGACCCGGCCGGGGATTGAACCCACGACCTTCCGCATGCGAGGCGGACGCTGTACCACTAGACCACGCCACGGTTTTTAATTAGGAAAAAAAGATGTTTGGGAATTGCGGTATGAATACATTATATTTCTACTTTCACTATGTCAACAGTGTACACACTGAACAAAATAAAAACTCTTTTGGATAAAACATGACTCCTAATTTTCTAATGATATTTTGGCACTATATAATTATATTAATAAATAGTAAAATATACACGGTAAGTTTCCCTTCTTTTATATCGGTATTTCTGTGAATGGCTAGTGTTTAAAGGTGTTTCTTTCACTTTAGAAATAAGAAGGAAAATCAATAGTAGGCTTGCAATTTAACAAGAAATTAAAGGGATTATATTGGCAAGTAACAAAAACACGCTGTTATTCCAGAATTTTCCTGTATGCAGTGTGCACAAAATAATGCTAGTGTATTGACGTATAAACTTTATTTACTTGAAAGTTATCAAGTTAACAGTATTTGAATATTGGCCAAAACTTTAATACGTCCCGCAATAAAGTTTTGCGCAATGTTTACATTGAACTCCGTAAACTTCCCGAACAAAGCCTCGAAAACGAGATCGGGAACGAGTCTTCACGATGTTATCCGATGATTGATCGGAAATCCGAAAGCGGTTTGTTGAAAATGGCGAATGTAAACAAAAACAAAAACGTGGCTTCAGAAACCCGATATTTGTAATAAAGAGGTTATGCAATTAGACACTTTAGACGGGTATTAAGTTATAAGTGTAATTTCATGCTGAGCGTGTGTATTTAGGACAGGGAATTGACGGTAACATGCCAATATAATCCCTCTAAAACTTGGAGAAACACTTTTCATCATTTTATTTTTCATCATTTTTTAAAATTGGTTATCAATAATCTCTTTTTAAGTCCTTGGTTTTAAAAAAGCGTAAAGCCAATTAATAATACTTTAAGAACCTAAAGTGTGTTTAATCAATGTATGTATACAACTTCAATTTATGTACACAAGGTATACATTTCAATCCATTAACTTTGAGAAAACGTACATTTTGAAAATCGCGAAAACACATCACATTCACACATTCTCTGATTTTGACCTGCAAAAAAAATGTTTTGTCAGTAAAATATGAAATAAACAGACCTGCAGGATTGTTAAGGGTTCAACCCAATATAACATTCTTCTTTTTCAGTGAAAAAGGTTAAAATCTCTTGTAAACTTTGAAAGCAAAATGTAAAAAATGCCGAAAATTTGAAACTGCAGCGAATAGTTTTGAAATTTGTGAAATTAATATTGGGATTTGTTTTTGGTTTTGAAACCAACTTTGAAGTTTCACTTGTTTTTATATCTGAGAGTAGTGCATATCAAAGCACGTTGTCGAACGATTTGATATTTTTGTATGAGATCGTCCTCCCGTAAAGGGGCTAGTCCCACCCCTATTACTGTGATTAAATGAGACTAATCTGAGAGCAGATCATTGAAGTTATAATAAATAAGCAATTTTTTGATCACGGGTATTTCTGATACCAATTTAAATCTGATTGGCTTACTACTGATAAGGGCGGAGTTTATCTTTACGATATTACGATTTTGTGCCGCATAAATTTTACTCCATCGTCATGGGGTTAACTCACAGCTGAACACTGATTAATTGGTGTGTTGATGATTGTATACTGGGACTAGTGTGAATTAAAGGGATTGACGTATACAAGATATGCTGACTGTTGGGAGATATTTTTTATTATGTTTTACTGGGCTTCTCGGGTTGCCCGAAACACAACTCTTTTTTTTTTGGCCTAAGTTCACTGTTGTATTTTTTTCTATCTCTTTCCAGTTAAAGGTATATTTATCGCAAGAGGAACTCAACATGCGGATACCTTTGGTAATTATCGTTGGAACAATTCCTTTCAGTGACAATACCTTAACAAATAGTCAACAAATCAGAGGCATTGTTGCAAACAACGATCCAATCCCAGAACCTGTAATATTCCAAACGTATTCTGCTAACCCGTTTACGTCAGAACTAGGTGTTCAGTTCGCTCCACCCACTGCAAGCGCTCCGCCAATGACGACAGAGTTGAATCAGTTATATCCGAAAAAGAAAATGACGTCATTTACAGAAAGGGAGATTACTGTAGATGAAGTTTACGGAAGACGAACGAAGCCCAAATTTGTTAGGATTATGTGTAAGTAACTTTGATAAAATTAATTTCTGAGGGTCGAAATGACCATTTCAGCATAGATATGTACTACTGACTTTGACAATAGCCGCCCTACGTGGAGTGTAGCGGCTGTTACCTTAAAAGCCATGCCGTTCGTTGACTCATTGTGTCCCCCCCCCCCCCCTCGCCCCAATATTTCTTTTTGCCCTTCCCCTAACCTTAACCCATAAAGCTAAGAAAGAAAAAACGAAAAAATTAAAGGTTGGGATTATTGGGTTATGGATTTAAATATATAGACGTCTATATATCTAAAAAGGGGAGCTTCGAAATAAAATAGTTCTAGTGAAAACAAATCCCAGGGTTCATGAGTTGGGACAAGGGTCAGTGCGTAAGCGCCATCTAGTGGTAACACACTGTTCGAAGACTCGATGGTCCTTCGAAATTAAGGTGCTCATTCTTTGTGGCTGGCAAAATGTAATACCGCTTAAACAGGTGCTTGTGGGAGTGAGGGATGTTGAAAATGGACTACCGGTTAAATAGGTGCTTGTGGGAATGACGGATGTTGAAAATGGACTACCGGTTAAATAGGTGCTTGTGGGAGTGAGGGATGTTGAAAATAGACTACCGGTTAAATAGGTGCCTGTGGGAGTGAGGGATGTTGAAAATGGAATACCGGTTAAATAGGTGCTTGTGTAGTCTATCCCAGTACCTGATATCTCCCGAATCACAGAATCGGGTATATATACCTCAATGAAAAAGAAACAGGACACTTTATGCCTGTCCCATAATTCAAAGCAATTGAACGCTTATTAAACTACGGCGTCATTCAAACTTTCCCTGAAACAACTGACCAATCAACGTGCTCAAATATGCTGCTATATAACGGACGCTATCGAGAGAGCTTAGTCCGTTCCACAGACTAGGTGATATATTGATATGTTTACCCAAACTTGGTGTTTGATATTGTATTGTTTGTTTATCAATATGCTATATTACTGAGTTCCAGCTACATGGTTGTATGGGAGAAGAAAACATAAGACTTTAGAACGGACCCAGCTCTCGCCGCTTGGGTTCGTCACATGGCAGTGAGATAAGAGCTGATTTATGAGTTGATTCAGCGGAAGTTGAATTACGTCACAGTTTTAATTGGGGACATAACATATCTGATTGGGAAGATGTCAGGGACCGGGATAAACTAAGAACACATGATTCCGTAATGATTTTATTCACAAAATGGTTTCCACTTAATAACTTAAAGTTTCGTTAAATTTTACCATTTCAGCGGCAGTGAATGAAGGATACGAATCAGATTCAGACAAAATAGATGACAAGAATGGCGAAGCTGAGGACGAATTATAAATGATAAACACGAGATAATGGTGATAAACACGTGATAATGATGATAAACACGTGATAATGGTGATATTGTGATAAACACATGATAATAGTGATAAACACGTGATAATGGTGATAAACACGTGATAATGGTGATAAACACGTGATAATGGTGATAAACACGCGACAAGAATAGCGAAGCTGAGGACGAAGTAACGGTGACAAACACGTGATAATGGTGATAATCACGTGAGCATGGTGCTTAACACGTGATAATGGTGATAAACACAGAATAATGGTGATATTGTGAGAAACACATGATAATAGTGAGAAACACGTGATAATGGTGATAAACACACGGCAAGAATAGAGAAGCTGAGGACGAAGTAGTGGTGATAAACACGTGATAATGGTGATAAATACGTGATAATAGTGATAAACACATGATAATAGTGATAAACACGTGCTAACGGTGATAAACACGTGATAATTGTGATAAACAAGTGATAATAGTTATAAACACCTGACAAGAACAGCGAAGCTGGGAATGATGTCTAAGTGATAAATACGTGACAAAATTATGAAAATGAAGATTAATTATAAGGGATAAACACGTGACAATAGTGATGAAGTATAAGTGACTAGAACGATGAAGTTTAGGATCAATTAAAAACAATAAATACGTGACAAGAATGCGGACGCTTATGGTGAAATATATTTTTTAAAGACGTGACAATAGTGATAAACACATGACACGATTCAAGAAGCTGAGGATAAAATATAAAGGATAAACAAGTGCCAATCACTTAATTCATAAAATCTCAAATTCATAATCTCAACTTTAATTTCATAATGAAAGTAATACTACAAAACATGTATCACTCCGAGTTGCAGGAAATGTCAATAGTAACACTAACACTATAACTAACACTAATATATTAAAGATTTGTTAGTTCCAAGATATCACAACTTTCTTCTTTTTTACAATTAATGTTAAAACCTAAAATAAAAATTAAATATTACTCGATTACGGTATCCTGGCAGTTCACACACGTATGATTTGGTTAAAGTTAATATAACAGCTTTTATTGTAAATGAACAAGGTTGTAGTTGTGGAAATGCAAATGAAAATGCATAGTACTTTTTCTTTTGTTGTATTAGTTATTCTATTCGACGTTAACATGTGTTGCACTATTAAAAAGTCCTTTGTAATTTGGTTCGAACTATTTTCAAAATGAGTTCATAGAGATTGATTGATTGATTGATTGATTGATTGAATATTTAGGGTCATGTTTATGCCATCGAGGACTAACAGACGATCAGTTAACCTAACCACTGTTTCCTGGGATTAACCAGTACTCGTGCACACCCCATCTCCGCAAGAAACTGATAAGATCCCACTTGAATCAGCGGTGAGAGACGAATGATAATGAGACACAATGTCGTATATATCAATCATCACGGAGACTGTTGCCGGGCGGGGATTCGAACTCACGGCCCCTGGATTGATAGTCAGACGCGTAACCGACTGAGCTAATCGGACCCGGCACATCTATTCATAGAGACTGGGATTTCTTCCAGCAGATGAGTGCAGCAACAGCTGACACAGCATATACTGCAATAAGACAGCACTGGTGTTAAAGATGACTTTTAATGGATTTTAACAAATAGATATATTTTAGATTATTTGCGGACTTCTTTAAAAAAAATCACTTAGGGTGTCACTACACTATCTTTAAAAGCCAAGCGGATCACACCACCAGTTTGTGCACATTTGTGATCAGATAAATTTCTGCTATAGAAAAATATTTAAAAACTTTTCTAAGTGGATTTTTACCGTGGAAATCGTAGACCGTGTTGTATTTATAACACAGAACAGAATTCGCTTGTGTAATGAGACCTTTTGCAAGTTTTAAGTTATCAGGAGTATTAACCCTCATTTCCCCTCCAGTTTTCTCATTTGCACTACTCTCTCTCTCTCTCTTTATCTCTCTCTCTCTCTCTCTCTCTCTCTCTCTCTTTCTCTTATACTCTCATAGTTTCTTTCTTCTCTATTATTTCTTCTCTATTATTATATTCGCACATGGCAACGGTCTCCGTGATGATTGATATACGACATTGGGTCTCATTATCATTCGTCTGTCACCGCTGCTTCAAGTGGAAAAGTTATCAGTTAGGGATGGGGTATGCTCGAGTACTGGTTAACCTTTCATGGTCCCAGGAAACAGTGGTTAGGTTAACTGATCGTCTGTTAGCCCACGATGGCATAAAATGATGCTAAATAATCAATCAATCTTCTCTATTGCGTTCGTGCATGAAAGACAATGTCAGTAAACTCTATGTTGATATATTTTTGCTACATAATTATGTTTCCATATTCATGACATTTGTTAAATCAGTTTTAGGGACAGGCCGTAACGATGCACGTGTTGCCCGACCCAATTGCATTGTATGTGCAACATGCGTTGTGAGTCTGGGGGAAACCCTGTGACCCAATTGCATTGTATGTGTAAGTTTACATTTTTTGGCAATAACACGTTTTAAACCAGCTTGAAAGTATAGAAAAATAATTGTGAATAAGCATTAGTGGTTACCCTTGTGCATATCAAAGCACGGTTTCGGACGATTTTATTTTTTTTTTGATCGTCCTCTAAGTGCATACGCCATCCGCTTTTTTATGGGTGGATTTTCCGCAGCGATTTCAGTGCGGAAGCCAAAACACTCATATTGATTGAAATACGTAATATAATTAGCAAAAACAATTTAATATACTGCCAGTAAGTAGTAAGAATCATTAAAAAATGTGTGGCCGATACATACGATATCTATTAGTTGAAAACTTAGCAATAAATATCCAAACAGTCGTAGCTTGTCACCCAATGTTGTTCAGACGGACATTATTTAAAATAATGAAAGCTGCTGAATATTATTGTATTTGATCACAACCCACTATAAATGGCAGATTTATCTGGATATTCATGTACAGACGGTTTACAAGAACACTAAATGTTGTATGCATTCACATGTCCTTTCCACCAATATACGCGGTGTTGAATACACGCATATCTGTTATAGTCTAAAGAGAAACAGAGTACTTGGATAGGTAACGTTTATATTCTTATTTTTCGACGCCCATACTTTAATTGACTTGTGAGTGTTTACTTTTGCAAATAGTTCACTAATCCCAGCTCTGTGCTCATATACGAGAAAATATGCGTCTGAAAGCAAACATTTAAACAAGTTGATTTAATCAAATGTATTCTGTTTATGTGGGTGGGGTGCGGGTAATAAAATATTACAAATTACAAAATATATATCATAAGACAGAAGAATGTTTTCTTTTCTTATTTGTCTATGACCCATAGAGATATGCTTTGTACTGGTTCTACCCAGGAAGACTTCGAGCGTGATTTGTCTAAGTTGTAAGAACTTGTTTCACAATCGAAGTAAAATAAATAAGTTTAAACTAAACTAGAGATATACAAGTCCTTGCTGTAACCCATATATTTCTCTCTGCACATATTTCAATTTAAATCTTATTTTTTTATTTATTCTTCAGCAGTAACAAAACACTTAATCATATTAATAATCATTAAAATAATCATAGATTTTAAACTAAAAAATGACGAAATATCGGACAGAAGAACAATTTTTCATTCCTCTATAACCCATATCGCTCACTCCGCCGAAGTTCCGATTTCGCATGTACATGTTTCCACCCAGTAGCTCGGATCTAGCTAGTATCTAACGCCACTATGTAAAATGGCTGCTAAATGACAGGTAAATTCGAATGTCTTGGTCATATTCACCGTCTATCAAACTGCAGAGGACAGTTTTTTTGCATAGCACGCATTTATTATTCGTTATTTTATCAATATAAATCAATGTTATAAGGAATCAAAGATTGTTTACGCAGTATTTGCCTTCGAAAAAGACGCATGTATGTGGTCTAATTTTCCACTTGGTTTTGTTCGGATGGAAATGAGACGTAAAGGGGCTAGTCTTACCCCTATAACGGCGATTGAATGAGACTAGTTGTTACCCCTGTCCGTCCGTTCGTACGTACGTCGGAGAATATGTTTCCGATCAATAACATCTGAAAGGTTCTATGTATTAAATTAATAGTTTGTGTGCACCTGTATAATTATAATACAGATCAAATTCGATATTTGTCGACGTAGGTCAAATTGTACGGGAGTTATGGCCCCTGTTCGACTTGATTTTTCGGTTCCCAATCATTTACGAGGGCATTCGTGACGAAAAGCACGTTTCTAGTTTTAATAAAATATGCACTACAGACATATTTAGGTTATTTTAAGTAAATTAGAAAACCTGCCCAACAGAAGACATTATGCTCAAAGGTCAAAGGTCACAGCCAACGCAGCAGCACAAAAGTCACAGTCAACACAACATCACAAAGGTCACAGCCAACACAACATCACGAAGGTCACAGCCAACACCACAGCAAAAAGGTCACATCCAACGTAACAGCACAAAGCTCACATCCAACGTAACAGCACAAAGCTCACATTCAACGCAACAGCACAAAGTTCACTTCCAACGCAACAGCACAATGGTCACATCCAACGCAACAGCACAAAGCTCACATTCAACGCAACAGCACAAAGTTCACTTCCAACGCAACAGCACAATGGTCACATCGAACACAACAGCACAAAGGTCACATCCAACACAACATCACAAAAGTCACATCCAACGCAACAGCACAAAGCTCACATTCAACGCAACAGCACAAAGTTCACTTCCAACGCAACAGCACAATGGTCACATCGAACACAACAGCACAAAGGTCACATCCAACGCAACAGCACAAAGCTCACATTCAACGCAACAGCACAAAGTTCACTTCCAACGCAACAGCACAATGGTCACATCGAACACAACAGCACAAAGCTCACATCCAACGCAACATCACAAAAGTCACATCCAACGCAACAGCACAAAGCTCACATTCAACGCAACAGCACAAAGTTCACTTCCAACGCAACAGCACAATGGTCACATCGAACACAACAGCACAAAGGTCACATCCAACACAACAGCACAAAGGTCACATCCAACGCAACAGCAAAAAGGTCACATCCAACGCAACAGCAAAAAGGTCACATCCAACGCAACAGCACAAAGCTCACATCCAACGCAACAGCACAAAGGTCACATCCAACATAACTGCACAAAGCTCACATCCAACACAACAGCACAAAAGTCACATCCAACACAACAGCACAAAGGTCACGTCCAACACAACAGCACAAAAGTCACATCCAACACAACAGCACAAAGGTCACATCCAATGCAACAGCACAAAGGTCACATCCAACACAACAGCATCAATGTCACATCCAACGCAACAGCACAAAGGTCACATCCAAAGCAACAGCACAAAGGACACATCCAACACAACAACACAAAGGTCACATCCAGCACAACAGCACAAAAGTCACATCCAGCAAAACAGCACAAAGGTCACATCCAACGCAACAGCACAAAGGTCACATCCAGCGCAACAGAACAAAGGTCACATCCAACACAAAAGCACAAAGGTCACATCCAGCGAAACAGCACAAAGGTCACATCCAACGCAACAGCACAAAGGTCACATCCAACACAACAGCACCAGCACAAAAGTCCCATCCAATAAAACAGCACAAAGGTCATTTCCAACACAACAGCACAAAAGTCACATCCAACGCAACAGCACAAAGGTCACATCCAACACAACAACACCAGCACAAAAGTCACATCCAACACAACAGCACAAAGGTCACATCCAACGCAACAGCACAAAGTTCACTTCCAACGCAACATCACAATGGTCACATCGAACACAACAGCACAAAGGTCACATCCAACACAACAGCACAAAGGTCACATCCAACGCAACAGCAAAAAGGTCACATCCAACGCAACAGCAAAAAGGTCACATCCAACGCAACAGCACAAAGGTCACATCCAACGCAACAGCACAATGGTCACATCCAACGCAACAGCACAAAGTTCACTTCCAACGCAACAGCACAAAGGTCACATCCAACGCAACAGCACAAAAGTCACATCCAACACAACAGCACAAAGGTCACATCCAACACAACAGCACAAAGGTCACATCCAACGCAGCAGCACAAAGCTCACATCCAACGCAGCATCACAAAGGTCACATCCAACACAACAGCACAAAGGTCACATCCAACACAACAGCACAAAGGTCACATCCAACGCAACAGCAAAAAGGTCACATCCAACACAACAGCAAAAAGGTCACATCCAACGCAACAGCACAAAGGTCACATCCAACGCAACAGCACAATGGTCACATCCAACGCAACAGCACAAAGTTCACTTCCAACGCAACAGCACAAAGGTCACATCCAACACAACAGCACAAAAGTCACATCCAACACAACAGCACAAAGGTCACATCCAACACAACAGCACAAAGGTCACATCCAACGCAGCAGCACAAAGCTCACATCCAACACAACAGCACAAAGGTCACATCCAACACAACAGCACAAAGGTCACATCCAACACAACAGCACACGCATTATAAATAATCATGGCAAGTATAATTTGCCAAATAATAAAAAACAGTCTAAAGACAAAACGACTGGAAGTGATAATACAAACAGCTCTGTAGATCAGATTTTAGACGCAACTGGAGAGGACACTGATCGAGGCAGAAGAATCGTAAACAAATGCTTAAAAATCTCTTTTTGTTAACCCAGACAACTTGTCGGAATTCTTCAATTAACATGGTTTCTTGTTTCTCATATTTGCATATTTATTCACAATTGGCTAGTGCAGAGGATATCGACAACAACACTAGCGGTATGGTGTTTCTAAATAAGAGAAGATAAAATTGAGTTTTATTGTAGCCGTGACGACGGAACGCCATCAAATTAAGGATAAAAATGAAAGATAAGAACATTCTCGAAGTATTCATGTAAATTTGTATTATCCAATCCTATTTATTGCAAAATATGAAATAGGGTTATAAATACACATTATCTTACAAATATTAGCAAACTATTACCTCTTCTCGTAAACCGCTAATGCAGTGATTCCATAGTCTGGAAAGATCTTCGTGGACGTCAGTTCGTTTACGGCTTGATTATCTTGCGAATTAGGTATGTGTATCCCCCAATGAAGAAGCAGGGAATTCCACGCATATCCCACAAGTTATAGCAATTGAACACTTACTAAACTGTGACGTCATTCAACTTTCCCTGAAGCAACGGCCCAATCAACGCGCTCAAATGTGGCTTTCCAAACATTTCTATTTAATGGACCCAATTAGAAGAGCTGACTGGAGTACATTCAGTGTTGTTCCGCTTAAGCCGATGCAAGGTACAACTATTATTTTTGGTTGCATTCTGTATTTCCAAGGGTTACCCCAGTCTTACGTGCTGTGTGGTCGCCGTAACAACTGTAACCCCAGTCTTACGTGCTGTGTGGTCGCCGTAACAACTGTAACCCCAGTCTTACGTGCTGTGTGGTCGCCGTAAAAACTGTAACCCACGTCTTACGTGCTGTGTGGTCGCTGTAACAACTGTAACCCACGTCTTACGTGCTGAGTGGTCGCCGTTACAACTGTAACCCACGTCTTACGTGCTGTGTGGTCGCCGTAACAACTGTAACCCCAGTCTTACGTGCTGAGTGGTCGCCGTTACAACTGTAGCCCACGTCTTACGTGCTGTGTGGTCGCTGTAACAACTGTAACCCCAGTCTTACGTGCTGTGTGGTCGCTGTAACAACTGTAACCCCAGTCTTACGTGCTGTGTGGTCGCCGTAACAACTGTAACCCACGTCTTACGTGATGTGTGGTCGCCGTAACAACTGTAACCCCAGTCTTACGTGATGTGTGGTCGCCGTAACAACTGTAACCCCAGTCTTACGTGCTGTGTGGTCGCCGTAAAAACTGTAACCCACGTCTTACGTGCTGTGTGGTCGCTGTAACAACTGTAACCCACGTCTTACGTGCTGAGTGGTCGCCGTTACAACTGTAACCCACGTCTTACGTGCTGTGTGGTCGCCGTAACAACTGTAACCCCAGTCTTACGTGCTGAGTGGTCGCCGTTACAACTGTAGCCCACGTCTTACGTGCTGTGTGGTCGCTGTAACAACTGTAACCCCAGTCTTACGTGCTGTGTGGTCGCTGTAACAACTGTAACCCCAGTCTTACGTGCTGTGTGGTCGCCGTAACAACTGTAACCCACGTTTTACGTGCTGTGTGGTCGCCGTAACAACTGTAACCCCAGTCTTACGTGATGTGTGGTCGCCGTAACAACTGTAACCCCAGTCTTACGTGCTGTGTGGTCGCCGTAACAACTGTAACCCGAGTCTTCTGTTTGGTCGCCGTAACAACTGTAATCCCAGTCTTAGGTGCTGTGTGGTCGCCATAACAACTGTAACCAACGTCTTACGTGCTGTGTGGTCGCCGTAACAACTGTAACCAACGTCTTACGTGCTGTGTGGTCGCCATAACAACTGTAACCCCAGTCTTACGTAACAACTGTAACCCACGTCTTACGTGCTGTGTGGTCGCCATAACAACTGTCACCCACGTCTTAAGTGTTGTGTGGTTGCCGTAACAACTGAAACCCACGTCTTACGTGCTGTGTGGTCGCCGTAACAACTGTAACCCTAGTCTTACGTGCTGTGTGGTCGCCGTAACAACTGTAACCCCAGTCTTACGTGCTGTGTGGTCGCCGTAACAACTGTAACCCACGTCTTACGTGCTGTTTGGTCGCTGTGACAACTGTAACCCTAGTCTTACGTGCTGTGTGGTTGCCGTAACAACTGTAACCCACGTCTTACGTGCTGTTTGGTCGCTGTGACAACTGTAACCCCAGTCTTACGTGCTGTGTGGTCGCCGTAACAACTGTAACCCCAGTCTTTCGTGCTGTGTGGTTGCCGTAACAACTGTAACCCCAGTCTTACGTGCTGTGTGGTCGCCGTAACAACTGTAACCCCAGTCTTACGTGATGTGTGGTCGCCGTAACAACTGTAACCCCAGTCTTACGTGCTGTGTGGTCGCCGTAAAAACTGTAACCCACGTCTTACGTGCTGTGTGGTCGCTGTAACAACTGTAACCCACGTCTTACGTGCTGAGTGGTCGCCGTTACAACTGTAACCCACGTCTTACGTGCTGTGTGGTCGCCGTAACAACTGTAACCCCTGTCTTACGTGCTGAGTGGTCGCCGTTACAACTGTAGCCCACGTCTTACGTGCTGTGTGGTCGCTGTAACAACTGTAACCCCAGTCTTACGTGCCGTGTGGTCGCCGTAACAACTGTAGCCCACGTCTTACGTGCTGTGTGGTCACCGTAACAACTGTAACCCTAGTCTTACGTGCTGTGTGTGTGTGGTCGCCGTAACAACTGTAACCCCAGTCTTACGTGCTGTGTGGTCGCCGTAACAACTGTAACCCCAGTCTTACGTGCTGTTGCCGTATGAAAGTCACCCCGTACTTTGACAGAGTATCGTTGTAATATCTGAGAGAAATTGTCATCTGGTTCAACGAAAGAGAATGTAAAAAAATGAGTATGTAAGTATTGTGAGAGAGTCCGCCGAGAGATTCCTCTGTCGCCGAGAGTCCGCCGTGTCCGAGTGGTCCAGCTAAGAGGCCGTCTCAAAACCGCTTACCTCTCACCTCTAAGGTCGTATGTTCGAATCCTGCACGCTCAAAAAAAAATTTATGTGAGAAAATTTGCCAGTTACTTGCGGACGGACGGTGGTTCTACTCAGATTCATTCTGAAATCTTCTTACACCAATAAAACTTGATATGTCATATACTGATAACCTACAATGTGTTCATTACTGCGTTAAAATATTGACATTCTGTAGGCCTTCTAGTGAATGTCAAAAATAGATTTTGAATCTGGTTAGATATATTTGATCTTATGATTGAAGAGATCGTTATAGAAACTAAACGAAGACTGCAAGTTTGGTCAGCAATGTTTACAATCGTGAATACTCGGCTTATTCCGTGATCCTTCAGTATAAAACTGAATAAGGATACTCGGCGAGATGTTCCGAATTTCATTTTCAGACCGAACAACGAGCCAATGAAATGTGATCTAAACAAATAACTACAAGTAGTTCCATCATAACTCACGTATCGCCACGCTGTATCGCTGTTATTTGTTCAGAAGCGTCAATGATTCAGTGTCCCAATAACGTTTGATATAGAAAATTAAGCGTTAGCCGGTTTTATTTATCTTTTCACAAATAGAACCGACCCGCGTGGCGCTACAGATTCTCTTGTTTATTACCAGGGAGATCTCTATTGGCGACAGGTTCTCTTGAACACGAGATCACGTCCTTTCTGCATTCTGTCAAAATAAAACAATTTTATTGAATAATGCTGAAATAATGCGAAATTAGGATGTAACAAGAACAGTTGAGAGACGTGAAAATATTCCTAACGGTCCCAATACACGTTAAATTTTACACCATAAAGTACTTTAATATTGAATAGCTATTCCTCTCTGGAAATTGTTTTCGATATTAAATAATCTAAAATAATTTCTCTCCGCAGATAAAATGAATGCATATAAAACATTAACTTGCGTGAGCTATTTTTACTTCATTTTTGGCGCATAAAAATGACACATGAATCAAAATTTGTTTGGCTAAGACGTACACATCTTATACGGTTTAAATATAAATAAATATTTCATTTCCATTGAATTCATTGCAGATACCAAATGAAAAAAAATCAAAATTAGAAACGGCAGCAATGATGACAAATAACAACAGTGTGTCTGCTTCGACTATTTACAAACGTCATTATAAAACTCGTTACAAATTTATTAACGGCAAAATAATTTAAGAAGAAAGCGCCAATACGCTTGTCTTTAATAAAGAAAGCGTCGCAGAAGATCAAGATTGGGATGTCTCTCATAGAAGACAGCGCCGCAGATGATCAAGATTGAGCAAGCACTTATAACTTAATTCCCCTGGTAAAATCCAATACAAGTTGTTTGTTTTGTTCGTTTGAAATCAGTAACATCTCTGTATACGTTGTACCAGACTTTTTCTCAGCAGACACAAAACATTGCAATCTCTGTGAATATTCGAATTTTAGGCGCGTATTAAAGAGGCATCCCCTATTTATCTTTTTCACCTGAGTATTTAAATGCTATCATATAAATAAAGCTATTTTATGGACTGTTTGTTCAGAAACATGTTTCTTCTGCTTCTGTAATGCGTGTTTTACAGTCAGAATGTAAAGTGTTGTTGCGTCTCGCTCTAAATGCTACAACAACAACTACCCTAAATCCGATAATTCCCGAGCGACCATAACAAATCTTCGGATTTCCGGTAATCAGGGACGTGCGTTACGAAACTATCCGAATACAATTGTTTATAGACGACATTTTAAAACACTTACTTCTTAAAAGTAACACGTGTTGTTGTAGAAAATCGCACCGATTGTTCAAGTTACATGAGTTTTTTAGACTAGGTACAGTTGGATCATTCCGTGGACATAAAATGTATTGGCGATGCCTCTTTAACCACCGCGTCTCATGTAATGTACTCAGACAAGGACTGGTCCCCAGAACCTCATATCTTCCGAATCAGGCTCCTGTTTCACCAACATATACTTAAATACTTAAAAACTTAAATCTAAGAAAAGCAGCCATGTGATCATGATTTTAGACTGGTTCCAATAAAACTGCATATTGTGTCAATGATTTTGATTATATAATAGATAAATAACCAGTCAAAACTTAGTTAAGTTTTTAAGTATTTAAGTTAAATGTTGGTGAAACAGAAGCCAGGTCTAATAACCCCCCAATGAAAAAGCAGGGAATTCTATGCCTGTACCAGAATTCATAGCAAATGAATGCTTACTAAACCGTGACGACATTAAAACTTTCAGTAATTTTGACTTGTAGTCAAGAGTTGTTTCCAGTTGACCAGTATTGACTATGGTCATTTGAACTACAGTTGTTTCCCTTTGACCGTTGAAAACTATAAGTCGTAATAATTAAACTGAACGAACGTTAATTCCATTTGACATTATTGACTAATCTATTATAAGACTAGAGGTGTTTTTTCTTTGACCAGTATTGACTATAGGTAACACTTTTTTTCAACTAAACTCGACCTATTTCCCTTTGACCATTAATAACTATACGTCACACTACATCTTTGACCCTTATTAAACATAGTCACACTATTTTGCCTTACTTAGGACAAATTCTTGTAGAATGACACATTATTAACATCTCACTACACAGTTACGCCCCTTTTTTCCCCACGGTAGCAAGATTCTTACTCTTAAAAAATAGGCCTATGTACTTTGTTTATGAAATATTTTCAAAATGGTTCATAGTGGCTGTGATTTCTTGCTGCAGATGAGTAGAGCAAACGTTGGCATAGCATATACTGCAATAAGACATCACTGGTGTTAAAAATGTGACTTTTATAGGATTTCAACATATGCATGTATTTATGAGCATTTGAGGACTTCTTTTTTAAAAAAAAACTCAGTGTGTCACTGCACCCTCTTTAAAAAAACAACGTGGACAACCTACCAGTTATTGTTCATTTTTATGTGTGTATACATTCCTGCTATGAAAAATAATACTTTAAAAAAAATTTTCTATGTGGAATTCTTTTTTTACCAGTGAAATCCTAGACCTTATTTTATATAGAACAAAGAACAAAATTCAACTGTGTAGTGAGGCCTATGAGAAACATTATCCCCAATTATTTACAGCATGTTTTCTCTCCTCACTTAGGACAAATCCCATTTAAAATGACACGTTAAACCTAATAGTGGCCATCCTCAGAAACAGGACATTTTCATCCTTACACGAATGCCAGATTAAGCCAAAAGTGTCCCCGATTTATTAGAACATATTCTCAAAAACATTGGAAATGTTTTCTCTATTTAAATTTATCCTTACAAGAATGACACATTACACCTATTTATAACAACATGTCCTCATCAGCAGAATATTTGTTTTCTCTTCTTGCCAAGGGCAAATCATTATAAGAATGACAAATTAAGCCAAATAACACCACTGAGCAATGTAACACCGACTCCAGCAGTATCCAAACACCACTGAGCAATGTAACACCGACTCCAGCAGTATCCAAACACCACTTACGCCATCTAGTACCGACTACAGCAGTATCCAAACACCACTTACGCCATTTAGCACCAACCACAGCAGTATCCAAACACCACTTAGGCCATCTAGCACCGACTACAGCAGTATCCAAACACCTCTCACGCCATCTAACACAGATGACAGCAGTATCAAAACACCACTTACGCCATCTAGCACCAACTACAGCAGTATCCAAACACCACTTAGGCCATCTAGCACCAACTACAGCAGTATCCAAACACCACTTACGCCATCTAGCACCGATTACAGCAGTATCCAAACACCCATCACGCCATCTAGCATCGACTACAGCAGTATCCAAACACCACTTACGCCATCTAGCACCGATTACAGCAGTATCCAAACACCCCTCACGCCATCTAGTACCGACTACAGCAGTATCCAAACACCCGTCACGCCATCTAGCATCGACTATAGCAGTATCCAAACATCCCTCACGCCCTCTAGCACCGACTATAGCAATATCCAAACACCCTTCACGCCATCTAGCATCGACTACAGCAGTATCCAAACACCCCTCACGCCCTGTACCACAGAATACAGCAGTATACAAACACCCTCACGCCCTCTACCACAGACTACAGCAGTATCCAAACACCCTCACGCCCTCTACCACCTATTACAGCAGTATCCAAACACGCTCACGCCCTCTACCACCGACTACATCATTATCCAAACACGCTCACGCCCTCTACCACCGACTACAGCAGTATCCAAACACGCTCAAACCCTCTACCACCGACTACAGCAGTATCCAAACACCCTCACGCCCTCTACCACCGACTACAGCAGTATCCAAACACGCTCACGCCCTCTACCACCTATTACAGCAGTATCCAAACACGCTCACGCCCTCTACCACCGACTACAGCAGTATCCAAACACGCTCACGCCCTCTACCACCGACTACAGCAGTATCCAAACACCCTCACGTCCTCTAGCACCGACTACAGCAGTATCCAAACACCCGTCACGCCCTCTACCACCGACTACAGCAGTATCCAAACACCCGTCACGCCCTCTACCACCGACTAAGCAGTATCCAAACACCCTCACGCCCTCTAGCACCGACTACAGCAGTATCCAAGCACCCGTCACGCCCTCTACCACCGACTACAGCAGTATCCAAACACACCTCACGCCCTCTAGCACCGACTACAGCAGTCTAATTTCGGGCAATACTGAATGAGCGCCACGGTCCCAAGGAACCAGAAATAATCAATACCGTTTTTGTATAAAGAGAATTTATATTGAGTTATTTGGCTAAAACAATATATCATGCACATACTCACTGACCAAAAGGATATCTATTTAAACATGCAAAAATAACATATTTAAATGGGATTACCTAAGTTTGGCTACGCGTCTAGGTTAGACTAAACAAATTTCCCGGTTAAAATTGCAACATATTTTGTGAGATTTTATATGAGTCACGTGATCTAATTTGCATTTCAATTGAACCCCTTATACAGGTTTACACGTTGTAAAAATTGTTTTATCTTGGAAAGAGTCCGAATGAGGATGCGAAGGTCATCAAGCAGTATTCAAATGCCGTCTATTTTCAGAATGTAGATTTCGTTTCAAGTTTACCACGCCGATTTATATATCGATTTTGTAATGGTCTTTTTTTTCCGTTGCTTTAACATACCAAACCATTCGGATTGTATTTATTGATGGTAATGTGATGGTTATTTTTTTTTTATCTATTTTAATAATTATTTAATTTTAAGACATTTATTGCGGGTTTTCCAGATACATGTATACTCCCTTTAAGATTACACAGATAAAGCTAGTTTGGTGTCATTCGGATTGTTTTCGATATATAGATATATAACAGTATTCTTTAAATTGAACGGCAATACCAGTGGTCAATGGACTAGCAACACTAATTAAATATGATTGCAGGCACAATGTGTTGTTATTGCAGTGTGAGGATGTGTAACGTGTTTATAATATACGAACGCATAACCCCACGTGACAAATGAACACTCTGTCAGTACATCATAATACACAAAAGTAACACCAGTTGTTAGTAACATTATATAATTAAGTCTTTATTTTATGAGAATTCATTTTAAACAAGTCAATCTTCCACGAAGCCCTCAAATATACGGAGAAGGAGTGACTCAGTAAATTTGATACAAAAGCACCTGTTTAAAATATTGACATCGGATTTTGTTGAATACAACGTCATCATTTTGCTCCAACATATCTAACTGCTATGCTTTGAATAGCGCCTTATTTTCTTAATAGTTGACGTATCATGCTAAAATTTTCAAAATATGTCCCATATACATTTATTTCAAATACAATAACACTATTGTGTATTGTATAATTCATATAAATAAGTTATGACAAAAGTCTATCAACTTTCTGATCCCCCCTCGTATATACATTATTTACATCAATATGCTAAATAACATAGCCACATGAAAAACAAAAATATAACAGTATTAGAAATTATTCATCCATTTTATGTACAGGAATTTGAATTATTTACGTATTTTTGGCAATACCTGTAATACAAACAGTGATATATTATTATTATTTTTTTTTTTTTTTTGAATGGGGTTTAACGCCATTTTCAACACATTTCAGGTTATATATGGCATATCCAGATTTACTGGTGGAGGAAGACCTCAGACTGAGTCAGACTGAGTAGAACCACCGTCCTTCCGCAAGTAATTGGAAACTTTCTCACATAAAGTTTTTGGAGCGAGCGGGACTCGAACCTACGACCATACCGGTGAGAGGTAAGTGATCTTGAGACGGCGCCTTAGACCACTCGGCCACGGAGGACCCTATCAGTGATATATTAAGTAAGTTATCCACTTATTGTTATTAGCCTTCAGGAAAGTGTTTCACAAAACAAACTTACGACAAAAATCGTCGTAAATGTAAACCAACAGTTATTTATAATATTTTTAATTTTCATCCAAATGAAGCCAAGTTGGCTCAAATTATGCAGAAAGTTACATATTTCCTGAAAACATAATCATTTAAAATGTCGATCAAATTTTAGACACCCAACGGAGAAATTGTCAAATTGACTTACGTCGATTTTTATCCTAAGTTATTTTGTGAAACGCAGCCCTGGAGTTAATGCTATAACCCATCACTAGAACAACTTTTTGAAAGGTTCGCTGAACTAGCATTGATTGGAACACTATTCCAAATTGTTTTCCAATCCAGTTCAGCAAACAGTTCAATAGAAGGTGTGTCAAAGGATGAATCTTGCAGCATTTCTTTGGAATCATACAAGTTTAGTTTCTAAATTGCAACTTTCCCCAATAACACAGCAATAGTCAAGATGGGGTAACTATAGCCATTGAAAAATAATTTTCACATATGGACTGAAATTCGAAAGTCCTTATGTGCCTTGAGACAATAACAGGAATACAAAAAAGTCCTGGCTGATTGCGAGATAATTAAAGATAACAATCACTTTTTTTATGATATTGGTATTAGGACAATGTCATATGAGGACGTCCTCGTTTGTCATGAGAGATAATCCGTTTAATTTTTTTTAGATCAGAATGAGAAAAAAATCGCTGTGAGGACTTCCTCATAACCGATGTGGCGAAGTTGTCACCACTGCACGAAATATATTTGTATGGTTCACGCACGAGAGTGAGATTTCACCTTTTCGAATTGGAGAATACATAGGAGTAGTTGAAGTGAATACCATGCTTTGTCGTGTCCTCATAACGCATGTCGTGTCCTCAACGTACGATTGTCCTATTGTAATCCCTCCCTCTCTCTTTCTCTCTCTCTCTCTCTCTCTCTCTCTCTCTCTCTCTCTCTCTCTCTGTTTGTGCTATGTCTCTCTGTGTTTCTCCTCCACCCCCCTCTCTCTCTCTCTCTCTCCCTCTCTTTCTCTCTCTCTCTCTCTCTCTCTCTCTCTCTCTCTTTCTCTTTGTTTCTCTATCGTATGTGTTATTCTCTCTCTGTTTCCCCTCCACCACCCCCTCCCTCTCTCTCTCTCTCTCTCTCTCTCTCTCTCTCTCTCTTTATCTATCTCTCCCCCCCTTTATTTCTTTATCGTGTATATTATATCTCTCTCTTTCTCTTTGTTTCTCTATCGTATGTGTTATTCTCTCTCTGTTTCCCCTCCACTGCCCCCTCTCTCTCTCTCTCTCTCTCTCTCTCTCTCTCTCTCTCTCTCTCTCTCTCTCTCTCTCTCTCTCTCTCTCTGTTTGTGCTATGTCTCTCTGTGTTTCTCCTCCACCCCCCTCTCTCTCTCTCTCTCCCTCTCTTTCTCTCTCTCTCTCTCTCTCTCTTTCTCTTTGTTTCTCTATCGTATGTGTTATTCTCTCTCTGTTTCCCCTCCACCACCCCTCTCTCTCTCTCTCTCTCTCTCTCTCTCTCTCTCTCTCTCTCTCTCTCTCTCTATCTTTCCCCCCCTTTATTTCTTTATCGTGTATGTCATATCTCTCTCTGATTCCCCTACATCCCCTCTCTTTCTTTCTCTCTATTTTTGTTTTTCTCTCTATTTTTGTTTCTCTCCATCTCTCTCTCTCTATCCCTCTTTCTTTCTCTCTCTCTCTCTCTTTCTCTCTCTTCTCTCTCTCTCTCTCTCTCTCTCTCTCTCTCTCACTCTCTTTATCACTATGTCTCTAGCTCATTGCACACACATGAAGTCTCGTAGGCACGGCGTCATTGACTCTTAAATTAGTTAAAACAACTATACATGAACATCAATTTGTTGAGATGTGTAAGATAAACACTGTCCCTACAAGGACGTATATAGAAAAGGAAAGGCAATTGATTGATATTAATTTTTGTGAACGTTCGCGTATTCACGCGAAATCTCGCAATATCTCATTCAATTATCTTAACTTCCATCTCAGGAACACAAATCAAAATTCTTACATTGCAGAATGAAATTTTCATCAAAACAATAGCATGCCCAGCAATTTGTGTATAAACTGTTGTTCTTCTGATTACAATGTTTTTATACTGCAACTAAAATAACAACAAATTACGAGAACTTTTACTTCAAACCTCAATATCTTTAATATAAGATCATTTTTCGTGAACAAAACATTTTAAAACATCTAAGATTACATAAAACATTTTATGTACAAGAAATCAGTTGCCTGTACACAACGGTTGGTTAATATACCAAATAATTAATCCTTCGTGTGCTATTTCATCAACATTTAGTCAGGAGATGCAAGTTTCCTATCCTTCTATATAAGTCCTTATTTTATCAATTCAATTCAATTCAATTCAATTCAATTCAATTCAATTCAATTCAATTCAGTTCAATTCAATTCAATTTAATTCAATTCAGTTCAATTCAATATGTTATCCATACATTTCATTCTACAGCTTATTTATTGTTATATGATATATATATATATGCATTACATGTGTGAATCGTAAACGTTATGGCCATAAGGCATTGAATCTACAATCGGAACATAGCTCGATCATTTCCGCATCGACGTTTCGAACGCAGGCCGAAAGTTCCAATCGACAAGGCTACGGACTTCGCAGAGGTAGTCCGATTGTATGAATATATAATAAAAATGCATAAAAGAAAGTCAAACGTTTGACGTGCAAATCACCACCAACGTGCAAATCGCGATCGAAATTGTACGGCTGTCGGCACGACATTAAAAACTTGTACATATTCGGCTTTTCCGCCATCGGTATTAGCCCAATTTTGAATATAAAAATGCATGAGGTTAAATGCAAGACATGTGTATATTTATCATATCATTTTATTTCGCCCAAAATGGCCCCACTAGATCCATCTTTTCCACGTTATTGTAATGTTAACATGGTAACTACAGAGATATGAAACATTCATTGTGTATATCCTTTGAATAGTCAGATCAAAGGACATAAACATTGATTAGCCGCCGTGTATTGGACGCTGTAGTTAATAACTTTTCTCTTAGACTCAATCGTACATACTCGGCCAATGTCGCCATCCGTCGGCATTAGGATACTCGACGAGGTGTTCCGATTGTCTTTAACTTTGTTTTACAATATCTGGTCACGTGCCATCTTCCGGTACATTTGGAATTCACATCCAAGACCTTCGTCTCGTTTTTGCCGGCATTTGTATTTCTTTTAGTAATGCAGTACGGCTGATTAATGGCGTGAGACCGACAACAATAATAGCGTCTGCCGAGCGCAGGCGCTTCATCACATAACCACGTGTTATGGTCGTCTGGTATACTTTGGTGATGTGCGAAAACATATGACGTGCGTAAATAACTATTTATTTACCGTATTTAAGAATCAGCATTTCAGTCAAGTATGGAAGAGAGAGTGAGAGAGAGTTAGAGAGAGAGAGAGAGAGAGAGAGAGAGAGAGAGAGAGAGAGAGAGAGAGAGGGAGATGTTTCTGAAATGTACTCAGATGGTATTTAAATGTCTACAGAGAGCATTAGAATTACAATATAACTGTAAATAATGACGAAATTTTGTTTTCTTGAAAGTTTATTGAAGTTTTTTTTATATTGATGGAATTTATGTGTGATACGAGATTATACACTAGGGTATAAATAGAGCGTTTTATACTCAATCAGCATGTGTAATTGATTCATAATTTATTCAAATTTCACTAATTACGTCACAGAAGCGGCAGTGAGTCTCAGATACTGAAAGGTGGTGTGTTTCACTCTCGTCCCCGGGGACTTGTATCACACGAATATAGAAATATGGCGGGTGTTTGTGCAAGGCTGAGCTTAATAAATCAAACGAAGGCGATAGCGCTGGTTTCACTGATTTTGTTCTATGATAAGTACGCGTAATATGTCAACACTAGCCACGCCCACCTGTCTACTTTTAATTAAGCTGTTATCAGTCTCATAAATATTCATTTTCCTGGTTTTATAACCAATACGTTTTCACTGTCAACCTTTTTCCAAAAGCGTATGAATATATAAAGTCGACTCCAGAATCGGCGAGGCACGTGGGTCCATGCTTTGTGTCTTTAGGCAAGCCATTTTATTACATATGGAAACATTTTCAGAACAGAAATCACTATAAACTGCTGTGAATCAATGACTATGGTGCGATTTTTTTTATTATTTAATATGGTTGGTAGGATCAAGCAATTACCCTTGGAACGAATACGGTTGTCATGCTGTATATTACAATCAAACCTTTATTAAGCAGCCACCTGTCTTAAGCAGCCACATTTGTTAAACCCATGTATATGCTTTCAGAACAAATTAACCTGCATTAAATAACAACCTGTTTTAAAATGGCGCCTTTATCCCGTCCCTTGATTGGCTACTTACGACAGGTTTGACTGAATAAGCATTATTTAGGTTAATGCTACGTGAATTGTTCATAAAATAATTATCTTTGGACATAATTGAACGAACACGTCGATCGTACAAATAGCCGCCCAAACATGGCGACTATATAAGGTGTAAGGCCACCATTGTTGTTTTTCCCCGTTATTGTCGGAAATAAAAATGTTTGCATACTTTTTTTCTGTCCAGCGTGCACTTTTGATAAAGTGAAAGCTGACTTCCGGAATAATTTATTCATACCCAAAATTCCAAGCATTTATTTTTTTCTTAATTCAGAATTCAAATATTTATAATTTATGCTTTTACTTACGGAACCAATCGTGTTCAACGGAAGATACCGAGCGATTCCGATTGTTCTTATTGTATACGTTAAACGAAAACTACCGAAAATGTTCGTCTACTTCCGAAACTAACTAGGTATACTCAAATTTAGTAAGTGGTGTCTCTCCAATAATACAATTGGATAAACACCATTAAAAAATAAAATTTTTGGAGATAGTGTAACTCTAATATACTTAATCTAATAAAAATTTATTGCAAATTTTACAATTTCATGACTGAGATGTTATGAACGCTCGCGTATTCACGCAAAAGTCCTTGGTGTAGTTTAAATTATAAACAAAGTACAATGCCTTAAGGGGTCGGGCCACCCGTGTAACAGCATCAGTTACAGCCCTTTCCGATGCTTCAAGACGCATATACAAATTAAAGTGATGCTATTTTTCCGGCGAATATACATTTCCCATGCACACATACAGACAGACGCATGCACAAACGTACGCAAAGAAATAGAAGTATTCATTCTGTTAGAATTGAGTGAATAAAATAACAGTTTATATAAAAACTAAATAAACATAATGTACAGAAGCGAATGTGAATGAAAAAAAAATAAATTAAAGTGTACGTTTGTGTTTGCGACCCAGCCAAGCTACCGATGCATCAACGGGCCAGGCCTGACACCGTTATAAGGACAATGAGTGATGCTTATAGCCGATATTAACCCGAGTTTTATCAATTATTTCCACAAAGAAGCAAACCCACTTGGCGCTGCGGTTTCAACTTTTATCACCAGGGAGATCACCAACGGCGACAGAATCTCGTGAGCACGAGATTGGGCCCTTTCTGCGTTGTGTCAAAATGAAATCATTTATCGGCTAAAAGACATAATGATGCTATCGAATTATTCAAGAGACATGATTATGTTTCCGAATACAGTTTCATTACCGGTGTTATACTTAGTTATAGCCTACCAGCAACTCGCATCCGCTCGTGACCAAAACACGCGCCAAGCAAACGGCTGCGAAATGAAAGAATCTAACATAAGATAGAAATTGTCGTCTGCTAATATCATATTTGTCGATTTTCATCATAGAGGCAGACTATATATCAGAAATTGTCGATGAACAAAGAATACACTATCATACAAGAGACTTTCGGTCAGTAGGAAACACTTAAATAGCAACTAAATATTATGTGTGGCTAGACCTTTGTCGCGGAACACGAGGAAAACTAGCATAACAAATGAGTCATAAACTGGTTTAATTCTATCCTGTTTGTTTTTGTCAGACAGCGTGTAGGGAAGTGTGAGAGAAAAGAAATGTTTTATTACTTTCTAGTTCTTCTGTAATGTTGTTGGAGATAACACCAGTACAAGTTCAGCTATCAAAATGGATTAAACACGTTTTCATAACTTTTAAACTGTCGGCCCAGCATTGATTTTCTTTCCTATTTCTACAGTGAATGAAACATGTTAAGGGCGAACCATTCATAGAAAGACCGTAATCAAAAATGGGAAACGTACATTTTAGTGTTTGTTGACATCTGCATTACCAATGAGTGCTCAAATCTCACTGCTTTGTGACGGACCCTAGCGGGAGAACTGCTGACCAATCAACGTGCTCAAATCTCACTGCTTTGTAACGGACCCTAGCGGGAGAACTGCTAACCAATCAACGTGCTCAAATCTCACTGCTTTGTAACGGACCCTAGCGGGAGAACAGCTGACCAATCAACGTGCTCAAATCTCACTGCTTTGTAACGGACCCTAGCGGGAGAACTGCTGACCAATGAACGTGCTCAAATCTCACCGCTTTGTAACGGACCCAAGCTGTAGAACACGTACGTTCTACGATCTATGAAAATGTCTTTTTTTAAATAATTTTGTAACATGCATTGCACCAATCAGCCTCACTGGTATGTTGTTGGTTGTAGTAACAAAATAAAAGTTAAACGTTCGGTAATTGTTTGTTGTTTCTGATTTTGTTTATACACACATTAACCTTGAATTCTGGGATGTTTTTGTCAAATTCTCATAGAATATAATTGAAAACAAAATTATACAAATCGTCCTTAAATCCATTTCTTCCGATTTTCTGGCATCTGTTTCATCAACATTTTCTTTTACTTAAATACTTAAAAACTTAACTTAATTTTGACTGGTATAATAAATATTCTTTAACAATTGTCAATGAAACCAAATGTAATATTTCTGGAGCCAGTCTTTAGTCATGAGCACCTGGAGGCTTTTCTTAGAATATGAGTTTTTTTTAATTATTTAAGTATATACTAAATATGTTATTTAAACAGAAACCAGTCCATATAAAATGTAATCGGACAGACAGACTCTAGCGAAGCGCATCCGTGAACTCGCCGGGAGGCGGGACAATTAAGAATTATCGTCAGACATTATGCAATTTATCCGGTGCTGTTTGACATGTTTGTACATACTCTATGACATAATATAATCTGGCGTGCACGCATTCTATTGACATATGTAGAAATAGTGATCTAAATGTCGCCTCGCAGTTACAGCGGCGCTTGTTTTTCTTTGGTTGCAGCGTCAGAGTAACTCTGATGCTTTTTGTTCTTGATAGAAGCGCCAATAGTCTCGTTGATAATTCTCTGGTTTCAATGAAGATTTAATTGACGTTTTTATTTATTTATTTCGGATTTTCTGATGGAATGAATGCCAGAATAACCGACGTTCTCCTAGAGAGAGATACACAGTGTAAATAGTGTGTAACAGACGTCTCCTGGAGAGAGAGATACACAGTGTAAATAGTGTGTAACAGACGTCTCCTGGAGAGAGAGATACACAGTGTAAATAGTGTGTAACAGACGCCTCCTGGAGAGAGAGATACACAGTTTAAATAGTGTGTAACAGACGTCTCCTGGAGAGAGAGATACACAGTGTAAATAGTGTGTAACAGACGTCTCCTGGATAGAGAGATACACAGTTTAAATAGTGTGTAACAGACGCCTCCTGGAGAGAGAGATACACAGTTTAAATAGTGTGTAACAGACGTCTCCTGATACAACACTTCTTGTAATTGGTATTAATCAATCGATTGTAAAGGCGACGCACATGTATGCTTATTTTGTTTTAGTTTATACTAATTAATTTTTGCTCATATGAGCCGCTCTCGAGTCCGCTTCAAGGATAGAACCAACAGAGTGTTGTTGTTTTAGAGGCATCAGGTCGAGCTGGGGATCGAACCGTGACCTCTGCTTGAGTGGCCAATGTTTTTGTTTTGTGCGCGGTTTCTCAAAGAAGGACCGTCTGCTATACAAATGCAACCGTCCCAGTAGAGTTTTAGTCATGATATAACATTTCCATAGTATTTTTGTATACTAATTTATTTTAGCTCGAATGCGAAGAAAGTTCAGAGGTTATATGAACCGCTCTCGAGTCCGCTTCCTGGATAGAACCAGAACTGATTGTTGTTTTATGAGGCGTCGGGTCGAGATGGGGATCGAACCTGCAGCCTCTGATCTGAGCGGCCAACACTCTAACCATTACAGTACCGCCCCGCTTTATAGTATTTAAAAACAGTATCGTTTGGATGTTTATTTTTATATTCATTATTTTTATATTATTTGATATTTTCTATGACAAGATCTGGTACAAGATAACTGCCATGACATCCGTCCCAATAAATATTTTTTTAATATTATGATACTGTGACATAACCATTGTAGAGGTTTGTTTTTTTCAGCCAATCAGATCTAACTTCAAGATCCAAGGGTTTCTTCTGCATAACGTGTCAAGACGTTTGTAATTTAGAAAAGCAAGCGACGCATGATCAAGGCTAATGTGTGCCAAGTTATAAAATCCACCAATCCACGAGAACGTTACATCCTGGACACGGTCGAACGCACGCACATATTTTTATTATGTTTTTTTTTTTGCAGGGTGTAACCCCTCCATTGATTTTTAGTTCTTTATTCTATAGTAAATAATACAAGTTTGAAGGCTTGTCATTCATAAAGAGACCCAAATGAAGGCAGTAAAACTTACATTTTACTGTTTGTCAACCTCTGCACTACAAACGTTTGATGAGAAAAGCAGGGGTCATTTGTCATATAAGAGATTTCTGTTCAGTGTGTATACTGTTGACAAAGTGTAATAATATATTCATACCCCAATGTCCAAACCTATTTTTTTTCTAAATTCACAATTCAAACATGACAATGCAATGAAAATGTTTAAAATGTTCAAAAATACATCAATAATGCCATTAAAATAAAAGAAATTAGCATTAAAATAATGGAAATGCATTTTTAAAGAAGAAGAAACAATGTTTTTTTTATAACCGCCATTATGCGACTACCCCACGGGAGTATTTCCTGTTTCGAATGGTGGTACTACGTCTCATATATAAAATGCTATTTATATGCGTTCTGTGGTTAAAACGAAGATATTACGGATCTTAACAAGTCAACAAACACGTTTTTTTTTAAAAAAAGTTTTGTTCGCTTCAACTTTGAAGCCCCAAAACGTTCTGCCCTGGCAGGGAGAAATTATAGGAATTGTTATTGTATAACAGCTGTTTTCTGTATCTGTCAGTGAGGGTTCAGTTTGCTAACACTACATAATTAATTGGCTACTTTAAGCCTGCTGAAGGTGTATAAACACAGATACATGTGTATGTGTTTACAATTTAGACCGCATAAACTCACAAGCTCATTCGTAGAATTTCGATGTTTTTAACTGCATAATTTTATAACAAGCACTCAGTTTTGGAAAATACTATTTTGCCAAATGTATTAACAATAATCTATTATCATGCTTAATTATAATAAAACCAATGCAGGGGTGACTGAAATTTTGGGAAACGGTTCTGTTATTTGATTGATTGATTGATTGATTGATTGAATATTTAGCGTCATTTTTATGCCATCGAGGGCTAACATACGATCAGTTAACCTAACCACTGTTTCCTGGGATTAACCAGTACTCAAGCACACCCCGTCTCCGCAAGTAACTGATAACTTTCCCACTTGAATCAGTGGTGAGAGACGAATGATAATGAGACACAATGTCGTATATCAATTATCACGGAGACTGTTGCCGGGCGGAGGATTCGAACTTACGACCCCTGGATTGATAGTCGGACGCGTAACCGACTGAGCTAATCGGGCCCGGCTCTGTTATTTGAATCATGTAAAAATTATATAAAACTAACCACTAAAGTCATCACGCAGCGTGTGTATAGCAGCTGGCGCCTTTACAGTAATTCCGATTCCGTTCAGTTTGTGTCGACACTAACATTTTGTTTTCATAAAAAAAAGTGTTTACTAGTGATTCGGCCCTTAATACGTTGCTACGGTAACTGGCGTATTATCTATAGAGAGAGTTATTGATTGATTGAATATTTATCGAGGGCTAACAGACGATCAGTTAACCTAACCACTGTTTCCTAGGATCCTGAACGGTTAACCAGTAGTCAAGCACACCCCATCTCCGAAAGTAACTGATAACTTTCCCACTTGAATCAGCGGTGAGAGACGAATGATAATGAGACACAATGTCGTATATCAGTCATCACGGAGACTGTTCCCGGACGGGAAATTGAACTCACAACCCCTGGATTGAGTCAGAAACGCAACAGACTGAGCTAATCGGGCCCGGCACATCTATTTTTTTAGTGCAGATAGACCTCAGTAGATATATTACAGGTTTGATTATTGCTACTTCTGTTAGAAGAGAGAAAACCGATACAGAGAAAAAAACCAATCCCAGACAGCAACAGGAGACGGTGTCGTTTTGAATGTTTTAATTATTCATAATATTGCGCGCCACGCAGGCATGCAAATGGGTAAAAACATGTGTCGGCTGTGACAACGTGGCATCAGGTATCAGGATGTGTTTTTCTTTCAAGGAGTGAAATGTTGACCAAATAGAAGAGAAACAGAAAAACCACACCGCCGTGGGAATCACTATCACGCGCCCGATACAAGATCACGGTCGCCCATACTACAATTAAGCACGCACACTTACTTGGAGAAGTACTTTAAAATTGTTTTGTTTTATTGCAATTAAACATGCATGGTATTGTTACATTTACTTTATAAAAATTGATCGTGCTTTTCTAATTCTTAAACAAAAAGTATTAAAGGAGACGTTCGTCCCGCTAAACTTATTGTAGAAAAAACTATAGTTGTATATAAACTTATTTTACATCGCCACCGGTTTCTCATATGGGCGATGCCCCCAGAAGATTGTTAGTATTTTAAGGTTTGTTTGGGGAAAGTGCAGGAAACAGATTGAAACCAATCGTAAATTTAGTCTGGTTCTTTAGCGAGCTCGGTGTATAGCATCGTCACACGGACCATCGGTTTAAAGTCCCATCTAAACGATTGTTAGTATATTTATTTGGCTAGCCCGGGAATATCGAATCCGCAACCCCGAGCCTAAAAAAACAAGTTGAGGCACTGTTTCAGTTATATTACGTCATATTCGTACTCACTCGATCAATTCCGTGTGTGCATGCTTGCGTACCAATAGAAACATCGCTCAGGCAATTGTACGTAGGCGGAAATAACCGAACGATGTTCCGATTGGTTTGCGTAAAGGGAGAGAAAGTAACTAATGTGGGTAGCACTAGTGGTCAGATCCATTTGCAGTGTACTTGTACATATTTGACAATAGAAATGTTTAAATAAATCTTATTTTATCGCTAATATATTTACACATATACAAAGGAAAAGCATACAAAAAACATAAACATAAATAGGGCAAAGCGTCTGACCACAAGTGCTCACCACCTTAAATGTACACTAGTACTTTTAATGTACACTGAAGAAATTACACAATTGCATTAAATGACAAGAAAGTTGATTAAGACAATCGTACAAACTCGGCCAATTCCGGCATTCTTCGGTATTAAGATAAGCAGCGAGTTGCTCCGAATACTTTTAAGATATACAAAATTTCCGTCTAAGCATGTGCGACAGCACAAATATATACCGATTCTGCTTCTCTGTAATCAAATCCAAAAAGATTTATTAAAATCAGAACGCAGTCAAATGGTCTGACAACCTCTATACTCTCCAATAAAGAGCTGTGTTTTTTTGTCTTTTGTCAAATAATTGATACACTTTGATGAAATAGTTGAAAGCCCACATTGCAGACATTTTAGCCACAGTATTTTTCCCCCCCTTTTTATGACGTATATATTATCTTATACCAAGGACTTATAAAGAGAAGGAAAAGCAACTGATTAAGATGTTATGAACGCTCGCGTATTCACGCAAAATCTCACGAAATCTCGTTTTTAAATATCCAAATTCCATTTCTCTCAGAAATACAAATTAATATTCTTTCTTTGCACGATGAAATTCTCTACAAAACGAGACGATTCCAAGCAAATTGTGTTTAAAATTTTTGAAGTACTTATGATTACAAAATGTGTCACATGACACTGCAACTGAAAAATCAAGGAAAGTACTTGACATCTTACTTCAAATTACACTGTTTTTTAAATTTAACATCATTTTGCGTGTTTCAAGCATTATAAAACATCTAAGTTACATACATTTTCCTTTTTATGCAAAACAAATCAGTTGCCTGTGAAATTTGAATGATAAATTATTAATTCTTCGCATGCTATTTTATCAACATTTAGTAAAGAAATCCAAGTTTCTTATCCTTCTTTATAAGTCCTTGCTTATACTTATATAGAGCAGGAAAAGAAACTCAATGAAATTTTGTGAATGCTCGGATGTTCACGCAAAATATCGTGTTTTCAATTATATTAATTTTCCATTTTGTATGTGCATTTTGACGCACTGGGGGGGAGCTTCTGCATTTGTTTGTTATCAGTAATGTTTTGAACATGTAGAAGTTGCAATAAAATATTATTAAATTAATTATCAATTTCCATTCGTCTCAGGAATACAAACAAAATGGATTTCTGTATATGCAGAACGAAATTCTCTTATAAAATTAGACAATTCCCAGCAATTTGTGTTTAGAATTGTTGAAGTTTGTGTACAAAACTTCTAAACAAAAACAGGAATACTTGATTTTTTTCTTTAACTGCAATGACTTTAATTCAAGAATATTTTGCAAGTTTAAAAAATCATCAAACATAAAAGGTAACATGCAATTTACTTTTTAAGTACATGAAAATAATTGTTTGGGTATTTTGAATGCTTAATGTTGTATATCAGTTAGTCATTCTCGGCACGGCCGAACAGTGAAGACACAGGTATCGGACAGGGAAGACACAGGGGTCGGACAGTGAAGACACAGGTTTCGGACAGGGAAGACACAGGGGTCGGACTGGGAAGACACGCGGGTCGGACAGGGAAGACACGGGTGTCGGACAAGGAAGACACAGGGGTCGGACAGGGAAGACGCAGGGGTCGGACAGGGAAGACACAGGAGTCGGACAGTAAAGACACAGGGGTCGGACAGGAAAAACACAAGAGTCGGACAGTGAAGACACAGGGGTCGGACAGGGAAGACACAGGGGTCGGACAGGGAAGACACATGAGTCGGACAGTGAAGACACAGGGGTCGGACAGGGAAGACACAGGAGTCGGACAGGGAAGACACAGGGGTCGGACAGTGAAGACACAGGAGTCGGACAGGGAAGACACAGGAATCGAACAGTGAAGACACATGGGTCGGACAGTGAAGACACAGGGTCGGACAGGGAAGACACAGGGGTCGGACAGGGAAGACACAGGGGTCGGACAGGGAATACACAGGGTTGGGAGAGAGAAGACACAGGGATCGGACAGGGAAGACACAGGGGTCGGACAGGGAAAACACAGGGATCGGACTGAGAAGTCACATGGGTCGGACTGGGAAGTCACATGGGTCGGACAGGGAAGTCACATGGGTCGGACAGGGAAGACATAGGGGTCGGACAGGGAGAGAGAGAAGACACAGGGATCGGACAGGGAATACACAGGGGTCGGACAGGGAAGACACAGGGGTCGGACAGGGAATACACAGGGATCGGACAGGGAAGACACTGGGGTCGGACAGGGAATACACAGGGATCGGACAGGGAAGACACAGGGATCGGACAGGGAAGACACAGGAGTCGGAAATCTATTTTAGTTTAACCTAGGCTCGTAGCCTACGCTAGATAAGCCCTTTTCAATATGTTATTTTGGCACGTTTAAATATATATCCTTTTGGCAATACGGGGTCAGTATAGGCATAGGCATGTTGTATTGGAGAGAAAAAAAGTTTTAGCCAATTATAAATTTTTTGAAAAATCATGATATAATCCCTTTAAAGGAGCACACGACAATTGTGATCAATTTTTACGTAACTATATTTTTATGTATATTTGATGTGAAGGTCGTCAAGCAGTATTTAAGTACTCAGTGTTTATTTTTAGAATGAGGATTTCGTTTCAAGGTTACTACTCCGATTGAAATATTGTTTTGTTTATTTTACTGTCACATTTTGGTTGATTTGATATGCCAAACCTTTCGAATTTTACTAGTTTGTTTATGATGATGAGATGCTTTGTATCAAGTTTTGAAAATTAATTTTATTTTTTAAAGACATTTATAGCGTTATTTCCTGATATACTACCTTTGATATCGGTTTCTACGTTAACGCTCAAACGTGTAAAAATGATTTTGAAAAGTTCGATTTCAATTATTCCTTTTAAACAATGTAATGATAAAAAAGACCATTGATGTGAGCACGAAGCCAAAGGACCTTTAAACAATATGTCCGTACGCTTTCTCTTGTAAATCTGATAGCTGAGCACTTAGGTAGTTTAGTGTCTACAAACAAGACTGGCTGCACGACATCGCGGAGTCTTTACCATCTATTATTTATATAATTAATAAAAAGCGTCTAAGTGATCTCGACTACATGTCAAATCTTGCCGTCCAAGCGTTTCCTCTTGGGACTCACCGCGTTCGCCATTTGTGTGATAAACAGGGGAAAAAAAGAGTGAGTTTGTGCATAAAGAGATTTTAAATTCTACAAACGAGTATTTGTATTGGTAGATCCAGAGATGTAGTGCGCGTCCTAAATTATTGCTAAATCACAGCATTTTCAGCTTAATGCGTTTCCTGTGATAGATCTAGTGTCCTCTGAAACTGGGCAACCAACCCTGGCTAAAATGTATAGTAGTATCAAGAACGTGAAGAAGAATATATAATATGATTTTGGAAGGACGGTGCTTCTACCCAGATACACTCTGAGGTATTCCTCCGCCAATAAACTAGATATGCCATATATAATCTGACATGTGTTGAAAACGGCGCTGAACTCCATTATAAAATAGATGTGTATGTTAGCTACATTCTTTATTAAATAAATTATATATATTTGATTATAAATCGTCCCCCCATTAGTCACGCTTGCCCAACTCTATGGAGGCATTAAATATCCATTGAGAAAGTGCTTCCACACGACGGAGGTGATAAATAGTTTTTTTTTCTTCTTTCTAATGTTTCGTCTTATCTCAAAAATGCATTTTCCTTATTTTAAAGCTCTTTTTTTTTTTTGTTTGAATGGCATGATCAGTGCATTTTTCCTGGTTTGAATGGCATGATCGGTGTATTTTCTGGTTTGAATGGCATGATCGGCGTATTTTCTGGTTTGAATGGCATGAATAGCATGATCGGTGTATTTTCTGGATTGAATGGCATGATCAATGTATTTTCTGGTTTGAATGACATGAATGGCATGATCGGTTTTTTTTCTGGTTTGAATGGCATGAATAGCATGATCGGTGTATTTTCTGGTTTGAATGGCATGATCGGTGTATTTTCTGGTTTGAATGGCATGAATAGCATGATCGGTGTATTTTCTGGTTTGAATGGCATGATCAATGTATTTTCTGGTTTGAATGACATGAATGGCATGATCGGTGTATTTTCTGGTTTGAATGACATGATCGGTGTATTTTCTGGTTTGAATGGCATGATCGGTGTATTTTCTGGTTTAAATGGCACGAATATCATGATCGGTGTATTTTCTGGTTTGAATGGCATGATCGGTGTATTTTCTGGTTTGAATGGCATGAATAGCATGATCGGTGTATTTTCTGGTTTGAATGGCATGATCGGTGTATTTTCTGGTTTGAATAGCATGATCGGTGTATTTTCTGGTTTGAATGGCATGATCAATGTATTTTCTGGTTTGAATGACATGAATGGCATGATCGGTGTATTTTTTGGTTTGAATGGCATGAATGGTATGATCGGTGTATTTTCTGGTTTGAATGACATGAATGGCATGATCGGTGTATTTTTTGGTTTGAATGGCATGAATGGCATTATCGGTGTATTTTCTGGTTTGAATGGCATGAATGGCATGATCGGTGTATTTTCTGGTTTGAATGACATGAATGGCATGATCGGTGTATTTTTTGGTTTGAATGGCATGAATGGCATGATCGGTGTATTTTCTGGTTTGAATGACATGAATGGCATGATCGGTGTATTTTTTGGTTTGAATGGCATGAATGGCATGATCGGTGTATTTTTTGGTTTGAATGACATGAATGGCATGATCGGTGTATTTTTTGGTTTGAATGGCATGAATGGTATGATCTGTGTATTTTCTGGTTTGAATGACATGAATGGCATGATCGGTGTATTTTTTGGTTTGAATGGCATGAATAGCATGATCGGTGTATTTTCTGGTTTGAATGGCATGATCAGTGTATTTTCTGGTTTGAATGACATGAATGGCATGATCGGTGTATTTTCTGGTTTGAATGGCATGATCAGTGTACGAGTATTTTTTGGTTTGAATGGCATGATCAGTGTACGAGTATTTTCTGGTTTGAATGGCATGATCAATGTATTTTCTGGTTTGAATGACATGAATGGCATGATCGGTGTATTTTTTGGTTTGAATGACATGGATGGCATGATCGGTGTATTTTCTGGTTTGAATGACATGAATGGCATGATCGGTGTATTTTTTGGTTTGAATGGCATGAATGGCATGATCGGTGTATTTTCTGGTTTGATAGCATGATCGGTGTATTTTCTGGTTTGAATGGCATGATCGGTGTATTTTTTTGTTTGAATGGCATGAATGGCATGATCGGTGTATTTTCTGGTTTGATAGCATGATCGGTGTATTTTCTGGTTTGAATGGCTGAATAGCATGATCGGTGTATTTTCTGGTTTGATAGCATGATCGGTGTATTTTCTGGTTTGAATGACATGAATGGCATGATCGGTGTATTTTTTGGTTTGAATGACATGGATGGCATGATCGGTGTATTTTTTGGTTTGAATGGCATGATCGGTGTATTTTCTGGTTTGAATGACATGAATGGCATGATCGGTGTATGTTCTGGTTTGAATGCCATGAATGGCATGATCGGTGTATTTTCTGGTTTGATAGCATGATCGGTGTATTTTCTGGTTTGAATGGCATGAATGGCATGAATGGCATGATCGGTGTATTTTCTGGTTTGAATGACATGAATGGCATGATCGGTGTATTTTTTGGTTTGAATGGCATGATCGGTGTATTTTCTGGTTTGATAGCATGATCGGTGTATTTTCTGGTTTGAATGGCATGAATAGCATGATCGGTGTATTTTCTGGTTTGATAGCATGATCTGTGTATTTTCTGGTTTGAATGACATGAATGGCATGATCGGTGTATTTTCTGGTTTGAATGATATGATCGGTGTATTTTCTGGTTTGTATGGCATGATAAATGTATTTTCTGGTTTGAATGGCATGATCGGTGTATTTTCTGATTTGAATGGTATGATCAGTGTATATTCTGGTTTGTATGGCATGATAAATGTATTTTCTGGTTTGAATGGCATGATCGGTGTATTTTCTGGTTTGAATGGTATGATCAGTGTATTTTCTGGTTTGTATGGCATGATAAATGTATTTTCTGGTTTGAATGGCATGATCGGTGTATTTTAAGCATTTTGGAAAATTTTATGAAGTCCTTTATTTTAATTTTATCTTGAAACATTATATTTGGAAATTAGGATATGCATACATTATTTCTGAAGTCTACTTTTCACTTTGTGAACAGTTTACGAATGGAACAGAAAATAAACCCTTGGATGAAACAGTCTTAATGATATTTTGGAACTGTAGGTGTCACTGCAAAAACAATACAATATAAGTTTTCTTCCGTTTTTAGAGTAAAACAACGGCGAGTAAAAAGCTTAAATGACGCAACATGAAACATGAGAATAAATGGATTAGATAGAAATATTTTAAATAAAAATTCACAACTGAAATTTAATTCAAATTGACAGAGTAAAGCACCATAATTTTCATGTAGACTATTCCTGGTTTATTTCCTTTTCTATCAACATACTTTTTCCTTTTCACTTTTCTTTCATCGTCTTCTCCAAGGACTTAAAATAGGACGCAAATTAGTACTTTGGCAATTAATCAATCAAATTTCGCAAGAAATTGATTTCTTCTACATAAACTGTAAACTGTATGTAACCTTAGTTCTTAGTTGTTTTAGAATGTTTTTAACATGCAAAACTATCTTGTATTAAAAGCATTGCAGTTTAAAGTAATATTTCAAGTACTTCTTTGTTTTTTTTATTGCAGTAAATAAATTTTGAAATCACAAATATTTTAAAAAAAATTAAACAGAATTTGCTGAGAATGATCTCGTTTTGTAGAGAATTCTATTGTGCAAAGAAAGAGTTTTGATTGGTATTCCTGAGATGAATGGAAGCTGGGATAATTAAAACGAGATTTCGCGAGATATTGCGTGAATACGCGAGCGTTCATAAAATCTTAATCAGTTAAACTAGTTCAAGTTCTTATCCTTCTCTATTTAAGTCCTTGTTTTCTCTTATTATACTATTATTTCATAGACTACGTTCATATAAAAACGTTAACTGTATGTATTGTATCAAATATATCATGAAATAATAATAAAAAAGTTTTTTTTTATATGGATCTTTCCAGGAATGACAAGCTTTTAAAAATGTTACATTCACTATAGAAATTAGAGAAAAAAAATCACACCTAGATGTCGTCTGTCTAGTTTACTCGAATAAATACATATGGATAGATCAATACGAGGTTTGCTATAATAAAAGATGTCTTCCATAAATAAACATATACAAAAATATCAATATAAATTTTAAAAAGCATAAAACATTATGTCCCTAAATCACTTAAAATCGGTTAAATGTATTGTCGTAAAATAAGGCCATCATATCTACTTTGTGGCAAACTTATTTTGGCGCAGTTTTAAACATATTAGCGTAAGTCGTCGTCAACAAATCATAATGGCGCGTGAGCAATAGCCGTATCTGTTTTAGAATCGTTAGACCCGGTCATTAACACTAATGATGGAGAATCCCTTTACAACTTCGGAGTTTAGTCTATATTGTCATTAGCTGTAGACTGGTAGGAATCAGCCCCATCAAAGATTCATGCCGTCGGGGGATTTGGGAAATCTGTTTTCAGCGGATTTGCCGTCACATTGGCCAGGCCTCGGATAAGCTTTGGGAATTCAAGTTATACTGCCGTTAGACAAATCAAACTGCAATTAAGACTTTGTGCGCCAAACAAATGGATTCGGTTTAACTATTTAGTTCAAGCGTGTTTTTTTATATAATTTTCTCGTCTGCTGCATTTAGAAGTAATAGCGTATGAGGATTAAGAACGTGTAACAACCAATGAATGGTGGGAAATAGCGGTGGTAGAGAAACAAAGCATGATGGGAAATAGCGTTGGTAGAGAAACAAGGAATGATGGGAAATAGTGTTGGTAGAGAAACAAAGAATGATGGGAAATAGCGTTGGTAGAGAAACAAGGAATGATGGGAAATAGCGGTGGTAGAGCAACAAAGCATGATGGGAAATAGCGTTGGTAGAGAAACAAGGAATGATGGGAAATAGCGTTGGTAGAGAAACAAGGAATGATGGGAAATAGCGTTGGTAGAGAAACAAGGAATGATGGGAAATACCGGTGGTAGAGCAACAAAGCATGATTGGAAATAGCGTTGGTAGAGAAACAAGGAATGATGGGAAATAGCGGTGGTAGAGAAACAAAGCATGATGGGAAATAGCGTTGGTAGAGAAACAAGGAATGATGGGAAATAGCGTTGGTAGAGAAACAAGGAATGGTGGGAAATAGCGTTGGTAGAGAAACAAGGAATGATGGGAAATAGCGGTGGTAGAGAAACAAAGCATGATGGGAAATAGCGTTGGTAGAGAAACAAGGAATGATGGGAAATAGCGGTGGTAGAGCAACAAAGCATGATGGGAAATAGCGTTGGTAGAGAAACAAGGAATGATGGGAAATAGCGGTGGTAGAGAAACAAAGCATGATGGGAAATAGCGTTGGTAGAGAAACAAGGAATGATGGGAAATAGCGTTGGTAGAGAAACAAGGAATGATGGGAAATAGCGTTGGCAGAGAAACAAGGAATGATGGGAAATAGCGGTGGTAGAGAAACAAAGCATGATGGGAAATAGCGTTGGTAGAGAAACAAGGAATGATGGGAAATAGCGTTGGTAGAGAAACAAGGAATGATGGGAAATAGCGTTGGCAGAGAAACAAGGAATGATGAGAAATAGCGGTAGTGGAGAAACAAGGAATGATGGGAAATAGCGTTGGTAGAGAAACAAGGAATGATGGGAAATAGCGTTGGTAGAGAAACAAGGAATGGTGGGAAATAGCGTTGGTAGAGAAACAAGGAATGATAAGAAATAGCGGTAGTGGAGAAACAAGGAATGATGGGAAATAGCGTTGGTAGAGAAACAAGGAATGATGGGAAATAGCGTTGGTAGAGAAACAAGGAATGATGGGAAATAGCGGTAGTGGAGAAACAAGGAATGATGGGAAATAGCGGTAGTGGAGAAACAAAGAACGAAAGAAAAAAACGGTAATTTAGGAAAAAATGAACTGAAGAACAAAAACCAAGAAAATAGATTTATATGGGAATTTGTACTAGCGGATCCAGGGAACAGTGCTTACGCGGTTCCCGTCTCCCTAAAAGTTGGCAAGAAAATATTCACTATATGTCAAATCCCCAGCCTGAACTCCTGAGTGGCAGTAGATAATGACATAGATACAATATATGTCCAATCCCCAGCCTGAACTCCTGAGTGACAGTAGATAATGACATAGATACAATATATGTCCACTCTCCAGCCTGAACTCCTGAGTGACAGTAGATAATGACATAGATACAATACATGTCCACTCCCCAGCCTGAACTCCTGAGTGACAGTAGATAATGACATAGATACAATATATGTCCAATCCCCAGCCTGAACTCCTGAGTGACAGTAGATAATGACATAGATACAATATATGTCCACTCTCCAGCCTGAACTCCTGAGTGGCAGTAGATAATGACATAGATACAATATATGTCCACTCTCCAGCCTGAACTCCTGAGTGACAGTAGATAATGACATAGATACAATATATGTCCACTCTCCAGCCTGAACTCCTGAGTGGCAGTAGATAATGACATAGATACAATATATGTCCACTCCCCAGCCTGAACTCCTGAGTGACAGTAGATAATGACATAGATACAATATATGTCCACATCCCAGCTTGAACTCCTGAGTGACAGTAGATAATGACATAGATACAATATATGTCCACTCTCCAGCCTGAACTCCTGAGTGACAGTAGATAATGACATAGATACAATATATGTCCACTCTCCAGCCTGAACTCCTGAGTGACAGTAGATAATGACATAGATACAATATATGTCCACTCCCCAGTCTGAACTCCTGAGTGGCAGTAGATAATGACATAGATACAATATATGTCCACTCTCCAGCCTGAACTCCTGAGTGACAGTAGATAATGACATAGATACAATATATGTCCACATCTCAGCCTGAACTCCTGAGTGGCAGTAGATAATGACATAGATACAATATATGTCCACTCTCCAACTTGAACTCCTGAGTGGCATCAAATAATGACATAGATACAATATATATCCACTCCCCAGCCTGAACTCCTGAGTGGCAGTAGATAATGACATAGATACAATATATATCCACTCCCCAGTCTGAACTCCTGAGTGGCAGTAGATAATGACATAGATACAATATATGTCCACTCCCCAGCCTGAACTCCTGAGTGGCAGTAGATAATGACATAGATACAATATATGTCCACTCCCCAGCCTGAACTCCTGAGTGGCAGTAGATAATGACATAGATACAATATATGTCCACATCTCAGCCTGAACTCCTGAGTGACAGTAGATAATGACATAGATACAATATATGTCCACTCACCAGCCTGAACTCCTGAGTGACAGTAGATAATGACATAGATACAATATATATCCACATCCCAGCCTGAACTCCTGAGTGACAGTAGATAATGACATAGATACAATATATGTCCACTCTCCAACCTGAACTCCTGAGTGGCATCAAATAATGACATAGATACAATATATATCCACTTCCCAGCCTGAACTCCTGAGTGGCAGTAGATAATGACATAGATACAATATATGTCCACTCTCCAACCTGAACTCCTGAGTGGCATCAAATAATGACATAGATACAATATATATCCACTCCCCAGCCTGAACTCCTGAGTGGCAGTAGATAATGACATAGATACAATATATATCCACTCCCCAGTCTGAACTCCTGAGTGGCAGTAGATACTGACATAGATACAATATATGTCCACTCTCCAACCTGAACTCCTGAGTGGCAGTAAATAATGACATAGATACAGTATATGTCCACTCTCCAACCTGAACTCCTGAGTGACATCAGATAATGACATAGATACAATGTATGTCCACTCCCCAGTCTGAACTCATGAGTGACATCAGATAATGACATAGATACAATATATGTCCACTCACCAACCTGAACTCCTGAGTGGCAGTAAATAATGACATAGATACAGTATATGTCCACTCTCCAACCTGAACTCCTGAGTGACATCAGATAATGACATAGATACAATGTATGTCCACTCCCCAGTCTGAACTCATGAGTGACATCAGATAATGACATAGATACAATATATGTCCACTCACCAGCCTGAACTCCTGAGTGACATCAGATAATGACATAGATACAATATATTACCTAATGTTTCATTATACAAATCAACCAAACCACGTGTTTCACTTCAAACGTTTTCTAATAAGATATATACTATTTTGCATGTGCGATTAATCACGCATATAATAAAGTGGCAATATGTCATTGTATACCCTGAATCCATAGATATTTATGTTTTATATATATCTTTGTAATGTTTATTTATGATACCATATTGAGAGTTAAATGCCAGTACATGTATACTCCATTTAAATCTAGTTAAGGTTCCTGAGCAAAGCCCATGCGCCTGGTACCTTAAATTTGGCCGTAATTCGTGCTTTTCTGAGGTTGGGCCTGTGACCAGGAAATAAGCAACTTCTCGCTGTTAATTGACGCTGCTCATTTCACACCACTTACATATTACCCTGAAAAGTATGTACCCATTGTAACATTTATGTCCAAAACACAGTGAAAAAACAACAACAACAAATTTTGAAGCATGTGTCTTGGCTCGAATCCATCACCGGTTCAAAATCTGCAATTATAAACAAAAAACATCATAACTTGACCAGGTTGTGTTTTAAAACTCAAAAGTTCTCTGATACCAGAGTATTAATATGTCAACAATTCGTCCACGGTGCGATTCGAGCCAACAATTTTAAAATGACACAGAATTGGCTAAAACTCAAGTATCAGCATCAACTTTTCAGTAGTGATTTCTAAAATATCGACCATTTAACTCACGGTATGAATTAATAAATCACTTCAAAAAAAGAAGTTTTGGAGCAAGTGACGTCATCTGAGGAAACACACCTCCTTAGACCGCCATCTGGTCCGAGTACGAGCATTCAAGGGAGATAATAATAGTAGTTGAGTCCAGTCTGCAAAAATGACCAATTCAAAGCGCGAGGGTAAACAGAATTACTGAACACATTTTCTGAATCCGCCACTGAAGAAATCGTGTTTGCATAAATACACAGAGCGGCATGCATTGCAAAAACATGAGTGAACACGACAAAACCTAATTTTCTGTATGAAGACGCCAGTAAAATTATTGTATTAGTTTATCGCACACATATTAAAATGTCGTTAGAAACTCGTTAGTGAAATATTTCGTTGGCTAATTTCGTATGAGAAAGTCAATACTGCAATACTGCATTATGTCATAGGAGGTTTATTTCATTTTTCTCCCCCAGTTTGATACACTGTAAGAAATGCAGCTACGCCAGATTTCCAGATACAATCTTTATTGGCTGCCGGTTCAAAAGCGTTGTAGTCGGTCTATATGCTTACTGTTGTTGTATATCTCACCGGTGTTAATTAAATTTGTTTTGATTTGATTTGATTTTCCTTTGCTATGCTATGCTATGCTATGCTATGCTATGCTATGCTATGCTATGCTATGTCTCGCCTCGCCTTAATTTGATTTGCCTTGCCTTGCCTTGCCTTGCCTTGCCTCGCCTCGCCTCGCCTCGCCTCCCTGGCCTCGCCTCGCCTAGCCTTGCCTTGCTTTGAAATAAAACCAGTTATCAGAAATCAGTTATATGTGGAATAAACAACCTGTTAGAATAGAAGTCAGTTTTTTATATTATTTAAGTAAAACTTGTTTTAGCAAGCGAATGGAAACATTTCAGTTGGAGTTTTCTACCACTAATATCCTATTTTGTCGTGAACAGTGTAATATATATTTTGTTGTGAAAAGTGTAATATCTATATTGTTGTATTGTGAAAAGTGTAATATCTATGTTGTCGTGAACAGTGTAATATCTATTTTGTAATATCTATTTTGTTGTATTGTGAACAGTGTAATATCTATTGTGTTGTGAAAAGTAGTATGTTTTGTTTTAAGATGTGTAATATATATTTGTTGTGAGAAGTGTAATATCTATTTTGTTTATGAGAAGTGTAATATCTATTTGGTTGTGAGAAGTGCAATATCTATTTTGTTTATGAGAAGTGTAATGTATATTTGGTTGTGAGAAGTGTAATATCTATTTGGTTGTGAGAAGTGTAATATATAATTGTTGTGAGAAGTGTAATATCTATTTTGTTGTGAGAAGTGTAATATCTATTTGGTTGTGAGAAGTGTAATATCTATTTTGTTGTGAGAAGTGTAATATCTATTTTGTTGTGAGAAGTGTAATATCTATTTGGTTGTGAGAATTGCAATATCTATTTGTTGTGATAAGTGTAATATCTATTTGGTTGTGAGAAGTGTAATATATATTTGTTGTGAGAAGTGTAATATCTATTTTGTTATGAGAATTTTAATATCTATTTGTTGTGAGAAGTGTAATATCTATTTTGTTATGAGAATTTTAATATCTATTTGTTGTGAGAAGTGTAATATCTATTTTGTTATGAGAAGTTTAATATCTATTTGGTTGTGAGAAGTGTAATATCTATTTGGTTGTGAGAAGTGTAATATCTATTTGTTGTGAGAAGTGTAATATCTATTTTGTTATGAGAAGTTACATATATATTTGGTTGTGAGAAGTGTAATATATATTTGTTGTGAGAAGTGTAATATCTATTGTGTTACGAGAAGTTAAATATCTATTTGGTTGTGAGAAGTGTAATATCTATTTGGTTGTGAGAAGTGTAATATCTATTTGTTGTGAGAAGTGTAATATCTATTTTGTTATGAGAAGTTTAATATCTATTTTGTTGTGAGAAGTGTAATATCTATTTTGTTGTGAGAAGTGTAATATCTATTTTGTTGTGAGAAGTGTAATATCTATTTTGTTGTGAGAAGCCCGTGTGGTTCCGGCTAAGAATAGAATCACTGTTGATCTCTGCAGAGGGGTAGGGATCCTCCGAATGGGTGTCATGTTCATTTTATCATTTTTGTCATGTTCACTATTGTGGTTAAATTATCAACCCCTGTGTGGTTCCATGGAGCCATGTGTGATGGCAAGAATAGGATCACTGTGGCTTATGCATGTCGTAAGAAGCGACAAATTGAGTAATACGATAGAATTTGCTGAAACTCTACAGTTCTGCAGGTATCAATGTTTTAGGTTCATTCTGCATATTTATTTGTTAATGTATTTTTTTTTAATCTGTATGTTAATTGGTTGTTTTTGTACATGTAAAGTGAACCTGGAATCTTCCTTCCTGTTGGCGTCGAATAACCTATAATGTGTTGCCTAAAACCCTATTCATTCATTCATTGTTGTGAGAAGTGTGATATCTATTTCAGATTGGCAGCCCTGTCTATCAAACACTGCTTAAATTTTCAAAACATGCGATAAATTACACGCTGGGGTATTGCAAATGTTTCCGAAAAAATTTCGAAGCTACCACAAAAATTGAAAATTCACATGCGCCAATAACGAGTATATGAACCATTCGCCTGGATACATGCAATGCAATATATTTGCGCATGCGTGAAAACAAACATGTCTTTGTATTTTAGGCTCTCTGAAAAAGTTGAAATTATGTGGTTTCTAAATTAGGAAATGGACTAAAATGATTAGCTAGTTGAACTTTATTGAATATATCAAACACCGACTCTTATGATCGTAAATCTATGAATTTACAAACGTTTTTCTCATTTTTCTTTGTCCGAATAGTTGAAGTTCAGTGTACAGTGGCAGGTTAGCTGTTCCGTTCAGTATACAGTAGAATATATATAATATAATTCCTTTAAAATGGCGTAAACCCCGATTAAAAAAAAGTATTCATAGTTTTACAACTAGAGTGATTTCACTGGTTTTATATAAAGGAAATGTTAGTACATGTTAAATATTGAGTTCGAGACAGTAGGAATGTCCATATGGTTATCATGCAGGGTGTTTATATGCATGTGTGTAACGTGACAGTCGGAATGTCCATATGGTTATCATGCACGGTGTTTATATACATGTATGTAACGTGACAGTAGGAATGTCTATATGGTTATCATGCACGGTGTTTATATGCATGTGTGTAACGTGACAGTCGGAATGTCCATATGGTTATCATGCACGGTGTTTATATACATGTATGTAACGTGACAGTAGGAATGTCTATATGGTTATCATGCACGGTGTTTATATACATGTGTGTAACGTGACAGTCGGAATGTCCATATGGTTATCATGCACGGTGTTTATATACATGTGTGTAACGTGACAGTCGGAATGTCCATATGGTTATCATGCACGGTGTTTATATGCATGTATGTAACGTGACAGTCGGAATGTCCATATGGTTATCATGCACGGTGTTTATATGCATGTGTGTAACGTGACAGTAGGAATGTCCATATGGTTATCATGCACGGTGTTTATATGCATGTGTGTAACGTGACAGTAGGAATGTCCATATGGTTATCATGCACGGTGTTTATATGCATGTATGTAACGTGACAGTCGGAATGTCCATATGGTTATCATGCACGGTGTTTATATGCATGTATGTAACGTGACAGTCGGAATGTCCATATGGTTATCATGTACGGTGTTTATATACATGTGTGTAACGAGACAGTATGAATGTCCATATCGTTATATGTCTATACACATGCGTGTAACGAGACAGTCAGAAAGTCAATATTGTTTAATGTTCATATACATGTGTGTAACATAACAGTCAGAATGTCCATATGGTTAAATGTTCACATACATGTGTGTAACGGGACAGTCAGAATGTCCATATGGTATGTGTTTACATACATGTGTGTAACGAGACAGTCAGAATGTTCATATGGCTATGTGTTTATATACATGTGTGTAACGAAACAGTCAGATTGTCCATATGGTTAAATGTTTATATACATGTGTGTAACAAGACAGTCAGAAAGTCAATATTGTTTAATGCTCATATACATGTGTGTAACATAACAGTCAGAATGTCCATATGGTTAAATGTTCACATACATGTGTGTAACGGGACAGTCAGAATGTCCATATGGTATGTGTTTACATACATGTGTGTAACGAGACAGTCAGAATGTCCATATGGCTATGTGTTTATATACATGTGTGTAACGAAACAGTCAGATTGTCCATATGGTTAAATGTTTATATACATGTGTGTAACAAGACAGTCAGAATGTCAATATGGTTAAATGTTTATATACATGTGTGTAACGAGACAGTCAAAATGTCCATATGTTTATGTGTTTACATACATGTGTGTAACGAGACGATCAGAATGTCCATATGGTTATATGTTTATACACATATGTGTAACGAGAGTCAGAATGTCTATATGGTTATGTGTTTATATACATGTGTGTAACGTGACAGTCAGAATGTCCATATGGTTAAATGTTTATATACATGTGTGTAACGAGACAGTCAGAATGTCAATATGGTTAAATGTTTATATACATGTGTGTAACGTGACAGTCGGAATGTCCATAATGTTAAATGTTTACATACATGTGTGTAAGGAGACAGTCAGAATGTCCATATGGTTATGTGTTTACATACATGTGTGTAACGAATCAGTCAGAATGTCCATATGGTTAAATGTTTATAAACGTGTGTGTAACGACACAGTAGGAATGTTCATATGGTTGTGTGTCTATACACATGTGTGTAACGACACAGTAGGAATGTCCATATGGTTATGTGTTTACATACATGTGTGTAACGAATCAGTCAGAATGTCCATATGGTTATATGTTTATACACATATGTGTAACGAGACAGTCAGAATATCAATATGGTAAAATGTTTATATACATGTGTGTAACGACACAGTAGGAATGTCCATATGGTTATGTGTTTACATACATGTGTGTAACGAATCAGTCAGAATATCCATATGGTTATATGTTTATACACATATGTGTAACGAGACAGTCAGAATATCAATATGGTAAAATGTTTATATACATGTGTGTAACGTGACAGTCGGAATGTCCATATGGTTAAATGTTTACATACATGTGTGTAACGAGACAGTCAGATGTCCATATGGTTATGAGTTTATATACATGTGTGTAACGAGACAATCAGAATGTCCATATGGTTAAATGTTTATATACATGTGTGTAACGACACAGTAGGAATGTCCATATGGTTATGTGTCTATACACATGTGTGTAACGAGACAGTTGCAATGTTACATACATGTGTGTAACGTGACAGTCAGAGTGTCCATATGGTTTAATTTTATATAGATGTGTATAACGAGACAGTTGCAATGTTTATATACATGTGTGTAACGAGACAGTTGCAATGTTACATACATGTGTGTAACGTGACAGTCAGAGTGTCCATATGGTTTAATTTTATATAGATGTGTATAACGAGACAGTCGGAATGTTTATATACATGTGTGTAACGAGACAGTCAGAATGTTTAAATACATGTATGTAACGAAACAGTCAGAATGTTTATAGAGACAGTCAGAATGTTTATATACATGTTTGTAACGAGACAGTCAGAATGTTTAAATACATGTATGTAAGAGACAGTCAGAATGTTTATAGAGACAGTCAGAATGTTTATATATAGTGTGTAACAAGACAGTCAGTATGTTTATATACATATGTGTAACGAGACAGTCAGAATGTTTATAGAGACAGTCAGAATGTTTATATACATATGTGTAACGAGACAGTCAGAATGTTTATATACATGTGTGTAACGAGATAGTCAGAATGTTTATATACATGTGTGTAACGAGATAGTCAGAATGTTTATATACAGATGTGTAAATATTGGATCAATGCGTGAGCATGCGTAACAATGTCGTCTGTTCCTTTACGGCAAGGAATTATATAGAAAAGGAAAGGTAACTCATTAATATTTTGTGAACGCTCGAGCATTCACGCAAAATATCGCGGCAGTATCTCGATTTCAATTATCATAACTTCCATTCATCTCAGGAACACAAAACAAAACTCTTACCGTGCAGAATGAAATTCTCATCAGAACAATACCATTCCCAGCAATTTGTGTTTTGTGTTTAAGATTTGCGAGAATACGCGAGCGTTTGCAATATTTCAATTAGTTGTCTTTCGTTCTCTATTTAATTCCTTGTTTAAGCCAAGCAAGAGTCCAACCGGATAACTCGTATGGACTTATGGTATACTCTATGACAGTTATGTCCCTTGATAAATTTCATAAAAATATTAAGAAAACTGCTGCGCGAGTCACGTATACGTGTTTTGTCCAATATTTAAAACGTGACCTATTGTTGCTGTTCTGGTAGCGCGTGTATTATATTTCAAAGACCCAAATCAAACATACACGCATGCTCGATATTTCGATATAAACCCTGCATCCTTTAAAACTTTAAAACAAATATTAAACTGTGCTCTCAACTTCAGAAGTTCCGGTGTTAACTTCCCTCGCCTCAGACACAAGGCGACCCATCGCTACTTGATCTGCAATGCTTTTTTATAGAACGCGGTACTCGATATTTTGCATGGATATAAAAGCTATCAAATACACGTTTACGCTTACAGACCAGTGGTACTTGAGTAACATTTTTATTTTTTGTTAACTGTAGCCAAGGACGTATATAGAAGGATTAGAAACTTGTATCTCTCTTCTAAATGCTGATAAAATAGCATGCGAAGAATTAATAATTTGACAAATTAATCATTACACTTTTACAAGTAACTGATTTCTTTTACATAAAACCTTGATGTTTACTAATGTTTTAAACACGCAAACCGATTTTGAATTTAAAATATTACAGTTCCTTGATTTTTTAGTTGCAGTATACAAATTTTTTAATCATCAGAACTTCAATTTTAAAACAATTACTGGGAATGGTCTCGTTTGGTAGACTGTTACGTTGTGCAAAGAAAGAATTTTGTTTTTTATTTCTAAGACAAATGTAAATGAGTGGATAAAAGAATAACTCCAGGGTGCCAAATGAGTGATGGCATGAGCATGACTTCGGTGGCTCCTACACTTTTTAAGTCAACAAAATAAGTATTGGACAGAGTTTGCTGTCACTCTGGTGTGAAGGTTCTAGGTTCAGGTGTATTCATTTGTTGATATGTAAGGGTTATTTCAATATCTATGTTAAATTGTTATTTTTGTACATAGAGAGTGAACCTGGAATTTCCCCTCTTGTTGACACTGTATAAACTATATATGTAATATGTTAGACTGTGAACCAACCTAGCTCTCCCTATTTGTGTCGGTCACATTACCAGGAGATAAGAGCATGCTGATCGGTCAGTTACTTCAGCAGAAGTTGAATGGAGCACAGATTGGTCACTTTATTGTCTAGACTGTGAACGGACCTTGCTGTCCCGCTTGGGTTCGTCACATAGCAAGGAGATAAAGAGCGCGATGATTGGTCAGTTACTTCAGCAGAAGTTGAATGGAGCACACTGATTGGTCACTTTATTGTCTAGACTGTGAACGGACCTTGCCCTCCTGCTAGGGTCCGTCACATAGCACGGAGATAAAGAGCAGGCTGATTGGTCAGTTACTTCAGCAGAAGTTGAATAGAGCACTCTGATTGGTCACTTTATTGTCTAGACTGTGAATGGACCTTGCTCTCCCGCTAGGGTCCGTCACATAGCAAGGAGATAAAGAGCAGGCTGATTGGTCAGTTACTTCAGCAGAAGTTGAATAGAGCACTCTGATTGGTCACTTTATTGTCTAGACTGTGAACGGACCTTGCTCTCCCACTAGGGTCCGTCACATAGCAAGGAGATAAAGAGCGCGCTGATTGGTCAGTTACTTCAGCAGAAGTTGAATGATGTCGCAGTGTGGTACTGTTTGAGAGAGTGCTATGAATAGACCTGAAGCGGGCTGTCAATCAAACAAGTCAATAATTCAATAAGCGATTGAAATTGTTTCAATGGCCCCCATTTTCCTTAGACAAAACCATATGTCTCTACGGAATGACAGGCAGAGAATTTCATTGATGGCACGGACTCGGTGAGATCACTTATGTGCTTATGCTGTAAAACACACCAGGAGATGGCACGGACTCAGAGAGATCACTTTATTTATGGACTAGGAGAGATCACTTATGTGCTGGTACGTATAAAACACACCAAGAGTTGACACGGACTCGGAGAGATCAGTTATGTGATGGTATGCTGTAAAACAAACCAGGAGATGGCACCGACTCGGAGAGATCACTTATGTGCTGGTATGCTGTAAAACACACCAGGAGATGGCACGGACTCGGAGATATCACTTATGTGCTGGTATGCTGTAAAACACACCAGGAGATGGCACGGACTCAGAGAGATCACTTATGTGATGGTATGCTGTAAAACACACCAGGAGATGGCACGGACTCGGAGAGATCACTTATGTGCTGGTATGCTGTTAAACACACCAGGAGATGGCACGGACTCGGAGAAATCGCTTATGTGCTGGTATGAAGTAAAACACACCAGGAGTTGACACAGACTCGGAGAGATCACTTATGTGCTGGTATGCTGTAAAAGACACCAGGAGATGGCAAGGACTCAGAGAGATCACTTATATGATGGTATGCTGTAAAAGACACCAGGAGATGGCACGGACTCGGAGATCACTTATATGCTGGTATGCTGTAAAAGACACCAAGAGATGGCACGGACTCCGAGAGATCACTTATATGATGGTATGCTGTAAAAGACACCAGGAGATGGCACGGACTCGGAGATCCACACATTCATTAATTCATTCTCTCTTGCGACATCCTTGGTTATACAACAAATACAGAACAGCCATTATTATTTTAACTATTTTATTTTTCATAGTTTATAGTTCATTACTTAAAATCACCATTTACAGGCGACAATGAGGATGAATATGCAAATGAGAAAATCTCATTATGCAAATTAGGTAACATCATTCAAATGAACATTAATGAAAATATTTCAGTGAAGCTGTGAGGCAAATTTGCAGATAATTCTTTTCTCTTTTCTTTTTCTTTTTTATATTAAAATGATTTTCAAACAACTATTTTAAAACTAATTCCTGAAATAAATCATATTTTATTGTATAATGCTAAAATTTTGAGTATGTGCATTTAAATTTAAATGTGTAAAAAAATATACACCATCTTAATTACTTTTCCCCCCCAAAAAAATCTTCTACATACCGTCAAAAAATTATTGAATATTTTTACCTTTTAGATCAATTTAAAAAAAGAAACCCAAAACATTTTTGTTCATGATTTAAAATCCTTCAATGTAAATACTACTGAATCTTAATGAATATTTTACCTTTTAAATGATATAAGAATTTAAGTACAGTTTACCCCCTGAATAAAAGCCCCGGCTATTTTTATAGAATTGACACTCTGTGCCCGGTTTCTCGAAAATTCTTAAGTCTGCTATTTTACTTAAACTCAAATAGTGTGCTCAATTTAAGTATAAAAGTCCGGTTCAAACATTTCAAAGTTGACTAAATGCCTCATTACTAGCAGTGTGTTTTATGGCATTTTACGCACATTTAGTACAAAATTCAAACTCTGATCCAAATACCTCCTCCCTCCCCACCCCCACCCCATTCTTTGCAAATGCATCAGTGTTTTATTCGGGGTCATACGGTATGTCTCATTATATAAGAATGTAAAAGATTTCTTTTATATATTTTTTACACTGATCCGTATCACATGACTAATGCATTATAATCGATCATCCATTACTGTAGCCAATGAGCAATTATCAATTACAAATGAAATATTAATTAATTGCCTTTCAGTGACAACTTCAGTTTGACGGTAATGTTGAAATATTTTAACTTAACCCTTTACTTCATATAGACGCCTTTGGACACCTCTAATATTGAAAGCATTAATTCACCACGTATCAGCAATGGGTGAATTATGTTTATATTAACTGACAGAGTGGAAAACAGTGCAGGAAGTGTTCAGATTCCTCATTACGAGCAATCTGAACTCTTCCTGCACTGACTTCAATAGCCTTCTGTGATTGGTGCGGGAAAATGCGTATCTATGGAGTAAACGAGACAAAATAAAAAACAACAACAAAAATTTGATATTATTGACATTAAACTGATCTTGCAACTAGAAATGTGTTTGTTGACACAGATGCCCCCGCTGTTAATGGAACAGCTGAAAAAAGGCCGTAACTCCTGTAATATTTGACAAATATTGAACTTGACCCACATTTTATAATTAGCAACACACCTACATTAATTAAGTACAAAGGTCTTTCAGAAGTTATTGATCCAATATCAATATTTAACTCTGACAGGCAAACGATGGACGGACAGCATAACACTTAAGGCTCTTCACATAAAAAACAAGGAGTGAATTTATCTAGAAATATGCCTCACAACTGTCACCAGATGGCACTTCAATCTTCAAGGTCATCATTAACAATGACAAACAGTGCAACCAGGCAACTGTGTATGCAGTTACCATGGCAATCAACAAGTAAACAAAAAAAACAAATTGCACCAGATTTCATGAAAACTAGATCATGAAAATGGCCACAAAATATTCAAGGCAGATAACTCTGGAACAAAAAAGAAGAATTCTCAAATAAGACATGAGTTTAAAATCTACAAAGAATGGCAAGTTGTGTTTTTTTAAAACAAGAAATATTTGTTTGCTAACATTTCTGATAAACCACTAAAGGCACATTCGGCAATCGTGATATATATTTTTTTTATATTTAGCATCATGGTTATTACATCAAGGACTAATAGATGATCAGTAAGCTCAACCACTCTTTCCTGGGACCATGGATGGTTAACCAGTTCTCGATAAAACCAATCTCCACAAATAACTGATAACTTTCCCACTTGAATCAGCAGTAAGAGACGTATGATAATGAGACAGTACGTCGTATATCAGTAATCACCGTGATTTTGGCAGAGCATGGAATAGAACTTGTGACCCCTGGATCTTTAGTCAGACGCACTACAGACTGAGTTATGCCTGGCTGTCTATTTGTTGTTCTCTCAACAGTGAAGTTTGTTCTCACCACCAATCTGACCAGGCAACAAAAAGTGTAAAATATTTTATTATATTCTGTTTTTATTGGTAAAAACACAAAATAAATTTTAGAATATTTATAGTTTTATAAAAAAATGTTTTGATATTTCATGTTATATAATATAGAATAGGCAGAGGAAGACCTGAGACTGAATCTGAGTAGAACGACCATCATTCCGCAAGTAACTGGCAAACTTTCCCACATAAAGTTTTAGGAGCAGACAATCTCAGTCGGCCTAAGAGGACCCACTTAAAAATATAAATAATTCCTTAAATACTGAGTTCCAGATAATAATATTTGGAGAATTTATGTGGAAAGATTGGTTAGATGTGTGAACATGAATAAATCTGGATTCCTACATAATTGCAGCGTGTCCCTAAAACAGCAACAACAACAACATTTGAAATAGTTTTAAAATCTACGTGGATTCCATTTTAGCAGCCATTTTCAAAAGCTATTTTCATTTTACAACACAAACATGTAAAACCTTGTAATTCAGACAAATTCAAATAAAAACGAATGAATAATCTCCCTTTAAAACATCAAACCAGGCAAGTAATCTCCCTTTAAAACATCAAACCAGATAAGTAATCTACCTTAATTACTTTCTTTTCAAAATTAAAGGGACACCACTCTCAAGCATTACAGTAAAATTTAGGTAGGGCCATAGTAAATTAATTGCTCGATTATCATCCCTGCTGCCCCCTAATTTTATTTTCATTAAAACAAAAAGTTAAAACAAAAAAAATTATTTTTTTTTAAAAATAGATCTATAAAAAAAGAAAAAAAAAGAAAATTCTCCCACCCTTTTTAAGAAAATTTGGATGACAATCTAGCAATTAATTTATAATGGCCTAACAAAATGTCATTAACTTATAATGCATCCGCAAGAACTAACCTTTAAAATACATAAAAAAATTATAACTGTTTTTAATTAAAAAGTTTATCTATAACAAAAATCTGATCACAACCTAATTAAGACAAATACTTCAAGATAACTACCTGCATTATGTGATAATTTGCATTTCGCATGAAGATCCAGGGGGTTGGGGAGCTTTTAACATGATAATTTTTTAATAAATTTGGGGAGAACACTCTAGCTTTATTACGATATGGACTAAGCTTGATTTCAAAACCTTTTCATGAAGAGGGTGACATTATTAGACTTTTTGCTATTTAGAGAATTTTTAAGATTGTTCCGAGTAAAAGTTAACATTGTGCTTGATGTTGATGCTGAATATCACTCTACAAATGAGGATAAAAATGTCCGAATTACCAACACACATAATATATAAAAAAAACTGTTGCTAGGTAACAAAATCTGCTACTAACCTTCACCTTTAATTTAAACCCCGAACAAAACAAAGAACATGTACCCCTTTTTGTATTCACTTGTCACCATGGAGGCGACACCTAGGCAAACATTAAAAATTAAAAAAAAGAAAACTGAAATCTTTGGTTTAGTCCCTGTTACCAGTTTAAAGAAAACACCTTTATTCAAGAAAAACAAAACATTTAAGGTCACACTAGGTTACATGTCAAATTGTATTCACTTGTTGCCACGGATATGACCTATTCCCCCAAAACATAGGGATTTTCAGTTTTATTCTTAATTTTTTAAAGCTTCAGGGAATTTGCAATTACTTGGCACAAATGTTCCCAATATCCAGGTAAAGTGCAGAGTTTCCAGCCATGCTGGCTTCATGTCCGAGCCTGACTAAGAGGTGAAATAGGCAGTATTTACAATCATTACTTTATATTGCCATCTTTTCACAAACATTAAAAAAAATCACAATATTTATTCTAGACAAGAATTTTCAAAATATTTTCATTGAAAGGAAAAGCAATGATGACATAAAACACAGAATCGTTTGTAGGTTCTAGAAATAATGTGTACAAAATCATCCCAAGGCACTAGTGGGTTAAATAAAGACATCAGTAAAATATTATATCAGTTAACAGACAGGCATAAATTAACAAAATAATATCCATCAAAGAATCGTATCAGCCATCAAACTATTACCACATAACAGACGGAACCAATTAACACTTGACTATCAGTTAACATATTACTATCAGTTAACATATAACTATCAGTTAACATAAAACAGACAACTATCAGTTATCCAACAACTACTAGTTAACCGACAACTGTCAGTTAAAAAATGTAACTATCAGTTAGCAGAAACTATCAGTTTACAGACAAATATCAGTTAACTAACAACTATCAGTCAGTTAACATTAACTATCAGTTAGCATTTAGAACCATCAGTTAACATATAACTATCAGTAAACATATAATTATAAGTTTACAGACAACTATCAGTTTTAAAATATATAACTATCACTCCATTAACAGTCAACTATCAGTTATCAATAACATGTATGTTTGCCTATCAGTTCAAGCATCACGTCAGTTAATGGCAGTAAGATATCAATGATAGATATCGTAGTTTGATGGAAATGTATAATTTACAGTTTACTTACTAGATATCTAGTTATCAGGGGATATACTGGCAAGAAATCATTATTAGAAATAATAACTCTACTTTTAACTACCAATTAACAGTTTAAATATTATTTTTTTGATATTGTGAGGTATCATTGTTTAGATTTAATCATTTTATGGTTAATTACCAATTAACAGTTAAAGAAACCATTTTAGCTAAATATCATACTGTATTAATGGCGAGATTATAAACATAAAATCATTTCCTGGTTAATTAATAGAATATCATGACTCTTTATGAGATGTCATTATTATATGTTCTATATCATTTAATAGAGAATTTTACAGTTCAGCAAAATGATATTTGATATCATTTCTACAATAGATATCAGTTTTATATTAAACAGATAAATATCTTTGAAGATGTAAAGATCACCATAAAAAAGTTTGTTTTAATATTATAAAGCATTATGTTTATGCCATCGTGGGCTAACAGATGATCATTTAACCTAACCATTCATTCCTGGGATCCTGGAAGGTTAACCAGCACTCAAGCACACCCATCTCAACAAGTAACTGATAAGTTTCCCTCTTTAATCAGAGGTGAGAGATGAATGATAATGAGACACATCATCGTATATCAATCATCACGGAGACTGTTGTTGAAGACTCATGACCCCTGGACTACTGACTGAGCCAACTGGGCAGAGCTTTATCAAAATATCACAAATCTAAGACAGTTTTAACATTAAGGCAAAGAACAAAACAACAACTGATCCGTTTTTAGATAGGTAAATAAGTCGGCATTTCTCTTTAAAAAAATCAATGTTGGCTTTAACCCTTTACTTCATATAGACACCTTTGGACACCTCAAATATAGACGCCTTTTGACACCTCTCATACAGAAGGCTTTTCAATTATTGGGTTAATTATGTATATATTAACTGACAGAATGGAAAACAGTGCAGGAAGTGTTCAGATTGCTCGTCACGAGCAATCTGAACTCTTCCTGCACTGTTTTCAAAGGCCTTCTGTGATTGGTATCTATGGAGTAAAGGGTTAAGGCATACAAAACAATATACATGTACTGATATTCTTAAAAATTAAAATATTATATTTTCTTCGAATAATAGAATTTAGTCTATTTCATTCTTAAAACTTAATATATTCATCTGGGAACCTGTCTATTCTGTTGAAACTTGTGTGATTAAAGGGACACATGGCAATTTTGATAAATTTTCATTCACCCTTAATTTTGAAAATTATATACATACATTGTGCTTAATTATATAAAATTAAGGTTTTTTAAATGGAGTTTAACTCTACTGTCAACACATTTCAGGTTATATATGGCATATCCAGTTTTACTGGTGCAGGAAGACCTCAGAATGAATCTGAGTAGAACCAGCATCCTCCCGCAAGCAACTTGCAAACTTTCTCACATGCGAGCAGGACTCGTAACCTACAACCTTAGCGGTGGGAGTAAAATGATCTTGAGACGGCGCCTAAGCCCACTTATTTTTATCACTTTTTGTTGGAATGGCAGAAGAAGAAGAAAAAATAGAAAATATCAATTTGTATTTTTAAAATATATTTTTTTCATATTTCCTAAATACATCAATAATTTATTAACTGTGAGTAATATTCGTGGGCAATATTTCCATACAGTAATACGTTCATAGTATAAACATTGATTTAATTCATGATCACAAGTTGACCACATGTCCCTTTAGTTTGTATCATTAACATAAATTTACATTAAAAATCCCTCATACCTACACACATGTTAATATTACAGTAATAACTCCCAAAAAACCCACTTAAATAATTAACTGAAAAAAAATAAAAAAATAAATTACCATGGTAACAAAACAAACCATTTACAAAACAGATAAAATTATTTTTATATATATGTGTATGTAATATGTTAACATACAAAATATATTCAAACAAGTTTAAACAAAATCATTAGTATAATTCTTGATTTGAAACAAAAATAGTTTTAATAATATGATAATATAATTAAAAAAAAACACCTGAGCATTTACTACACTGTAAGTGTAGATGTCATGTTCCGTAGTACAATGAGGTAACTAAGGCAATGAGTTTCACGTCACTAAGGAACACTCTTTTGTGTTGCTAAGGAACATTTTTTTTCATACTGTTAAGGAACACTGATTTGTGTTGCTAAAGAACAATTTTTCATGTAATGGAACACAGTCTTGTGTTGCTAAGAAATAGTTCTTTATATTGTTAAGGAACACTTTATTTTGTTGCTAGGGAACAATTTCATTATGTTTGCTAAGGAACAATTATTGCTTTATGTTGCTAAGAAACATTGTTATCATGTTGCTAAGAAACATCACACCATGTTCATATCATAATAAATAATTGCACCATGTTAAGGAACACTGCATCTCGTTGCCAAGGAATGCTAACATGTTACTAAGGAAAGCTGATAACAAGGTGTTCACCTTAATTTCAACAGAAAGATGTTGGTCATGAACTAGAGGGCCTCATAAAAGACTGAATAATAATTGTGCCATTATGAACATTCAATGTATTTTTTCTTTGTTCTTGTATTGTTGTTTATTATAAAGCCAAAAATCGTATGTTGTGTTTCCCAACCCATCCCACCACTTTAAAGGGTCCTTTAAAATGTTCCCTATTTTACTTAATGTGCAAAATATGTTTTTAATCAACTTTTTTAAATGTTTTGAATATCAGTGCCAGCACTATAAAATGGAAAGTGAACTTTAGTGGTAGTAACTTTATAAATCTTGGGAAACCTAAGTGAAATTTAACAAAATAATTTTTAAGTAAATTTGGCATAGTCCTTTTCCTATTTATAAATAAAATCATTTGGAACAATGCTGACATCTTTCTTATTTTAATGTCCAGATGACCTTCTGCTGCTTTACATGATCTTCATATTGACCTTTGAAGATGATTATATGACCTTCACCTTGTCCTTTGAAGAAGATGCTGCAGTTGCTAGGTAACAAGAGTAGACAGTTGACTGACACCGATATGGTGTATCCCAGAATGCACCAACAATAATATTCCATAGATCACACATACTACCTGAAAATAATCCAGTTGCTAGGAAACAGAAAACACAACTGCTTAGCAACCATACCGGTATATCCCATAATGCACCAATAATATAAGCCACTATCATCTGTCCGAGTTAATCAATATTTCTAGCCAGCACGGGCACGATGTTATAAACTGGCGTGAATAATTCGGGCCCCAACCCTTAGCAAAACTAATCCGAATAGAACTGGGGTCATACGGCCCATCTAAATATTTGGGATCTCGGATCTCCTCCATCAGGTGTCCTCGCTCGTAATCAAATATCTTTAACGAATATCCGGGACACAGTTTGTGTACATACAACGTTCTTGAGTAGGGGTCCTCCAATGTCGGCGAATTAACAAAAACTGGAATATGAGCTTTATTATACACCCATACCCCATCTGCTTCTTTGCTTAACACAATACCAAAACCTATTTTTTCTCGAGTTCGTCGGACCGAGTCAATCTCGCCCGAATTCTCTTGCAAAATTTGGAGGCTGATGCCATCACCATGAGGTAGATCCTGGAAAATGTTTATGTGAGAGTCGAATACTGTGAGGAGGCGTCCGATGCGCTGTCGTAGTTCCCAGTAGGCAATACTGCACCAGTGAGGTCCACGTCCCACGCTCTGATTGGTGGTGTTAAAACTGCCGAGGGAGTTTCCATTGGTGGGGGGAGACAACTCTGAAAAGATAAAGGTAATCAATATAAATGACTCAATAAAGAACTAATTTCAGGCCGTAATAAATTAATTCCTTAAATGGTTTTCTTATGTTGAAATAAAAAAAGTCAAATTTTACCTCTCGACCTAGTTGAAAAAAAATTTGGATGAAAATCTAGGACTAAATTTATTACGGTCCTACAGAAGTTAACTGTGACAGAGTTCCTTCCCCCATAACCATCCCTGCTCCTAAATTACAAGTGGTTATTAAGAAAAATTTGGATGATAATCTAGCAATTAATTCATAATGGCCTTATAATATCATATTATACCAATGTCCTTTGTGCAAGTAGCCAGTGATCTTGCTCTACTCCATTCAGCCGGCGACTATCTTTAAAATACAACATTTTATTTCATTATGTGTTTATTTCCCTGTCTGGGGCCCCCAGCCAACCTGTCGTCAGCTATATAACACACTGATACTTGGCCAGTATATGACAGGGGAACACGGTCACATATTTGCATGCCCCAGTAAACGTAAACAACAAATTAATAGACAAAAAAACGTGTACATATTTTTTTTTGAATGGTCATACACAAGTAGGTACTGTACATTATAGTCGTATCACAGTCAGATCAAAGGCTACGGGATTTACATGAGTTTTTAACAAGGGCAAAATAGTCTAAATTGCTTGCTGCTGCACGAAATGTTGTTTTTTTTCACATGTATTTTTATAACAAACATAATATTTTGTGTAAACCCTGTAAAATGATATCAAAATAAAGAATTTCTTGGGCGTGCAATTTTATTCTTCTTTTTTCATTTTTTTTTTCAGATATAAAAATAATAAAAAAATCAGGAACTGGACAATAAGATAAAATACGTCGCGGGAAGATAAAAAAATTGAAGTGGGTGGGGGTGAAAAGCTGGGAACTCCTTTATTACAGCTCAGTAAAGTCCTGGGGGTTTCAGGTAGACATTCCACAGTTGGGTTGAGTAATTAATAAAAAAAAGTAATTAACAAATATTTAACTCATGAAAAACAAAACTACTACGAACTTAAGGCCATTATAAATTAATTGCTTGATTATAATCCAATTTTTTTCTTAAAAATGGTTTCATTATATTATATATAATTATTATATAGATGTATTTTTTTTTTAATGAAAATAAAAAGGGTCGGGGCAGCATTGAAATTAGCAGGCGGGGATGATAATTTAGAAATTAATTCATTATAGCCTAACTATTATTTCTTAATTACTGATTTTTATTTCAACAGTTAATTATATATAAATTGACCCACTTTCAGCCCACTGCAGACAGCAGTATGTCCCAGTAAATCTTACATTCATGTTTAACATAATACAATTAGCATAGACTTAATTAGTGCATTTCTCATTAACAGTCAACACACAAAACACATGTCTCTGATAGGTACACATGTGTATAATGCAGTCTAACCAGTTGTAGCACAAGATGGCATTGTGTTTATGTTCACATACATTAATTAATTTGGGTTTTTATAATTAGGCCAAAATAAATAATTTCCTACAATTTCAGCCTAATCTGTGTCAAACTCAGGACAGGAGGTACAATTTTAGTTTTTATACATAAAAATTGAAGCATCCTGGCAAGTAACTGATACCTTTCCCACTTGAATCAGCAGTGACAGATGAATGACAATGAATGGCGATATCGTATATCAATAACTCATGACCCCTGGATTGATTGTCAAACGTGCTACCAGCTGAACTGACTTGACCCCTGGATTGATTGTCAAACGTGCTACCAGCTGAGCTAACGGGTCCCATCAATTAAATAAGTAAATTACTATTTTACTCTTAGTGCAGAATGCAAATGATTATCAAATAGAAAATGATGGAAAACTGCATTTTCTTACTCTATCTCATAGTAATTAATTGAAAGATCTCATACAAATTTCTCTTAAAAAGGGGTAGGGGTGGGGGAGAATTTTTTTTTTTTATGAAAATAAAAAGGGAAGGTGTGGCAGGAATGATGAAAGGCAATGAAATGTGATATCGTATATCAATGACCCATGACCCCTGGAATGATAATCAAACAATTGATTTATTATGGCCTTACCAATAACATTACGTTTACAATGTTTGCAAAAATTTAACATTTACAGTCTCGAGTTTAATCCACAGACTTTTTAAAACGTTAATAAATGTGAAAATGCAAAATAAACTTAGAACCTTCACACCTAATAAAGAATAATAATTTTAGCCAATTCTATAATTATCTATTACATTATTTTTCTGTTCTTATCCATTTTCTATGATTGTAACAGACGATCAGCTTAACCACGGTTTCCTGGGATCCTGAAAGGTTAACCATACTTGAGCACAACCCATTTCGGCAAGTAACTAATAACATTCCCACTTGAATCAGCGGTGAGAGACGAATGATAATAAGACACAATGTTGTATATCACTCATTAGACAGGGAAACTGTTGCCAGACGAGGATTCAAACTAACAACCAGTTGAACAGTTAGATCTACACAAACAGTTATTACTGTGACAAGAGACACTGGCTGTCTTCAAAAACAGTTACTTAAGAAACCGCAACAAGAGACCCCACTTTACATTGTTGCCATACAAGATCACCTTTTTTTCTATTCAAGTCAGAAATCAACAATTTACGAGTGTTACAAAGTTGGAGAGAAATTGAAATTTTATTACCGAGCTTTGTACACATAATCTATGTTTATGACTACCGTATATACGCACCACTATTTTCCCATTCAGAGATCTCCGTAACAGGGTGTGCTATACCATATCAAGCAAGGTTGAACTCATTGTTTGTTTGTGTGTCTTTTTTATGCCATCAAGGGCTAGGCAAACAGATGATCAGTCAACCTAACCACTTTCTCCTGGGATCCTGAAAGGTTAGCCAGTACTCAAAGCACACCATCTCACAAGTATCTGACAACTTTTCAACTTTTCAGTGTTGAGAGACGAATGTTTAGAGAAACAATCATCACAGAGACTGTGGCCATATGGGGATTCAAACTCAGGATCCCGGAATTGATAGTCAGACATGCTACAAACTGAGCTAACCAAGCCCTACTGTAATATTGTGCTCAGTGATTTCTTTGGTATTGAGGGCGTGCACCTTCCATTGGGGGAAAATAGCGTCGAAATGATGAAAATGGAAAAAAAGCAATGAAAAGTTGTAAGTATGCATGTTTAAACACTTTACAGGAACATCTCTGTTCTTCATTATTTTAAATTGTTAAACTGGCATTAAAACCTATATGGGGTGTTGTGAGGAGGAAAAACCACAAAAAAAACATATAAAAGAATTTCATTTAATGTAATTACAAAAACCTTAAAGTTTACTTTTTTTCAGGTGTTAAATTCAATTAAGATTTTACATTCTTTAGCCGGGCTTGATTAGCTCAATTAATAGCTTGTCTGACTATCAATCCAGGGGTCGTGAGTTTGAATCCCTGCCAGGCCACAATCTCCGTTGATGGTTGATATATGACACTGAGTCTCATTATCATTCGTCTCTCACTGCTGATTCAAGTGGGGGAGTTATCAGTTAGTTGCGGAGATGGAGTGTGCTTGAGTTCTGGTTAACCTTCCAGGATCACAGGAAACAGTGGTTAGGTTAACTGATCGTCTGTAAGCCCTTGATGGCATAAAAATGATGTTAAATATTCAATCAATCAATGTTTTTGAAAAAATGTTACATTTTTAAATTGTTAAGTACTTCATGCACATGTGTATAAAAACAAGTTTTTGTTTTATCTAAATCAGTTTCATTTTGTAAAGGAATGTCATACATTTCAACATCCCCCATCCAACCATACCCACATCCACCTGTACCCCCCCCCCCTCCAACCATACCCACATCCACCTGTACCCCCATCCAACCATACCTACATCCACCCCCTAACCCCCATCCAACCATACCCACATCCACCCCCTAACCCCCATCCAACCATACCCCCATCCACCCATACCCACATCCATCCATACCCCACTGCTACTGTGAACCATTTCTGAAATCCAAGGCTAAGAACTTCTGAAACGTGAAGTCACAAAACAGCAAACAAAATCACCAAAGAAAACATTTTTTTAAGAATGACCTCATGCATTCATCATAAACAACAGTGAATCAATTCTAATTCCCAGAAAACAACAAGCAATGCTTACGCAGATGTGAAGATTTGTGTCCATAGATTCAAAGAGTTGCAGGGAAATGGGGAAAGTCATACGAGATTCATAAAAATGACATGGATTCATAAAACGACTGGTTACAAACGTCAACCCCATCAACAGCCGAGATAAACGACAGAGATTATTCCGAATCAAAGAATTTGAAAACAGTCATAACCGTAGCGACAAAATGATGGCCTCGTTCAAAATTTAAACAGAGAGAAACAATTCTTGATGACCACTGATTCAAAGAATTTTGAAGACATCAGAAAATGTTAACAGGCTCATAAATAGCTGGTAAGATAAGGTACATCCAAGATAATCGCACTTCAAAGGAATTTCTCACAATTTGGAGATAGAGGTAATTGTTGCATTACTGGTAACACTGTAAAAAAATTGACCATCACGTCTCGTTAATAATGGAATTGTGTCATTACAGAAAGATTGGAGGTAGGTTTAAGGAGTTTGGAAAAAAACTAAAGCTAAAATAACTTTATGAGTTTTTTTATCAATCATTAATTTTGATCAGTAAAACAAATAAAGAAACATTACTAATATATAACCATAAAGTTTCATCACTATTATTAAAATGGCCGCTGGAAAATGTTTTAAACAATGATTGATTGATATTAGATGATCAGTTAACCTAACCACTGTCTCCTGGGATCCTGGAAGGTTAACCAGTACTGGAGCACATCCCATCTCCGCAAGTAACTGATAACTTACCCACTTGGATCAGCAGTGAGAGACAAGTGATAATGAGACACAATGTTGTATATCAAACATGACCCCTGTATTGCCTGTCAGATGTGCAACCGACTGAGCTAATCGGGCCCGTTTTAAACAATATTCCCTTTTGAAGACAGTGTCAGTATTTTATGATTAAATCCCATCTCCCGGGGAGTGGACTTGGGCACTGTCAGGGATACCAATTTCATCAACCATAATATTGTTCCTAATAAAAAGCACCCCACAGTGGGCGTAACATTTTGGAAAGTGGGAGTCAATCCCAGTGTTTTTTTTGTTTTTTGTTTTTTTTTGGGGGGGGGGGGGGGGGGGGGGGGCAAAGCTAAGCTCATGCAATTACCCTGCCCAAAATGTATGGGTTTTTTTCCCTAATGCCAGAAAAATTTCCCCTCAAAAATTTAATTTTTAGGGAAAAAAAATCAAACTTCCTCATGCTCACACACTAGTGTATAGATCTTAAAACTGATGAAACTAAAATTGAAAACTTCTCGTTATAAACATAAAACCATAAAATAACAATTCTTCCAACTACAACCAGAGTCGTCCCTTTATCCCCCAAAAAAGAATAAAAAATAAGAGTTTTTAAAGAAATTTTGTTTCATACAAGTTTTCATTATTTTCAGAAATAGTACAAAGTAAGGATTTATCAATATTGATGTGTGTGTGTCCCTTTGTCCTGAATCATCATATGTCATTTCTCATTGTAATGAATCTGCTGGGTTCGGTTAGCTCAGTTGGTAGTGTCTGATTGCCAAGTCTCCATGATGATTGACATTTGACATTGCATCTCATTGTCAGTTGTTTCCAGTGTTTTTTTTCGGCCATTTTTATAGCCGTTATTGGGTCATATTCCCAATGGCAAATAGTATCTTTTTTTCCCAATTGAATGGTAAAATTTCCCAATTGAAAGCTTCAAAAATGTAAATTGAAACTTGCCATACTTCCTTGATAAAATAAAGTTTTCCCCATTCTGAATTTAGTATGACATTGATTATTTAATTAAATGGCCTGATAAGCAAGTGTACCTTTTTATAAATATATAAATATATTTAATGCCGCAAAAATTTCCCAATGTTAATGAAAATGCCGTTAACATTCCCAATTCCAAGGGTATGGGTCATCTTCCCAAAATGGTTAAAAAAAACACTGGTTTCTCACTGCTGATTCAAGCAGGAAAGTTATCAGTTACTTGTGGAGATAATTGTGCTCAAGCACGGGTTAACCTTCCAGGATGGTTTGATTAACTGAATGTCTGTCAGCCCTAGATGGCATAATAAAGACGCTAAATATTCAAACCAAAACAAACAATCATTTTACTATCAAACTTTGCCAACTTTTTTTCTTCAATAATCTGCCCCACCCCCACCCAAAAAAGTATGTAGCACAATATACCAGAATCAGTCAAGATAAACTAAAATTAGACTGGTTGTGGGACAAAGTAGACATAATTCTGCAGACCAGTCTAATAAACCACCCGACCCAATCATACACTTGTAGCAAAATGACCAATAATTGAAAAGTCTTCATTACGTTTATAATTTTCTTGGCAACTTTCGAATAATCCCGTCTACATGCCAGTCAACGATTAATCTCATCTTAGGATAGAGAACTCAGAAACCTGTCTCCAGTCGACACAACACCACTGACCAATCAAATCACATTATTACATGCTTGTTCAAAATGGACAAAAACAGGAGTCGGAAGTCTCTGTACATGAATTTTTCTTGGCAAAAGGTCGAATACTGGTGTCTCCAGTTCTCCGAGTAGTCGCCACGCTACATTAATATCTTAACATCACAATCGGACGAAGGGAGAATATTGTCTCCAAAACCATCAAACAAAACATTTTTGACCAATCAGAGTGTGATTGTAATGCCCCAATACTCTCCTGGGTGGACGCAGCGATCATTACGATTATGTATGATTTCTGGCAGACATTTTTCCATGGGAACACATCAAGGATCTTACATGAATGCTCATTTATTATTGAATTTATTGAACGAGTTGAAAAATATAAAGTATGCTTTACCAATCATTATTTGAAAATGAGTTTAATAAATTCAATATAATAAAGGAGTATGAATCACATATCTCGCACATTCACCATTCATACAACAGACCACCTCTATTAAAGGAATTCGAATAAATATTATTTTTCGTCAGTTGTGGCTTGCTAAAGTGTTTCAAAATAATAATCATTTTATCATGACAGATCAATGTCATTTATATATTCAGGTAAGTGAGGGAAAGTAGTTTGGCATTATATAAACACAGAGCGATGATAAACATGGAGAAGAGGGTGAAATACTGCTGATGCTGTATATCAATTATCGCAGTGACTGTCGCCAGGAGATGCATCAATTGAAATATTGGCGTAAAAAAGGAAAATTGACATTCAAGAATTTGGATTCTAACAAAGACTTTTTTCTTTATTAAAAAAATAATTCTGCTTTTCCAAACATTTTTCAACTTCATTTTATTTGATTTTAAGAAGGTATATTATGCAGGTTCAAATAGCGGAAACAGTCCACCTTTTAAATACATTACTTGATGGTGCAAATTATGTTTAAAATCATCCAATTGCAATACAAATAAGTGTACACTAACTGCATGAGAACACCTGTACAACACCCTCACCCCACACAAGATCTACACTTGCTTTCCTAAAGTTAGGAAATTGTTCTCCAATTCTCTGTTGCCCATACAACCCCCCCCCCCCCCCCCCCCCCCCCCACACACACACCACACACAAGATGTAGACTTGCTTCCGTACAGTTAGGAAACTGTTCTCCAATTCTCCTGTTGCCCATACAACCCCTCACCCCACACAAGATCTACCCTTGCTTTCCTATAGTTAGGAATTAGGAAATTATTCTCCAGTTCTCTGTTGCCCATACAACCCCCCCCCCCCCCCACTCCACCCCTCACAAGATGTAGATTGCTTCCCTACAGTTAGGAAACTGTTTTCCAATTCTCTGTTGCCCATACAACCCCTCACCCCACACAAGATCTACCCTTGCTTTCCTATAGTTAGGAAATTATTCTCCAATTCTCTGTTGACCATACAACCCCCCCTCCCCCCCCACACAAGATGTAAACTTGCTTCCCTACAGTTAGGAAACTGTTGTCCAATTCTCCTGTTGCCCATACAACATCCCCCCTCCCACCCCCCCACCACCACCACCCCACACACACACAAGATGTAGACTTGCTTCCCTACAGTTAGGAAACTGTTCTCCAATTCTCTGTTGCCCATACAACCCCCCCCCTACAAGATGCAAACTTGCTTCCCTACAGTTAGGAAATTGTTGTCCAATTCTCTGTTGCCCCTACAACACCCCCACTAGATCTACACTTGCTTTCCTACAGTAAGGAAATTGTTTTCCAATTTCCTGTTGCCCATACAACCCCCCCCCCCCCCCCCCCCCCCCCCACACACAAGATGTAAACTTGCTTCCCTACAGTTAGGAAACTGTTTCCCAATTCTCTGTTGCCCATACAACCAAAACCCCCACAAGATCTTCACTTGCTTCCCAACAGTAAGGAAACTGTTTCCCAATTCCCTGTTGCCCATACAACCAAAACCCCCACAAGATCTTCACTTGCTTTACTACAGCTTATGAAACTGTTCTCCTGTTCTCTGTCGCCATTTGTTCTAGACAAGAAGAGAAAATGTGACACCATACAATTAACTTATGTCCAACTATTGATCCTGGTATCCCCACGGCAGCCGAGTGTCTCCCAATCGCTTGATAATCACAAACCTCCTAGGAAATGACTCCTAATCTCACAATATGGCTTCATACAAACTGCCAGCGACATCTGACATTTTTACTGTGCAACAAATTGAATGGCTATTTGCCGGAATATGGAAGTTTAACATCAGTCGCTGCATATTGACAACATTTTATGATACTTCTATAGGTGTCATGTCCAACGGAAAGATTTCAATATGAGAACTGGTTTTAAAATACTATAATTATTTCACATAGGTTGTGAAGCCAATTTCGAGGTGACGTATGTTTTGAAATGATGTGAAACGCTTTTAATATTAATAATATTGAGAGCTTTTTTCATGGAAAGTGGGATGAGGCCCTGCGAGATTGGGAAAAATAACAGTGAAATTGAGGGTAAATTGGGGACTTATTTTAAGGATTTAGCAAACTGGAATACAAATTGCAACACTGCTTAGTACATAATGTTTATTCCCCAAATGAGGCAAAAATAAAACCCATTTTTTTATTTTTTTTTTATTTTGTTGAGAACTTCTTACATTAAAGGGATTGTATCAGAAAAAAAAACACTGTAAATGTCTTGAAAAATAAAATTATTTTTGAAATAGATGTAAAACATCTCATTATCATTAAGAAATAAAATCTAAATGGTTTGATATGTCAAATCCGTCAAATCTGCCAAAACCTGGCGTAATCAATATCAAAATTGGATCGCAAAACTTGAAATGAAACCCTCATTCTAAAAATAGGCAGCACTTAAATACCTTCACATTGTCATTCACTCTTTCTACGATGAAACAATTTTGACTACGTGTAAAGCTGCATAACAGATCATAATTATTGTAGTCAAAATGAAATCACGTGACTCATTTAATACATCAAAAAGTCTGTTGCCATTTTAAGTGGGAAATCTATTTTAGTCTAACCTAGGCGCATAGCCAACGTGAGGAGAGCCCTATCAATGTATTATTTTGGCATGTTTAACTAGATATTCTTTTGGCAATAAAGGTTGGTGAGTATATATATTGGCAAGGTATATTGAAAAAAAAAATGTTTTTGGCCAATTTTAAAATTTTGAAAAATCCTGAATGGATAAAAAGCCACTGGATATGAAGTATTTTGTAATATCTGATGATTACTGGTTAGAATTTGAGCTTTATTTTTCAGTTTGCAAGCCTTAAAAATTCCCAATTTCCCCTGAATCACATCGTTTTTTTCTTCTAAATCTTAAAGGCGTGGGCCTCTTTAAAATTTCATGGAAAAAAAGTAGTCATTTCATAATTGAAATTTTTAAAAGCTGAAAAATATTAAAATATAAAATTGCACACCAGCCCATAACTTATAACAAAATTGGAAGACATAACATTTCATGAAAATAGGAACTGTTTATTTTGAGTGACTGGTGTTGTTTTTTTGGGAAAGTATTCAATAGATTTCTTCTACTTCAAGTACAGTCTGATGGCGTTTCCCATAAAAAAAAAAATGTGATAAGTGAGTAGACAGTTTATGGCAAAAAAATGATATATATAAATGTTTTTTTCATAGGGTAAATTGAGGTTAACACCACCCTAAAATTTTTTAGTTCATTACTTTTTTTTTTCCAAATTAGAAAAAAGTACCCTGAAGGTTTATTAACAGAAAAACATCCATTTGCCTGTGTTTGTTAATTATACGAGATTAATTCGTAAACATCAGACTGGCACCGGTAGCAGTCGGGACAAAAAACCTATCAAATGAAAATAATCACAAAACCAGTCAAGAGAAAAAATTGAAATAATTGAAGCAAGGAATCAGTCTATTATCACGAAAGAGTTAGTACTTTTACGGAGACTTTTTGGCATCATCAATGCCAGCTCTTCAGTAATTGAAAAGCACAAAGAGCCAGTTGGTGGAGACTCCCTTAAGAAGGAGAACACAAAAAGTCAAGTGCTGGAGACTCTTCAGTAATTGGAAAACATAAAAGTCAAGAGTCCAGCAGATTAAAGGATGAACGCCTGCATTCACTGCGACTTAATTACTATATGTAATGATGTTTCTGGACTGACAATTCTTGCATACCAGACAAAGATTTCCACGTACTTTTTACCATGTACAGCAGCGTGGTCTAGTGGTAGAAGCGTCCGCCTCACTTGCGGAAGTTCGTGGGATCGATCCCTGGCCGGGTCATACCAATTACTTAAAAAATGGTACTAGAAGTTTACTTGCTTGATACTCAGCATTTAAAGGAGAGTTCTAGGTCTGGTTAACCCGTTGTCAGTATAATGTGACTGGGTGGGGTATCATACCATGTGTCCATCATTACCATGTACAGAATTTTCATCCTACACCCCCTGCATAAATTATCCTTCTCGCGCTAAGACACTATGCCATTCATAAAATCCTCGCGGTATGCCACATTCATCACGCTATGATGTAATCTTTCGTAAACACTATTGGTATCCTTGCACTACTATAAAAAATCACAAAGTTAGGAATATGTCTGCATACAATAAAAAATATCTTTCGTGGGGTTTTCATGTAGATAAATTCCGACCCTCGAGATAACAGTTTTGGTGCCAACAGTTACCCCTCACCCCTCAACCCCATGAAACTTACTTACAATACATTAAATCACTTGACATGCAACCAAATTAATTCACAGAAGTCATGGAATGCATAATCGACAACTTCTTCAATTTTTTTTGTCTTTTCCTACAATAACATTTTACCAGTTAAAAACGCCATTGTTATTTTATTGTTATTTGCATTATTTCAGTTTATTTGTACTCAGTAATTTAAAACAGAGAAATGTAGAATATACACAACTGGCAAGAAGATGTGGGTGGTGTCTTTTTTAGTAATGAAAACTTGGTTTTCGTTTTTGTTTATAACAACTTCCTCTGAATCATAAACATACTTTTAAACTCAACTCTAAACCTGAATGAATTTGAAATGCAACACTGATTTGATCGTCAGAGGGACGTGTAGGGTGGGGTGGGGATGGATGGGGATGGGTGTTAATAATAAAACGTGGCCTTCTTACTTCATATACACTTGGCACCTTTATGCACTAAGGGAAAATATGAGGTCACATGGCACCTTTTATACAAGAATGGGATGATATAGAAAACATGAAATGGCAATTATCTTTATTATTTATTTTGCAACAAGGATATTCAACTCACCATTTTTGCTGTAATTAAGATAAAATGTAATCTTTCATTTAACCCCCCCACAACAACAACAGACACTTGTCTGTACTCTCTCAATAATCTCAACATGTGATCAATGATCTGTGTCATTAAGGAGCCTGTTGTCTAAGTGTCTAGACAACCATGATCAATTCTAATTTTGTGATATGCCTCAATGTCCAGTGTGTTTCTGCAGTTGGAGGCAGATGTGACTTAACTGACTATAGAAGCAGGCAGATATACTACACTACCTACAGAACACAGCCGACATTGATGTAACCAGCGGAGATTAGCTACTGTTAAACTTGATAAAGCAAGAGGACATTTCACCAATAATTATTGTATCAGATATTAAAACTAAGGGCGGATTGGGAAGGTTTTACTTGTTTGTATAAATATTAAGTGTCATTTTTATGCCATCGTGAGCTACTTACGGATAATGACCAGTTGGCGTAACCACTGTTTCCTGGGATCCTGGAAAGTTAACCAGTACTCGAGCACACCCCGTCTATGCAAGTAACTGATAACTTTCCCACTTTAATCAGCGGTGAGAGATGAATGATAAGATGGGGGGATAGGTAGGCATAGTTTTGCAGAGCCCTCAACCACAAAAAAAAATATACCAGTTTTAAGTAAAAACGCATTAAACTAAGATAATAAAACTTCTTTTTATTTCCGATAAGGCAGTCAATGGCTTTCATTGTATATTATTTCTTATTTTTTTCCTTTTAATTTTTTTGAATGGTGTTTAACGCCATTTTCAACACATTTTAGGTTTTATATTATGGCATATCCAGTTTTATTGGTGGAGGAATACCTCAGAATAAATCTGAGTAGAACCACCATCCTTCCGCAGTAACTAGCAAACTTTTTCTTTTATAGTTTTTGAGGTGAGTGGAACTCGGACCTAAGACCTTAGCAGTGAAAGGTAAGTGTCCACTCGATTACAGAGGAACCATTAAGGAACCTAAAGCAAGCCTTTTACACAATAAAAAGTCTGTCACATAAAGAGTGAAAGACTACTTGGCCACAAAAGACCCTTTTCCTTTTTTGGAGACGCAGAGTTTATTAGGAAAACTATGCTAATTATGATTTATCAAACCTATAACATATTAAACAAATCTTAAATATAATTTGATAAATATTTTCAACAACCATAAAAAAAGGGTGGCAAGGTTTAAACCAATCAACTGATGACAGACAATCCGTCCGCAAACAAAATTCTTACAAGAATTAGCACTTTATGAACAATGATTTACAATTTTAATTGGCCGACAATTGGTAATTAGGTGTACTTATTTGTTAAGTTTTTCAAATAAAATTAAATAATTTATTATCTAGTGTAAAATGTCGATCAAGTGTGTTGAGGAAGTTACTAAGCAAAAGCTAAGGACATTTTAAAAGGGGGAAGGTGGGAGGGGATTAAAAATAATGTTGTGTTGACAATCAATTGAATCTTATTACATTTATATGTTATTGTGTTTAGCATCAATTTCAGAGTTCTCTTTGGCCAACTGGTCACCTTCTCAAGATCACTTCCCTCTAACCGCTAAGGTCGCTAAGGTCGTAGATCAAATCCTGCTCACTCCAAAGCTTTGTGAGAAAGTTTGCCAGTTATTAAACAGAAGGACAGTGGTTTTACTACACCAATAAAACTGGATATGCCATTTCTTGCACACCAGATAAGGATATCTACATTTTTACCAGGGTTTCTATCTCCCCCTAGTGCTGAGATAAAGTTCTCGCACTATTACATTCAGACTAATTTATGACGTAACGTAAAAAATATATGACGTAAATTTAACGTCTCAAAAGCGACTGTTGTAAAAAATATAATAATGTAATAAGTTTAAATAATTATTTAATATGTTTGGTATTGCAAGAAAAAGAATCATTCATGGTCTTTTGGGTTCGGATAGAAAATTCCATGTCCCTTAGTAGAGCCTTGTTCCCGCCAAAACCGTTATCCTTTGGAACGGAATATTCTATCTGAACCTCAAACCCATGTAAGATTCTTATGTTCTTGCATAGTGGGACTCGGAACATTTCAAAGATAAATAAATGCCTCATTATTGACTGTTTTGCAGCAGTTTACACTCACCTTATCAAAATTTTAAATTAAGATTTGTAAAACCCGAATAAATGTTCCCCCATTCCACCTTTTGAAAATGCATAGTATCCCTTGGGGTGTTTAAACGGAGGTATATGGTAAGTAGAACCACACAGTTGGCAGGGTAAGTAGAACCACCTAGTTGGCAGGGTAAGTAGAACCACCTAGTTGGCAGGGTAAGTAGAACCACCTAGTTGGCAGGGTCAGTAAAACCACCTAGTTGGCAGGGTAAGTAGAACCACCTAATTGGCAGGGTTAGTAGAACCACCTAGTTGGCAGGGTCAGTAGAACCACCTAGTTGGCAGGGTAAGTAGAACCACCTAGTTGGCATAGAACCACCTAGTTGGCAGGTTTAGTAGAACCACCTAGTTGGCAGCAAAAATATATAAATATTATTTTGTATGCTATTAAATAACTTTCTCAATTTTAAAAACCTTCATTGCTACCCTGTGGAGGGCCTCAGTGTTCATAACAGACTGGATCCAACATATTAAGTTAATGTTATCTCCCATACAGTTTACTATGTGTCTATAGGCAGGAGACACCAGTCTATATTCAACAAGATATCACATCAGAGTTATCACTCAAACTGGAGGCCCCATGGGGGCAAATGAGATTTTAATTACGAAATTTGTGTATTTTGTATTAGGAGATTGTTTATATTCTATTTTACATTTCAAAAATATAAATCTTAACAGAGGAATGTTGATTTAATTCATTTTTAAAATGTTTTTTTATGAGACGAAGGCCTGAGAGGTATTCATTACGTAAACTGGGATCGGAGAGCAGTGTTTAAAAGCCATTTTGAGAATGTTTGGAACAGTATCAACTCTTTAACAAGCGTGTATGGGCCAGATCATGTGGCGACAGATCGCCCACACTGATCTAAATATCACAATTACTTATTTCCTTATGAAGGGTCATCAATGCCAAGGAATAAGGACTGGTTCTAGACAGAGAGAGAGAGAGAGAGAGAGAGAGTGGGAAAAAGAGAGAGAGAGAGAGAGATAAAGGGAGTAATAGATAGAGAGAGAGAGTGGGAGACAGACAGACAGAGAGAGAGAGAGAGAGAGAGAGAGAGAGAGAGAGAGAGAGAGAGAGAGAGAGACCGACCGACAGACAGACTCATTTTTATGGGTACTTTAATAAAATTATTAACTTGTGGAACATCATTTATAAATAAAATGTAACTATTGGAAATATTTTGCTGCTTCTGTGCTCAACATGTTAGTAAAGTAAATAAAATCCAAAGTAGGATATTTACTTCAACCTTTTAATGCTTTGGGATAATTTAATATAGACAAAAAAACATTACTGATATAAGTGGATCTATAGACTAGCAGTCAATCATGAAGTACTATGTAAACTGATGCTTGTTTTTACATCACTTGTCTTTTCAATGCTTTTTAAAATAGGCCAGATTTTTTGTTTGTATTTTGTTGGTTAACGTCTTTTTTTTTCTCCATGAAAAATTATTTTATATCACCACCCACGCCATCTCACCCTTCATTAAAACATTTATCATTGTTTAAAAAAAAAAAAATTATTAAAAAAAATTGGTGGAAAAAATCTTCTACACAAAAATACAGTAAAACAAAAAATATACAACTGGCCTAAGGCCGTCCTTAAACGTTTGTTTCCCGTGGTTCTACCTACTCACTCAAAATTGCAGCTGCCCAAACTTTTTAATTGACTTTGAAAGTATTAAATTTTTTCTTTAAATCAAAATCTGCCCCAAACCCCAAAAATTAGCTACCTTACTTTTATTCATACTGGGTCGGATCACAACAAACAAATATTTTTTTAAAGCTGGCCTGATATATCCCTCTGTTACAACAATGTGTGTGCATTTGTGTGGCGTCTAACTGGCTAGTGTACGGCAGAGTACAGCAATGGATTATTAAAGATGTAAACATAGATACAGTGTATCCGCACTTCAGTGAAACATCGTTCTAAAACAGACAGCTCAGTAGGCGGAGATGGAGCAGTTCTGCACTTTACATGAGATATTAAACATTTAAAGTAGTGCAGAGTGGGTAAAAAAAAATTCCATGTCTTTTTATTATATTGATGTATGTTGAATGTAGACTGTCAGTAACTTGAATTATTGAAAGCATGGACTTTTGTGTGATTTATATAAAACCAGGCTATAATTTCAATGTGCCACCATCTTTTTTTCTCCATAACCTGTTGTTTCATCAACTGGCATTTCAGGTGAGTACAGATACAACATATGTACGAATAAACCACCCCATCTCCCCGGGGAGAAGAGTTTTCCTAATAGGGGGTGTTTATTTGGGCCAGGGAAATCGGTTTAAATTTTTGTATGACATACAGGGATGCAAAATATATATTCAGTCAAACAATAAATTAATATTCTCCCTCAATCACTGTGAAGTTTGATATCTGTTGCTGTTGCATGGTGTTTTGCATCGCTTAAAACAACTTTTCAGTCATATCATGATGGCATCTACTTGAGACAGTATTGTAAGTGCTACCACACCGGGTATATAGGCACATTGTATGATACCCCACCCAGATTCTAGTACCATTTTTCAAGTATAAATGACTCTACCGGGGACTAAACTCACGGCCTTCCATATGCAAGGTGGATGCCTCTACCAGTAGTTATATAATATATGTATTACAAGCGAGTTATATTATATTTGTACTATAAGCGAGTAACATGATATCTGTATTATAAGTGAGTTATATGATATCTGTATTATAAGTGAGTTACATGATATATGTAATATAAGAGAGATACATGATATCTGTATTATAAGTGAGTTATGATATCTGTACAATAAGTGAGTTACATGATATCTGTTATATAAGTTATATGATATCTGTATTATAAGTGAGTTACATGATATCTGCATTATAAGGAGTTATATGATATCTGTATTATAAGCGAGTAATATGATATATGTATTATAAGCAAGTTACAAAATATCTGTATTATAAGTGAGTTACATGATATCTGTATTATAAGAGATGTTATATGATATCTGTATTATAAGCTGAGTTACATGATATCTGTATTATAAAAGAGTTATATGATATCTGTATTATAACTGAGCTATATGATATCTGTATTATGAGTGAGCTATATTATTTTCTAAATGAATATTTCTTTAATGATAATCTTTCAAATACAACAAAAACATATTTTTTCATTTTTTAAATTGCTCCTATTGTGCCATCAAACAGCCCGGTATGTTTCAGACAGAAGTCTCTCCAAATTAAATTTGTTTAGATGAATACGCCCAAGGCCGACGTAATTTTATTTTGCTCCGATCCAGTATTTTTTATGTGGAGTAGTTGGAATGCTATATTTTTGCCAGATTTTAATGTCATTTTGAACAAAAATGGACAAAATTCATGAAAATAATTTCAAAGTTTTCATGATAGAAAAAAGTTTGTAAAGCTACAATATGAGTGGGTAGGCATGGCAACCAAATATTTGTTTAAGTATGACCTGAGCAGAAAAAAATCAATCACAAAAGTATTGAAATTTTACTATCCCGATTTCAGAAACAATTATTATAAGATTTAAAATTGACATCACCACGACAAGGCAGGTAAACGCTGAGCCACTGGGAACACTTTATGACTACAAAGGAAAAAAGATAAATAACCAACCCCATTATGTGAATCATTCTCCAAAAACAACCCAGCGACATATATAGGCTGTTTATGTAGAGACCGATGTCAATAAGGAGTAAAGGTCATGAAATCTCCATCCCCTGACACCCACGGACAACCAACATTGACAACCAGAGACAGATACCAATTAATAAAACAAAGTTTCAACACAAATTGAATGCTTTCACAGTTCAAAATTTCAGCAGAAATCTGATACTTTGTAGGACCGGGGCCTGGTTAGCTCAGTCGGTAGCATGTCTGACTAATTATTCTGGGGTCATGACTTTTAGTCCTCGCCCAGCAACAGTCTCCGTGATGATTAATACAAGACATGATTCTCACTATCATTCGTCTCTCACCGCTGATTCAAGTGGGAAAGTTATCAGTAACTTACAGAGATAGGTGTGCTCAAGTAATGGTTAACCTTCCAGGATCCCAGGCAAGGCTGCTAGCTGATTGTCTGTTAGGTAGCATAAAAATGATGCTGATAACTTTACCACTTAGAACAGGGATGAGGGACGAATGACAATGAGATGCAATGTCATATATCAATCGCCAATGGGTGGGGATTCTATCTTGCTATCCCGGGATTGATGGTCAACAACACTGCCGATCTTACCAGACATTGGAAAGCATGTAAATAAAGTCATTACATCTCAAAAAGTTGAGATAGGAATATATCAAGTTGAGATAACAAAGTTCACAAGTTGAGATGAGGAATATCTCAAGTTGAGATTACAAATTTCACATCACAAGTTGAGGTGAGGAATATCATATCACATGTTGAGATGAGGAATATCTCAAGTTGAGATGACAAATTTCACATCAAAAGTTGAGATAAGGAATATCACAAGTTGAGATGAGGAATATCACATCACAAGTTGAGATAAGGAACATCACAAGTTGAGATGAGGAATATCACATCACAAGTTGAGATAAGGAACATCATAAGTTGAGATAAGGAACATCACAATTTGAGATAAGGAACATCACAAGTTGGGATGAGGAATATCACAAGTTGAGATGAGGAATATCATATCACAAGTTAAGATGAGGAATATCACAAGTTGAGATAAGAAACATCACAAGTTGAGATAAGGAACATCACAAGTTGAGATAAGGAATATCATAAGTTGAGATGAGGAATTTCACAAGTTGTGATGTTTAGTGAAACTGGTAAGTGAAAATTAATTCCAAAAATTCGATACTTATTTTTTCCCACTTGACTGAGTTTTACCAATTCGCCTAGTTTAAGATTAAATCCATCATCGGAAAATTTAGAAATAGGAATTAAAATAATTGCTCCATCAACCCATCCCAAGTTTTCACACATATACTAACTTCAACCTCCATTATCACAAAAACGTAATAAATCAACACATCCATTAACAAGCTACAGAGTAATTACATCCTAATGAAATATAATTTGTTAATAATTTCCTCATCAATCCTGAACATAATGGTTTTAAATGCAGGACAATGATTTTCAAAAAAAAAACAGAATTATTTCTGCACAATTAAAATCTACTCCACTTTCAGCACGGCAATTATTTAATTTATTTTAAAGCAATCTTTAATGGCATTTCTGCAGTGCCTAAACTGTCATTTATATCTGATTTCATTTAAATTATGAATTATCATTTTCCAATAGCTGTTTAGAATCTATTATTGTGAAGGACCCCACCCAGTCAATATACCAGTCTTCAAGTCTGCATGGGCATAGCAATTTTTTTTTTTTTATGAGAGTGTGTGTACAAATTTCATTCTAATTATTTGATTTAATTCGTAATGATTGTGGCATAATAACAAGAATTTCATGTTCAGTCAATTTAGATGTTGGCATATTGGATTCCGTGGAAGTACTATGTATGGACATTTGTTATTTTAACCCTTTACTTCATTTAGACACCTTTGGACACCTAATATAGACGCCTTTGGACACCTAATATAGACGCCTTTGGACACCTAATATAGATGCCTTTGGACACCTAAGATAGAAGCCTTTGGACACCTAATATAGACGCCTTTGGACACCTAATATAGACGCCTTTGGACACCTCATACAAACACCTTTGGACACCTAATATAGAAGCCTCTGGACACCTAATATAGACGCCTTTGGACACCTAATATAAAAGCCTTTGGACACCTAATATAGAAGCCTTTGGACACCTCTAATATAGAAGGCTTTTGAATTATTGGGTAAAATATGTTTATATTAACTGACAGAGTGGAAAACAGTGCAGGAAGAGTTCAGATTGCTCGTAACGAGCAATCTGAACTCTGTTTTAAAAGGCCTCCTGTGATTGGTTCGGGAAAATGTGTATCTATGGAGTAAAGGGTTAAATGTAGTTTCCCTTTTGTTGTTATATGGTGTTATACTATGGTGTTTACCTCACTTCAGTCACATTACGAGGATGTCTTCTAAGCACTGCCACAGTGGAGTATCATGCCGCAGACACATGGTATGTGTTCCGACCAGTCATATTACTCTGACTGCGTGCTTACCAGACCCAGAACTATCCTCTAAATGCTGAGCATCAATTGAGGAAGCTTCTGGTACTATTTTCAAGTCTTTAGTATGAATCAGCCAGGGACCAAACCCAAAACCTTCCTCATGTGGGGCAGACACTCTATCACCGTTGCGCTATGAAATTTTCAAAGTGTGTGAGAGCAATATTGTGTGGAACAGTTAAAACATTGTAGTTAAATGTGGGGAATGACATCTGACTGTAGTTTGTGATAAACAGTACTCAGGATACTCTCCAAGTCATCTGGTTATTAAGTCCTATTAAGTCCAACCCACCTCCATAAATCCCACCAATCAGGTATTGATAATTTCTTAGTCTCCACCCATCACATTAAGTCCCACCAACCAGCTATCGATAATTTCTTAGTTTCGACCCACCAGCTTAAATATCACCAATCAAGTACTGACAATTTCTTAGACTCCACCCACCAGACATTGGTACATTTCAAGTACCTCTCACCAGGTATTAAATAAACACTCTAAATTTCTACCTATCAGATACTCAGATGCTTCCCACCTAATGATGCTTCTAAGTCCAGTCGATAATTTCAAAGTCTAAGCGCTGCTTTCAAAGTCCTGCCCGCATGCTTCCAAGACCAGCCCAGGCTTTTCAAAGCCCGCCCATGCTTTCTCAGCCCAGCCCAGACTTTCAAGTCCAAGCAATGCATTCCAAGTCCCGCCCAATAGCTTCCAAATCCCACCCATGTTTCCAAGTCCCGCCCAATAGCTTCCAAATCCCACCCATGTTTCCAAGTCCCACCCCTGCTTCCAAGTCCCACCCATGCTTCCAAGACCTCCCATGCTTCCAAGTCCTCCCATGTTTCCAAGTCCCACCCATGCTTCAAGGTCCTCCCATGCTTCCAAGTCCTCCCATACTGTAGTACTGATGAATGCTCATACAGTAGTAACCTGTAGTAAATTTAACTTTATTTTATATGAAAATAAAAAGGTTGGGTTGCATGAAAATTATGGGGGGGGGGGGGGGGGGATGATAATCAGGCAATCAATTTATTATGGTCTTAAAGTTGGCACTTGTCTTAAGCAGCCACAATTGCTATTTCACATTTCTATATGGTAACAGAGAGCAAATTAATCTGTATTAAGCAACAACTTGTCTTTCAAGGCCTCTTGTGAATTTTCTTGACGGACTGTGTAACAATAACAATACAAACCAGATAGAATTTTTTTTTTTAAATAATGTGTCCTCTCAAACAGGATATAACGTAGTACTCACAATTTCTTCCATAATAACAACTCATTAACAGTTGTTTTTTTAGTACGTGTGCACTTAGTGGCAGTACCGTACGTGCTGCCTGTCATTCATAAAAACACTTTAGTTACATCATTGCTCCGAAGTATGGCACGTTCCTAAAGTGACGTTATTCAAAAGCGCAGGTATCAATCACTGCATGATACATTGAATACAAAATAAAATTCTTAACCCTTTACTTCATATAGACGCCTTTGGACACCTAATATTGAAAGCATCAATTCACCACATATCAGCAATGGGTGAATTATGTTTATATTAACTGACAGAGTGGAAAACAGTGCAGGAAGTGTTCAGATTGCTCGTTACGAGCAATCTGAACTCTTCCTGCACTGTTTTCAAAGGCCTTCTGTGATTGGTGCAGGAAAACACATATCTATGGAGTAAAGGGTTAACTATAATTCTCTGATTTATAACAGTAAAAGTGAAGTTCGTCATGATTTTGGGAAGTTACAACCAACTAATTTTTCTTTTTTTTTGGAATGGGGTTTAACACCATTTTTAACACGTTTCAGGTTATATACGGCATATCCAGTTTTACTGGTGGAGGAAGACCTCAGACTGAGTCAGACTAAGTAGAACAACCGTCCTTCCACAAGTTACAACTTTCTCACATTATGTTTATTGGAGCAAGCAGGTCACGAACCTACAACCTTAGCAGTAAGAAATAAATGATCTTGAGATGGCACATTAAACCACTCAGCTAATGAGGACCCTACAACCCATTATTTAAACATATTTATTAAAAAAAAAAGAAAAGTTTTTTTGGCTGCCAGTCAGTTATTATTTCCAACACTTCTAAATGTAAAAGGAATGGCCAAAACATCTAATTATATTTTTTTCACATAGTAATTAACAAGTAGTCTGAGTAGAGGTTAAATTGTGGAGTGGGGGGGGGGGGATATTAGGGGTATATTTTATCATGTCAATGCATTTTTCTGTTGATAAACTGCCTGCCTGATAAACATAAGTTTATCAGGTCAATGCATGTTTATAAGGCACATGACGTCATTATGTATAATTATACATTTTGACCTGGGCGGAATCTCTACAGACTGTAACTACAGACTGTAACAAAAGTTTGATGCTGATTTTCAATTTCATGACAACACAAATTAGAAATATTGACATGATAAAGAGAATACCATGTTAGTGTCTGATATTATCAACTTTATCAGGTGAGACTTAAACCAGGACAAGGCTCAGCCGAGTATGAAGTTGATATCAGACACTAAAGTGGTATTCTCTCTTTATTAGGCCATTATAAAGTAATTGCTAGATTATCATTCCCCCCAAACAAAAAATAAAAAAAAATAAAAATATATAAAAATCCCCCCCCCCCCCCCCCCCCCCATTTTTAAGAAAAATTTGGATGATAATCTAAATTAATTTATATAAAACAATCAAACAACCAAGATGGGTAGGTAAGGTTGTCCCATTTAAGAGCTGTACTGAATGAAGCCAAGTCAGTAATGGATCTTTACACCAAGTACACTCACACATTACAACAACATTAAACTACAAAGGTAAAATATCTTTCTTGAAACAAATTATTTTTGCCAAGTCATGTTGGATTTTTACAAGGCAGGTTTGAAGGAAAGTCTCGTGCCAAGTTCTGACGCCATACAGTGCATTGAAATATGTCTACAATATCACAGAAAGCCCGCAATTTGATTATTACAACATAATTATTATCAATGAAATTGAAGTAAGACAACGTCTAAGATTTCTTTCATGAATTCTACAGACCTTACAGCAGAACATATCAAGTTTACTTGATGGTTTAGTTTATACTAATTTATATTAGCTTAATTGCAATGAAAGCTCAGAGCTTATATATGAACCACTCTCGAGTCAGCTTCCTGAGTGAACCAGTACCGAATGTTGTTTTGTGAGAGACATTGGGTCAAGCTGGGGATTGCACCTGCAAGCTCTACCTCCCCCGTTGTGTAAGATTCTCTGCGAGCCAGGGGTCAAAGCCTCTCGCCAACCTCTTTCCGCCGACGTTGTGGATAAGAGCTCAACACTACTCTGAACACTTCCTGCACTGTTTTCCACTCTGTCAGTTAATATAAACATAATTCACCCATTGCTGATACGTGGTGAATAAATGCTTTCAATATTAGAGGTGTCCAAAGGCGTCTATATGAAGTAAAGGGTTAAAAAACATGAGGCTTCAACTTATATCTAAAGGTTTAATACAAAAGACGGAGAGTTCAACTGTTACTATTGATTCCAAAGATTTGATAATTTGGAAATTATTATTTTTAAACTACTCTATCTACTTCTTAGTCAACATCTAGTTACTCCAGTCTTTCATTCATCTCAAAATATAATTACGGGTAATAAATTCCAAGCTGCGACTATTTCACCAGAAAGAGCAGATAAAAACAGACCCTAGTTAAACATGGTGGCCACTCAAGTTGGGGTATAGCGCTGATACCCAGGTAGAATCAACTGTTCACACACTTAAAATGCAATAAAACAGTTTATTGGTACCTCTACTTAATATCAAAGTGTTTTGACATACTTTAAAATTTTTAGAGAAATGGCCGAAGTTACAAAATGAAAACCCAATTTTTGGTGGATTTCAAGTTTGCGGTGGATCGGATGAGGATTACCCAATGACAGAACATCAATCACTCCACCCACTGGTAAGGTGACACTGTTTGTCCCAGTAGTTACAAAGTAGTGTTTACTTATAGATTCTCATCTTGTCTAAGGAAAATGGCGGACGGTACTGGAACCAGTGTTAATCGGTGATTCGATTATTGATTTGTTTGATTGACAGCCCGCGTCAGGTGAATTATCTGACGTTAGTGGCGGACAGTCGGTGGGAATTTCATATCCGATCATAAGACAAAGTCAACTTATAATCAACAATAATTGGAATCTGCTATAATTATAATCTGGAAATCTGCTATAATTATAATCTGGAATCTGCTATAATCATAATTACCAGTTTTTGCCATAAATGATTTTTACTTTTGATGATTACGATTATGTTTGTTTGAATATTTATAGCGCTATTTTATGCCATCAATGGCTAAAAGACGATTAGTTAACCTAAACCACACCTTCCTGGGATCCTGGAAAGGTTAGCCAGTACTCAATCACACCCATCTCTGCAAGTAAGGAATACCTTTCCCACATGAATCAGTGGTGAGAGACAATTACATATAAGATGTAAAGCTGTCAATCATTATATAAACTGTGGCCGGGCAGGAATTCGAACTCACGACCCCTGGATTGATAGTCAGATATGATACCAACTAAGCTTATCATGGCCGGGCAGGGATTCAAACTCACAACCCTTGGATTGATAGTCAGATATGATACCAACTAAGCTTATTGTGGCCAGGCAGGGATTCAAACTCACGACCCCTGGATTGATAGTCAGATATGATAGTGGCCGAGCAGAGATTCAAACTCACGACCCCTGGACTGATAGTCAGATATTATACCAACTAAGCCAACTGGGCCAAGTATGAAATATCTTCTAAAAAAATACAATAAAATGATTTTATGTCGGGTGAAAATAATAATACAAACAGTGATGAAAATGAATTTATTACGGCCTAAAAAAAATAAAAAAATAGTCTTAGCAGTTAGTTTGTGAAGCAGAAAATCACGTGTTCAAACCGCACTGGCACCAGTGAAAAAAAAAATGGTCTAAGCAGTACGTTTGTGAAGCAGAAATACAATCAGTGTCTAGCAATTAATTTATTATGGTCTAAACACCATTAAAAAATTGACAATAAAATAATTTTTGCTGGGTGAAAAAATACAAGGGCAATAGTGGTGATGAAAATCTAGCAATTAATTTATTATGGCCTAAACACCATTTAAAAAAACACAACAACAAAAAAACATCCACTTCCATTCAGGTTACATTCTTGTTCTCAGTGACATGAGCCACAATTTATCACCCGCTTCCTTTATAGTAAAATTTTCATTACCCCGAACACGGCAAACTGTGCAATAAACAGGCCCAATTTATTAAATTTTTATTACTTTTCTCCCATTAAATATGCGATTACGATGAAAAGCTATAACAAATACATACCACGGGTGAATTCGCTATAAATATTACTCAACGAGATCTCGGAGTTGTAACACCCTCCAATGAAGTATCATGGAGCAAAGGTTGCAAATTGAATCAAATCATTATTAAAGGGACAGGTCATGCTTTTTTACTGATTTTAAAGGGACACATCACAATTTTGATAAATTTTGCACTTGATAATATATTTGTACTATTTTTTAAAATGATTTACCAAATCATATACCCCTGAATAACCACCACTCCACCTCACCTATTTTTTTTTTTCAAGCAACGGCTGCAAATTGAATCATTTTTATTAATGTGATTTCTTGCTGTTTTATTGATTTTAAAGTCACAATTGTGATAAATTTTTACGCAATACTATTTTTGACAATTATATGCAGACAAACCTGTGTAAGCGGTCACTTTATTAAATAGCCACTTGTCTTATGTTGCTACAATATATATATGTCTCAGTTAACAGTGGGTGAGACAGGATGGGATGCGTTAACAGTGGGTGAGACGGGATGGGGTGCGTTAACAGTGGGTGAGACTTGGTTGAGGGTTTATGGTATATGGGTGAGTGATGAGGCAAGAATGGTGGGATGAGATAGGGCTATGTGCGCAGCCGGTGGGAAGGTAGAGCAAGATGAGGAGGTAGGGGGATTGTAAATTAGACTATCTGTAATTAACAGAGTCCCAGACCACTTCACCATTGGGGGGACACCCAGTCTGGAAACAGAGTCCTAGATCACTTCACCATAGGGGGGGGGGGGGGGGGGGGGGGTGGGGACCACTTCACCCTTGGGGGGCACCCAGTCTAGAAAAAGAACCCCAGACCATTTCACCATCAGGGGACACCCAGTCTGGAAACAAGAGTCACAGACCACTTCACCCTTGGGGAAACCCAATCTGGAAACAGAGTCCCAGACCAATTCAACCTTGGTAGACACCTTTATCTATGAACTGCTTATTGTTTGTTTGAAAATTTATCAACATTTTTATGCTATTGAGGGCTAACAAAATCTTATCTAACATAGCCACTCTTTCCTGTGATCTGGAAGGTTAACCAGTACTCAAGCACGCACATCTCCGCAACTCTTTCCTGTGATCTGGAAGGTAAACCAGTACTCAAGCACGCACATCTCCGCAACTTATTGATAACTTTCCCACTTGAATCAGCGGTGAGAGACAAATGATGAGGTGCAATGTCATATATCAATCACCACTGAGATTGAGGCCTGCCGGGGATTCAAACTCACAACCCCTGGATTGATACTTCGATGTTCTACTCTATGGACTGTAAAATACCTAAACTGTTTTGAAACATAATATTTCAAATTTACAGAAAACAACACTTACGGGAGTTTTCTGCAATTATAAAACTTATATTTATTTGCGAACATAAAGATTTTGAATGTCCCTTAAAATACAGAAATAAAATTGGTGATTGTTCTGTAGGTAACCCCCCCCCCCCCATTTCACAAATGGTCTTGTTTACCCTATCTGTATACTTTGCATTCCAACAGTGACATACTGGTCCCGCGATAATGTTTGTTAACTTGTGTTTGTACGGCTATATTATCTGCCCTTGACATAGGGTCGTCTCCACTAATGTATATATACAGCTGTAAACCAGTCTTAAGAATATTATATATATCAAACAATTTAAAACTTTTTAAATGGACCACAGCGGTGGTCTAGTGGTAGAGTGTCCCCCTCACATGTGGAAGGTCAGGGTTCGATCCCCAGACGGGTCATACCAAATACTTGAAAAAATGGTAGGGGCTAAAGTGCTTGATCATCATCGTACAGAAGATACTTCCAGGTCTGGTCAGCCCAGTGTCAGTATAATGTGACTGGCTGGGGTATCATACCATGTACCTGCTGCATGATACTCCACACTGTGGCCACGCTTAGAATACTGTCTCAAGTAGACACTGTCACAATATGACTGAAGAATTGTTGAAAGCCAAGCTTAACACTAAACAGCAACTCCAACAACAACAACAACAACAACAACTATTTATATGGCCAATATCACACTGCCGTAGTGAATAGTGGTGAGGTGTCCACCTGGTGATAATCCATAATTTCACTTTTTAACTACTCTATGAACATAAATTTCGATGTTTAAGTCAATGAACTATTATTTACGAAGACTCGGTGTCAATGAACAATTATTTACAAAGACTCGGTGTCTAACTATGTATACCATGAAGCTATTCCGAGATTCATTTGGGTCTCCAATGTTTGTAAATGTAATAAACATAAACTTTAAGCTTATAAGCTATCATACCAATGGTAAACTTAAAGTTTATAAGCTACCATATCAATGGTAAACTTTAGTTTATAAGCTACCATATCAATGGTAAACTTTAAGTTTATAAGGTACCATATCAATGGTCAACTTAAAGCTTGTAAGCTACCATATCAATGGTCAACTTAAAGTTTATAAGTTACCATATCAATGGTGAACTTTAAGCTTATAAGCTACCATATCAATGGTGAACTTTAAGCTTATAAGCTACCATATCAATGGTGAACTTTAAGCTTATAAGCTACCATATTAATGGTAAACTATATGCTTATAAGCTACCATATCAATGGTAAACTTTAAGCTTTTAAGTTATCATATCATAAGTAAACTTGAAGCTTATAAAACTATCATAACAATGGTAAACTTTAAGCTTATAAGCTACCATATCAATGGTAAACTTGAAGCTTATAAGCTACAATATCAATGGTAAACTTTAAGCTTATAACCTAACATATCAATGGTAAACTTTAAGCTTATAAACTACCATATCAATGGTAAACTTTAAGCCTATAGACTATTATATCAACAGTCAAAATTCTAAAATATCACATTAATTATTTTTTATCATAAGAATATTATACAATTTAGACATTTTTAGGTTTTTTAGAATAAACAAATGAATGAAAGAATGAACTATTTTAACATTATCCCTTTACCCAGCTCAGATAAATTTATGTGTACATAGAGATTTCTCATTCACCCATTACTCCCTTAAAACCTGAATCAAGTCTTTATTCTCACAAGGCAAATAAATCCATTAAGAAGCATTTCAAAACGCCCCCTAGGGTCACAGTATTTGTAACTTCACCACTTGTAACAAACAAAACTTGTGTCTCTGGCAACTGTTATGTTGGAACAGAAATCTGATAAAATAACAAAACGTTTTGAAATCAACATTTTTTTAAAAACCTTTGGGAACCCCAGAAAAACACATAGTTATAATGTATAATACACTCAGGGACTTTGAAAACGCACCACTTACATACAGGTAATTTTATTGCAGAAAATGTCATCCAATGTAACAGAAAGCTTATACACAGTCAAACCTGTGTAAGCGGTCACTTCTATTAAGCAGCCACCTGTCTTAAGCAACCAATTTTTTTATTTCCCATTTATATGTTATCAGAGTAAATTAACCTGTATTAAGCAACAGCCTGTCTTAAAAGGCCACTTTTGCTCCTTGCCTTGACTGGCTGCTGAAGACAGGTTTGACTGCTATCTCTTGTCTTCTACTGTCAACATTTCATGACTGAGACTTGAACTTTTTACACTTTTTCTTCAATTTTTCGAAACTACCCTCAAAAGTGAAAAATCATAGGCGTCAATAATGAGCGCAGGTATCCAGGGGAAGTTTTTTTAGGGGGCAATAATTATTTGAAAACATTAAAGCTTCAGAACACAATTAACTACTGCAATGTCCTCCATGAATTTACCCTAACTGACCTCTTTAACCAGAGTGGCGGTATTTGGTTACAGAAATCCGGGTCAACCGTTGCCAGGGTTGTTGCCGGGTCAACCTTTGCCAGGGCCTTTTTCCTGTATATTGGGAAGAGGATCAAGCCTTAACGATTGAAAGGAAATTGGGAGTTTGTCCCCTTATGAAAGTAAAAAGTGTTTTTTTTCCCTCCATTTTGGGAATTTTTTTTTTGCCTCAGTTGGGTATCAAGGTACTACAGAACTCCTCTTTCACTGGAGGGGGTTACGCCCAATTAGCTCAGTCGTTAGTAGCCCGTCTGACTATCAACCCAGCGGTCGTGAGTTTGAATCCTTGCCCAGCAACATTCTCCATGATGACTGATATACAACATCGTGTCTCATTATGACATTCCTCCCTCACCACTGATTCAATTGTTAAAGTTATCAGTTTCTTGCGGAGATGGGGTGTGCTCGAGTACTGGTTAACCTTTCAGGATCCTAGGAGACAGTGGTTAGGTTAACTGATCATCTGTTAGCCCTCGGTGGCATAAAAATTACACTAAATATTCAATCGATCGTTGGAGGGGTGATTCAGAGACATTTAAGTAACCTTGAAAAAAATAGTGATCAATACTGATACAGCCACTATAAAATACAAAGTGCCAATTCATACCTGCATTATAGTTACATAGAATAGGAATCTTAGGAAGCCGCACTGTTGTGAACCAAGAATGCAGAAATAACTCTAAGAGTAAACTATTGCCGCTGTAACCATCTCCCATACCCAGCGCTTACAAGAACTTGTCATCACGTAAAGTGAACTAAAAGGAAGTTTATAGGTAGATGTCCAAACATTTCCAAATGCCAATAAACAAAATATTTGCAGGTTATTTTCTCCCTTCCTACTGGTAATATCCACGGAGCTATGAGTGGAATGTTCTCTGCCTTTCTCCTTTTCTAACGTTTGTAGTTGTGTGTGTGGTATGTTGGCTGTCATGATAACAGTTTGTGCTTACCGTCTTCTCCCAAATATAAGCCGCAGGTTTTTGTAGTTGTGTGTGTGGTATGTTGGCTATCATGATAACAGTTTTTGCTAACCGTCTTCTCCCAAATATAAGCCACAGGTTTTTGTAGTTGTGTGTGTGTGGTATGTTGGCTGTCATGATAACAGTTTTTGCTAACCGTCTTCTCCCAAATATAAGCCGCAGGTTTTTGTAGTTGTGTGTGTGGTATGTTGGCTATCATGATAACAGTTTTTGCTAACCGTCTTCTCCCAAATATAAGCCGCAGGTTTTTGTAGTTGTGTTTGTGGTATGTTGGCTATCACGATAACAGTTTGTGCTCACTGTCTTCTCCCAAATATAAGCTGCAGTTTTTTTGATAACTGTAACTGATAACTTTTCCACTTGAATCAGTGGTAAGAGACAAAGCAATGTTGTAAATCAACCATCACAGAGACTGCAGCTAATTGGGCCCGGTTGCAAATTAGTGTAGATTTAATATTAAAAATAATAAAAAGACCATAACTACACTGAATGGCAACGGACCAGAACATGGGGACAATATGTTCAACAAATCTTCATATTTGGTTCCTTTGGTAAGATTCAGACAGACGGACGGACGGACAGACAAGACAGACAGACAGAGGCAACTCTATATGCCCAACCTATAAATGGTTATGGCATAAAAAAAATACCCGAGAGACTTTAAACTGTTCAGAGTTTGACAGAATGTCATTAAATTCCAAAAATCCACGGACCTGCATGGAGTATAAAATACTGAAAGTCAGGCCTTTCCAATTACTGAATTCAGGCTATTGTTACAAAGACCTGTAACACATATATCAAACTTGGCCCCATACAAATGTGTCTCTGTTCTATCAAGATTAACCTTCCTATGTCAAAAGATTCAAAACACAAATTAAAAAAAAAAAAAAATTGTTGAAAATCAACTCGCCACCTTGTCTACTACAGGTCTCGCATTATGTTGAAGGGTCGCTTATTCAATTTAAATCATTTAAAATACTCCAAGCATAGCAAGAATGCTCCCACTTGAAACTACCCTGTTAAGCTATATTGGCAATTTAGTCAATAAACAGAGAATTCTTCTTAATTCTTCTCGCTTTTTTATTAAACCCCGTGTAATTTGGCTGTGCCACTATTTAGAATCTTGAGCGTTCGCTATACCTCTTGACAAATACTGCAAAGAAAATATTATGCTATTTTAAAATATTTGTTTGATTAAGTCCAATAAAGCTGGTGGGGTGCAATAACAAGCTAGCTGTACATAAAAAGCTTAATTGATAATTAGTTTTCGTGTACAGTCACCTCGCATTGCGATATTAAGGAGGGGTTAGTTGATTTTGAATGTTTATCAAGTAGAGTATTTATTGGAGGACGGTTTAAACGAGCCTGCTAATTACAATATTTACGTAATCTTAAGTTGAAAATGATATTTTGAAACATATTAAGGTACTTATCACGTAAACGCATTATCTTTTTTTTTAAGGCCAAAGAGAATTAAGTCATAATGAATTAATTCCAAGCTGTTCATCCCTCACTCACTCTCTTATCACAACCTGAGAAATTTTGTCAGACTTGTGAACATGAACCAACAAGTAACTGGCAAACTTTCTCACATAAAGTTTTTGGACTGAGTTTGGATCAAACCCATGACCTAAGCAGTGACAGATGACAATGCCTTGGAACATATAGAACCCAACTTAACAAATAACAGTCAATTCATGAACATGACAAATAGAAAATTGGGTGTTTCAGATAAATTGCTTTACAAATAATCAATTCATCAATATGATAAATAAAAAATTAAGTATCTTAATAGACAAAGTTAGTTACATAAGTATTGAATAACAAAAATAGGCCTAACTGCCAGTGTTTTTTAGGGGATGGAGCAGGGGGCTAGTTTGGTCTCATTCCCCTCACCAAAAAAATGTTTTCTCCCCTACTGTAAGAAAAATTCCCCTCAAAATTAAAAAGAAAAATGTCCCCCTATTTTCATCATTATCCTATTCCCTCTATTGAAGAGACCAACCCCTTTCCCCCGCAGTCACCTCCCCTTCCAATCTCCACCCCACTCCCCCACACAAAAATAAAACAAACACACCCAACAACAACAGTGCTGCGCTGTATTTTTATTAGTTCAATATAACACCAAGAAGGAAATAGAATTAGCAAAAAATGTTCTGGTCATTATTTATTCATGTGTAGGTGCACCAGCCCACTGACCAGACAGAATGTCTGTCACTTGGTTGAGAAGATTTTAACAGTTGCCAATCAATCAGGGTTTCCATAGTTACCAATGACAGCAGTTTGTAAAGGTTTAAGAAGAGGGCATTTAATGGATATTTATGTAAAACACCACCACCTCCTTCTTCCATCCAACAACAATTTCCTCTTGTTCCCTATAATCAAAACATTTGCACACACTCAATCATCAAAAAATTCACACATCCTCTATCATCAAAACATTCACACATACCCTATCATCAAAACAGTCACACATCCCCTATCATCAAAACAATCACACACCCTCTATCATCAAAACAATCACGCACCCTTTATCATCAAAACAATCACACACACCCCTTATCATCAAAACAATTACACACCCTCTATCATCAAAACAATCAAACACCCTCTATCATCAAAACAGTCACACACCCTCTATCATCAAAACAGTCACACATCCCCTATCATCAAAACAATCACACACCCTCTATCATCAAAACAATCACACACCCTCTATCATCAAAACAATCACCAACCCTCTATTATCAAAACACACATCCCATATCACACACAGTTAAAACATACAAATCAATTCCCTCTCAATGACCAGTCAACATTTGGCCACACACTGACATTCTTGGGTTTTGTTTATTTGAATGTTTAGTGTCATTTTTATGCCATCGTTTTGCCACTCTGTCCTTGGATTCTGGAAGGTTCACCAGTACTCATTAGTAACTGATTCAGCAGTGAGAGTGGAATGACAATGAGATGCAATCATTACAGAGATTGTGTGCCGGCACAAATTCTTGATTAAAACACTTTTCTTGTCAACATCTTAAGCCACTCAAGCCCTAGAACCATCCAAGCTTACTTTCCTTAAAGAATGGACCAAGGAACTGTTGCGATAAACTCCAAATGTTTTTCAAGTTAAATAACCATATTACAGGGCAAATCACTTGTTGCTCATATACAGTCAACGATCAAATAACCAAAAAGGACTCCAATTCAGCCAAAATGGAGAAAAAAAAACATGCAATCATAAAGTTTAGTTTTCTGAATGTAACTTAGATACAACAAACATGTGTAAAGTACACCTTCCATTGAAGACAGTGTCTTCAAATCTGGCAACCTAAAACCTGCAATTTAACCTTTAACCCCGAGGCTTCAGGCAGAGCAGTAATGATAATGTAATTGTACCGACTGAACAGTAAAAATATCCGACACTCCGTGCATTACTAGTGTAACTAGATGACAAACAATGCGGAAGATACACCTGTTGTGTGAGGAGGTGTTTTTACAGAAAGGGAATACTTTGGATGACTGGTGACTCAAAATATCAGTGTAGTGTTTTGGAGAAATGGGGGCAGGTCTTTTCAGTCCCAAAAAGGGGAAAACACCGCTAAATATCTCGAATGACTAGTGACTTAATATCTCAAATCAGAAAGCTACTTTATATTTTGTTTGTACTGGTCAACAAAACGTTTTTTCTTGTTTTGTAATACTGTTTTCCACTGTTGGTGATGGTAGTTTTGAAATACTGTTTTCCAATGTTGGTGATGGTAGTTTTGAAATACTGTTAGTTTGGCAGACATATTGGAGATGTTTAGAAGTTGAGATTAAATGAAAGTCCTGAAAATGAGTCAGATTCTAAGGGTTGGGTCACAATTCTGAGATTGGGCCATAGTTCTGAGACTGGGTCACAATCCTACAATGGATTTCTGGGAGTCCTGAGATTGGGTCACCTAGGATTGGGTCAGATTCCAAGGAATGGGTCAAATTCCTAGGATTGGGTTCTGAGATTGAGTCACATATTCCTATGATTTGACCAAAAATTCTCAGACAAAGTCAGTGTTGAGATTGGGTCACTGTGAGTTCTGTGATAAAATCACAGTCCAGAAGTGATGCCCTGTAAACAGCACTAGACACTACCACAGCGACAGAAGTGATGCCCTGTAAACAGCACTAGACACTACCAATGCGACAGAAGTGATGCCCTGTAAACAGCACTAGACACTACCAATGCGACAGAAGTGATGCCCTGTAAACAGCACTAGACACTACCAATGCGACAGAAGTGATGCCCTGTAAACAGCACTAGACACTACCAATGCGACAGAAGTGATGCCCTGTAAACAGCACTAGACACTACCAATGTGACCGAAGTGATGCCCAGTAAACAGCACTAGACACTACCAATGTGACAGAAGTGATGCCCTGTAAACAGCACTAGACACTACCAATGTGACAGAAGTGATGCCCTGTAAACAGCACTAGACTAATGTGACTTAAAACAAACAACAAGTATGTTATTGGAGCCAGTAAAAAGATTATCAACATTCCTTCTGCCGAAACATCAATAGTATTTTTTAAAAAAGTAAGTTTTTGCATGATTAGGCAGTGGATGTATACAGCTCATGCAGTCAAGTAACAAAATTACAGTAACTGCTCCAAGTGCCAGCAGGCAATTACAACGTTTTTGTTTTCAACGTTTGTTTTGATCTTTTATTTTTACGATATGCGGGATAGATAGTATATAACACGAGTGTCTTCCAAACAAACTGTGGGTTAGTAACAAAACTGACGTATCACCCTATATATATTCATTGTAGTTAAAGCTGTTTTGCACTCGGGCACTTCTCACTGACTGAGCACTCCTTAAGGAAATATAATCTATCACTTACATTTGAAAGACAATAATTTCAGCTCAAAATATTTTACTGTATTTCAAATGTTCAAAATGTGTTATAAACAACACAGCTCCCGAGTTCCGTTTGCAACAAATCATAAAACCCCCTAAGGCTCAGTTACATGGCTCACAAACATTGTTGGCTAAGTTACATGGCTCATAAGCTTTGAAGGCTCAGTTACATTAATCATAAGCTTTCAAGGCTCAGTTACAGGGCTCACAAACATTGTTGGCTTAGTTACATGGCTCATAAGCTTTGAAGGCTCAGTTACATGGCTCACAAACATTGTTGGCTTAGTTATATGGCTCATAAGCTTTGAAGGCTCAGTTACATTAATCATAAGCTTTCAAGGCTCAGTTACATGGCTCACAAACATTGTTGGCTTAGTTACATGGCTCATAAGCTTTGAAGGCTCAGTTACATTAATCATAAGCTTTCAAGGCTCAGTTACATGGCTCACAAACATTGATGGCTTAGTAACATGGCTCATAAGCTTTGAAGGCTCAGTTACATTAATCATAAGTTTTGAAGGCTCAGTTACATGGCTCACAAACATTGATGACTTAGTTACATGGCTCATAAGCTTTGACAGGTTCAGTTACTTGAATCACAAGTTTTGAAGGCTCAGTTACATGGCTCACAATTTCTAAAGGCTCAGTTGCATGGCTCACAAGCTTTTAAGGTTCGGTTACATGGCTCACAAGTTTCAATATCAGGTCTGCAATAGGAATGTCATCTGAACATATAACACACAAAATTTAACAAAACTAACCTGAGAAATATTCTCATGTGCTTGACAAGCAATGTAAATGGGAAATAACACATTTTTTATTAAAAATTATTTTAGCTGGATTGACAAGTTTTTGTGCTCACAGTTTAAAACAGTTTGAGTGTCTGTAGGTTTATTTCCTGGGTAGAACCAATACTGGTGGGTATTTTTTAAGGTCAAGTGTTGGATCTATATGATACTTGTGCATCCAACATTCTATATATCCACTCTATGTTTCCCCCCCCCCCTTTTTTTAAGGTCAAGTGTTGGATCTAAGGGTTCTATGATACTTGTGCATCCAACATTCTATATATCCACTCTATGTTCCCCCCCCCCCCCCCACCCCTGAGACATTCAAAAATTATAAGGCAAGAAACACACGGCCAAGAAAATATTGCATAAAGCGTTCTTGTCTGCAGAAATCAATTCCTAAATAGCATTTGCTTTTGTAAACAAATTGACATTCACCACTGGTGTTTTTAATAGTGCCAATCTTTTTTTTTTTTGCACAACTGGGACATTTCAGTAACAGAAAACATTGCACTGGCATTGTTCCATGTGAAGTGCAGTTGTATGCCCGAAATATCTGCGACATAGTTTAATATATTTTTTTATATTACCTTTTTTTACTCTACATACTTCTTTATAACTGACAAACATTGTGCCTTACATAAGGCTATTATAAATTAATTCCTAGATTCTCATCCAAATTTTTCTTAAAAAAGGGGGAGATTTTTTTTTTTTTATGAAAAAAAAAGGGTCGGGCGGCATGAAAATTAAGGGGTGAGCGGGATGAAAATTAAGGGGTGAGCGGGATGAAAATTAAATATACAAATTCCCCCCCCCAAGTTACTCCCCCAACCACACATGCACCAATTTGGTATCGAGGAATCAAAATTTACTTTTTTAATTCTTTTTTTTTATTTCTTGGACCCAAATAAAAGTTGTTGTATGGTGATTAGCATTGCTTTCAACAGTTTTTCAGTTATATCGTGAGAAGCTCTACTCGAGACAGTATTCTAAGCACTGCCACACTGTAGTATCATGCAACAGAGGTATGATCCCCCACCCAGTCACATTATACCAACACCTGGCCAACCAGACCTAGAACTATCCTCTCAATGCCGAGTACCATGCAAGGAAGCTTCTAGTAACATTTTTCAAGTCTTTGCCGGAGAACACACGACCTTCCGCATGAAAGGTGGACACTCTTCCCCTAGACAACCAATGCAATATAAGCTATTGATAATGGCCTTAACTGTAAATTTATAAAAAAAACTATGTTATTATACATCATTACCTTGACTTTTCAAGTGTGATTGCTGGGAAAATATATGTTACGAATCTATAATGTATGTGTATAGAAGTATTACCTGTACCATCGTCGCGTCTTGCTGTAGGGGTCATACCCGTTTCCATGGAAACAGCATCTTCTGGTGTGCTGCCATAGTGATCTGACAATAGAATAAATGTACATTAGCATTATGTCAAGAATTATCAGTGGTCAAGTCCAACAGGCCAATGGCCTATACCTGGAAATATACATCCAACAACATCATTTATAGGTGAGCAGCTAAATTAAGGTTTCAATAACAAACTTATGTTATAAACTTGTACCATACCCTGGCTGGAAACTGGACTTCATTTTTTTTAAAGATGTGTTGCATGTGTTGAGAGCCATATCATCAGTGTTTTCTCCAGCTCCAATCTTTTGGGAGACATTGATGACCCACTGACTGAAAATCTGGGGGTCATCAGTTGTCTAGTTTTAAACTTCATCAACTTTAATAAATGGAGGAGGAGGAGGTAAAAAACATACATATTTTACTAAAACAGTTTTACTTCATGTTTCACACAAATTTCTCAATCAAAGCTGCAATTTAAGTTAATATCTTCAAAACAATTTAACTTTAAACGAATGTTTCACTTCTGGCAACAAGTTACAACTAGAAATTTTCAAATGTCATGGCTTCTGCTTGATCACCATGGTCCCAACTATTTTTAATAAAAAAAACCAAAACTATTTCTAAATTTTATATTTCAGCTGAGCTACATGTTTACTGTTACTTTGTTTTGTTTTCTTTTTCCCAAAAGCATTTCTCTTCTGGCTCATAGCTAGACTCATTTTAGAGTAATGTTACCTTAATATAAAAACATTTTAATGGTAATTTTAGTTAAATTTCAGAAATTATATAATCATTTTTCAAAATGAATATAATTTTCTAAAAGTTTATTTTCTTTTTCCATAACTCTTTAAACGTCTGTTAAAGAAACATAAACGACGCCGGGAATACCTGCCAGAAAAACTTGGACTGGCCTATATTTAAACTGGTATTAAAAATGTCGCGCATGCGCTTCTAGATACCTTATAGAAAACGAAATAAATTTTTTTTCAGATAGAGTATCGTACGTACATTTCAAACAACTTTCTTGAAAAGTTTCACAAATTTCCACATTTCATCTTTATATATACAAACAACCTGAAACTTGGTATATATCAGTGCTACTGTTGCAGCGTACGTTTGTTTTCACAGATGAAGTCTTCAAACTTCGCGGAAAATTATGTATGTGATCATAATCGTCTTTGCGATTGCATCAATATAGCGTTAATAATCAATTAAAGCGTTTACGTAACTTAGTAGAAACGCGTGACCGGGGTTTCCCTGAATCAGACCATGTGATCTGTCAAAACAGCTAGCATTGTAAAACTAACTCTGAAACCAGTTTGCCGAAACAAATATGCGTAATTTGAATTTTTGTATTTTTAAGGTTGCATCAAAGTGGACGTACTGAACAAACTTGATTGCATCAAATGAGATTTAATTGCATCAAAAAAGCAAGAAATGCGCTCTGGAGAAAACGCTGCATCATGTTTTAAACTGTGCTCATAACCATAATATTTTAAGTTGTACTCATAGCCATCATGTTTTAAGTTGTACTCATAGCAATAATGTTTTAAGTTGTACTCTTAACCATCATGTTTTAAGTTGTACTCATAGCCATTTTGTTTAAGTTGCACTCATAGTCATCATGTTTAAGTTGTACTCATAGCCATCATGTTTAAGTTGTACTCATAGCCATCATGTTTAAGTTGTACTATAACCATCATGTTTTAAGTTGTACTCATAGCCATTTTGTTTAAGTTGCACTCATAGTCATCATGTTTAAGTTGTACTCATAGCCATCATGTTTAAGTTGTACTCATAGTCATTATGTTTAAGTTGTACTAATAGCCATTATGTTGAAGTTGTACTCATAGTCATCATGTTTTTAGTTGTACTCATAGCCATTATGTTTAAGTTGTACTCATAGCCATCATGTTTTTAGTTGTACCCATAGTCATCATGTTTAAGTTGTACTCATAGTCATTATGTTTAAGTTGTACTCATAGCCATCATGTTTAAATTGTACTCATAGTCATTATGTTTAAGTTGTACTCATAGCCATTATGTTTAAGTTGTACTCATAGTCATCATGTTTAAGTTTTACTCATAGCCATCATGTTTTAAGTTGTACTCATAGCCATCATGTTTTAAGTTGTACTCATAGCTATAATATTTTAAGTTGTACTCATAGCCATCAAGGTTTTAAATTGGGCTGATAGCCTCATATTTTAAGTTGTGCTGATAGCCTCATATCTGAGCTTGAGCTGATAGCCATCATGTTTTAAGTTGGGCTGATAGCCTCATGTTTTAAGTTGGGCTGATAGCCTCATGTTTTTAAGTTGTGCTTATAACAATCAAGGTTTTAAGTTGGGCTGATAGCCTCATGTTTGAGCTTGAGCTGATAGCCATCATGTTGTAAGCATGGTGGCTTCTTAATACATGTGGATTAAAACTAAAATTATAAAAGTGGTAAACAGAAAATGTGTCTGTTTAAGACAAGTGGTTGCTTATTGAAGGTGACTGGACACATGTTTGACTGTGCATTATTTTATATTACCTAACTGAAAAGATTGATGACTTTACCATAACAAGTTGTAATTACCAAGCCAATGCATGTTGCCTGCAGGCTTTCTTGGTCCGATTTTATCTTTAATAGGATGTTTACAGCATATCTGGAGAAGTTAGATCTCGGGGAGGTCGCAGAGGTCAAGGCAGTTGCTCCATAGCAAGACATGTTGGCTACTGTTTGTCCTCATTCTGAACCAGTTTAAATTTCCAAATATGCATACACTCATCACGGTCGAATCAATATGATGCAGAGGTTTTACATACGATTTGTTCCCTGTTACATAAAAGCTTGATGTCCGTAAAAGATTCTCTGAATATTGAGGAATTGATATGTACTATATTATGTCATACATGAGAGAGCAATGGTAACTAAGTTAGTATTGAACAAGGCTGCACATTCATGCACGGATATATTTTTTTTACCAAATATATTATTTAGCAAGAATCAGGAAATATGTGGGATTTTTACTGGAGGCATATTAATAGCTGGGTTGGACAAACTCAACTTTCAAGTTTTCGTAAAAATTACTAAATAAGGCCCTAATAAATTAATTGCTAGATTATCACCCCCCCTCCCCCTTTTATTCATGCCGCCTCAATCCCTTTTTTTTTTCATAAAAAAAAAAAAATTACCAACACCCACCTGGGTAACTAACTGACTGGTTACTTAAATGTTCTTGAATCAATATCAATGAAACCAAATACAGATTTTCTGCAACCAGTCTAAAATCATGATCACTTGGATGCTATCTTAGATTTACATTTTTTAAGTATTTAAGTTAAATGTTGGTGCAACAGAAGCCAGTTAAAGTAAACACACTGAAACCATCCATGATGATAAAAGTGGCATCTGATTGAAATCATAAACTGTCTAACCATGGATAACTGCCATAACACAAAACTTCTCAGCAGGGGCTTGGTAATCTAATATAATACACTGGTATACAGCCACAAGCTGCTTTTACATAACAGGCCAGCCATTTTGTCTCCAATCTCATTAACCAGTCTCCAGTCATCAGAAGGAGGTGATATGCAGTAAATCAAAGGCAATTGTTTGCTGCTGATTTGATAGTAGCTTCGATCTGCTATTGTTACCTGGGATTATACTGCATGGTGGTTAGCTGCTTTCAACAATTTATCAGACCCAACCGAGTACTAGAGACCATGGCCTGAGCATCGGCACGGCTTTTTACCATATTAAACAGAGGACAATATGTTATCTTATGTTTTACCATATTAAACAGAGGCCAATATATTATTTTATGTTTTACCATATCAAACAGAGGCCAATATGTTATCTTATGTTTTACCATATCAAACAGAGGCCAATATATTATTTTATGTTTTACCATATCAAACAGAGGCCAATATGTTATCTTATGTTTTACCATATCAAACAGAGGACAATATGTTATCTTATGTTTTACCATATTAAACAGAGGCCAATATGTTATCTTATGTTTTACCATATTAAACTGAGACCAATATGTTATTTTATGTTTTACCATATCAAACAGAGGCCAATATATTATCTTTATGTTTTACCATATTAAACAGAGGCCAATATGTTATCTTTATGTTTTACCATATTAAACAGAGGCCAATATGTTATCTTTATGTTTTACCATATTTAACAGAGGCCAATACGTTATCTTTATGATTTACCATATTAAACAGAGGCCAATACTTTATCTTTATGTTTTACCATATTAAACAGAGGCCAATATGTTATCTTTATGTTTTACCATATTAAACGGAGGCCAATATATTATTTTATGTTTTACCATATCAAACAGAGGCCAATATTCAGCTACTTCCCAATTATAAATCATGTTTTTTTCCCAAACTGAGAAAAATATTAATCCTAAAATGGAGAAAAAAAAAATATTAAAATTTTGACATTAGTCGGAAAAGGGCAAAAGTTAAAGCCTAAAAAATATAAAATTCCTCTCAATAATGCTGTTTTATCCCAATCTCAGAGGCTAGGCTCTTTTCCGAATACCCAGGGAAAAACCTCTGACCACAATTATTCAGGAGTAGACAGATTGGTAGGTACAACACCCTAAGCAGAAACACACATTTTTTTGCCTTAAGTAAGTTTATATTATTACTTATCTTTAAAACATTCCATCATTCAGTTAATTAATAAATATTTGCTAATGAGGATAACCATGTACTGATTAATTAAACATATAGTTTCCTTGTGAAAGTGGATGATTCAGATGACAAGACAGCAGCAGCTCAGAGTTTATACCTAGCCAAAGTGTATAAATTATTACCAACAACATCTCACTGGCTCCAACATTATACCTCACCCAAGTGACTAATATTTAAATCAGAACCAGTCTGTTGGTTTTCTAGCCAACCAGTCTAGCTGTCAATCAGCTAATTAACTGATCACCGACAATCGACAATCCTGGGCTATCCTTCTCAGCTACAAACCTCCGACTCCCCGTCTCAAAATCATCATCAATAAAAATGCTCAACAAACCAAAGATTAGCGACTACGTTTTTTTGACAAGCCTTTAAGATATTTTCTTCCGAGACATGCTCTACATCAATCAAACCAAATGGATATATAATTACCAAAAATGACTTTCTCTCGTACAAATTCCAAACTAATTACCGGATCATACTGCCAAGCAAATCGAGAAATAATTCCAAAAAAATAAACACTCACACATCAAGTACATGTAATCCACGGGATAAATTTAACGTATGCATCCATTAGTTTACACGTTTTTTTTTTTATCTTATTTGTGTGGACGGTTCAGCATCTACATTTTAAAGCCTGTGTGATTCCAGCTAAGAACAGAATCACTGTCATTCTCTGCAGAGGGGTAGGAATCCTCCGAATGGGTGTCGTGTTTCATTCTATAATTTTTTGTCATGTTCATTATTGTGGTTAAATTAACAATTCCTGTGTAGCTGAAGGGAGCCATAGATCTGGGTGATGGCAAGAATAGGATCACTGTGGCTCATGCATGTCATAAGAAGCAACTATTTAAATAATACAATAATATTTGCTGAAACTCTGCAGGTATCAAGGTGCTAGGTTCGTTCTGCATATTCACTTGTTGATTTTTTTTATCTGTATGTTAATTTGTTGTTGTTTTTTACATGCAAAGTGAACCTGGAATCTTCCTTCCTGTTGGCATTGAATAAACTATAATGTGCTGGTACCCCGTAAACCCCCATTCATTCATATGTTCAGTCATTCTATCTACATATTAACAAATAAAGAAATAGACCAGTGTAGCTTGGAACCATCTGTGTTTTTACAGAGTGCATTATCCTCTTTCAAATAATTGGCAAACTTTCTTAGATAAAGTTTCAGGACAGAGCTAGACTCAAACCCACGACCACAGTGGCAAGGTCGATGAACTTGAGATAACGCCTTAGACTAATCAGCCAATCAGGATATGTCTACGTGTTAAATGAGCAAAATATAGAGAACAACCCGACCAGTAAAAAAACATGCAACAATAAATGTTTTTACTTTTGTTGCTATCTTTCTTTATTTCAAGCAAGACAGTGAGGCCCTCCCAGCGGGGGTCCATCCCTGTTCCCTGGATCTCTTGAAGTAATGGCCATTCTTCCTCAGATCCCCAAAAGTAGTCGCCATAGTTTCTCAGAATTATTTTCCCTAGATCTCTAAAATAAGGCCTTTCATCCCTGGATTTCTGAAAGTAATGGCTTATGTTCCCAAGATCTCTAAACCCCTGATGGGCCTCAATAGTGCCTGAAATATTAAATATTTTCATAACAAAATTGGTTATGATGATCATAACTGTTTTTCGCCAACCCCTCTTTGAACCAATTTGGCTTACCAAATAATTGTTTGGGAAATAAAATATTCTTCACTTCATATATATTCCTATCGAAACTGACTTTCTCAATTCTCCACAAAAATTCTTTAAAGAAAACATGGAGTATTTATCACAAGGTATCTGCAGATATCACCCCTGACCTTCCAGTTATTATAATTTAATCTACCTGTTTGGGAGAATGTTTAACTGTGAACCCGGCTCATCAAACATTCTCGTCGGGGCAAGACTGTCCTATTTGTTTATATCAGGAACTAGGTCATATACTTTACCTTATTTGTCAATTTTTATTACTGATGCACTAAAACATGCTATTATATACTCCCCCTGTATAAACACCCCCAAGGTGGTAGCAGATGAATGTTGCTATAATGCTGTTATATACAGTCCCCCCTTCCTCACCCTGTATAAACCCCCCACCCACCGCCCCCAGGTTGTAGCAGGTGAATGTTACTCTAATGTTGTAATATACAGCACCCCCTCCCTCATCCTGTATAAACACCCCCAGGTTGTAGCAGGTGAATGTTGATCTAATGTTGTTATATACAGCACCCCCTCCCTCCCCCTGTATAAACACCCCTAAGGTGGTAGCAGGTGAATGTTACTCTAATGTTGTAATATACAGCACCCCCTCCCTCATCCTGTATAAACACCCCCAGGTTGTAGCAGGTGAATGTTACTCTAATGTTGTTATATACAGCACCCCCTCCCTCCCCCTGTATAAACACCCCTAAGGTGGTAGCAGGTGAATGTTGCTCTAATGTTGTAATATACAGCACCCCCTCCCTCATCCTGTATAAACACCCCCAGGTTGTAGCAGGTGAATGTTACTCTAATGTTGTTATATACAGCACCCCCTCCCTCCCCCTGTATAAACACCCCTAAGGTGGTAGCAGGTGAATGTTGCTCTAATGTTGTAATATACAGCACCCCCTCCCTCATCCTGTATAAACACCCCCAGGTTGTAGCAGGTGAATGTTACTCTAATGTTGTTATATACAGCACCCCCTCCCCCACCCTGTATAAACCCCCCACCCACTGCCCCCAGGTTGTAGCAGGTGAATGTTACTCTAATGTTGTTATATACAGCACCCCCTCCCTCCCCCTGTATAAACACCCCCAGGTTGTAGCAGGTGAATGTTACTCTAATGTTGTTATATACAGCACCCCCTCCCTCCCCCTGTATAAACACCCCTAAGGTGGTAGCAGGTGAATGTTGCTCTAATGTTGTTATATACAGCACCCCCTCCCTCCCCCTGTATCAACACCCCCAAGGTGGTAGCAGGTGAATGTTGCTCTAATGTTGTTATATACAGCACCCCCTCCCTCACCCTGTATAAAAAGCACCGTTTTTTTTGTACATTATTTATAAACAACAAATTGTACACTCTTGTTGATAATTTTATGTTTTGTTGTTTGTTTTTTTGTTGTTTTTTTGGACTAGGGATTGGTCCCTTTAATGGTACAAATGGGGGAAAATCAAAACAATGGAAATTGTAAGGCTGCTGCATATTTAAAACAGTTTTAAAAGTCAGCATGCATGTCTTTCATCATTCTATGCTGTCAAACTGGTGTTAAACCCCAATAAAAAATGATTTAGGAGAATTTTTACATAAAGGGAAACAACTTTGTTTTATGGGATTTTTTTCTTAGGCCAAAAACATTGGTCCCAAAATACAGTGAAAACGATGGCCCTGATGGCACTTTATGACATTATTGACTGAGTTTTTGTGATAGCACCAGATTGATATACTGTCCAGGCACTATCAATAGCACCAGATTGATATACTGTCCAGGCACTATCAATAGCACCAGACTGATATACTGTCCAGGCACTATCAATAGCACCAGACTGATATACTGTCCAGGCACTATCAATAACACCAGACTGATAAACTGTCCAGGCACTATCAATAGCACCAGACTGATATATAATGTCCAGGCACTATCAATAACACCAGACTGATATAATGTCCAGGCACTATCAATAGCACCAGACTGATATACTGTCCAGGCACTATCAATAACACCAGACTGATATACTGTCCAGGCACTATCAATAACACCAGACTGATATACTGTCCAGGCACTATCAATAGCACCAGATTAATATACTGTCCATGCACTATCAATAGCACCAGACTGATATACTGTCCAGGCTATCAATAACACCAGACTGATATACTGTCCAGGCACTATCAATAGCACCAGATTGATATACTGTCCAGGCACTATCAATAGCACCAGACTGATATACTGTCCAGGCTATCAATAACACCAGACTGATATAGTGTCCAGGCACTATCAATAGCACCAGATTGATATACTGTCCAGATCCAATTAATAGCACCAGACTGATATACTGTCCAGGCACTATCAATAGCACCAGACTGATATACTGTCCAGGCACTATTAATAGCACCAGATTGATATACTGTCCAGGCACTATCAATAACACCAGACTGATATACTGTCCAGGCACTATCAATAACACCAGATATACTGTCCAGGCTATCAATAGTGAATCAAACAATGAACCATATAAATATCGTTCACACAATCATGACAACCTGAGATAAGCGGAGAATTTGTCAGCTGGCACATTCTGTAAGTGAAACTTCAAACACTTCAAATACATTCTTGACCATGCACTGACCACATGTAACTTGTACTCTTGTTTGAAGGGGGTTTACAGTCATTTTCAACACATTACAAGGGGCTCTTGCTCCCACATTACACGGGGAATGAGATCAGGGCCCCCTGACTTTTGGAAAATAAGCGTTATTTTGATATAATTTTTCCAATTTCTTGAGCACATGTTCCTTCACTATACGTAATAATATATATGTAATGTATATTGAATGTATAAAAAATGTGATGTTCTTGTAGAAAACTACATCACATAATAATAATCATAATATCAAAAAATCTCCAAACCTTTCCCCAAAAAAATTCATTAATTTTGGTTTCTTTGCATGCAACATCCCTTTAAAAGATTTGGTTGATTAGTGACATCCCTAAAGTGACCCAACATGCCTTCCCATCAGTTGCGACTACAGTTAGATAATCCCATTTCACAAGCACATCAGTAATTAAACAAGTGACAACCCCCCCCCCCCCCCCACCCGTGATCAATTGACCTATTTCCTATTGTCAATCTCTCACAAGTGTCAACTGGAGGTGTGTACAGGTAAGCCAATCAGAATGAGTCATTTGAAGGTTACTCTGCCTTAATATAGAAAGTGGTTTTCTGTGAAATTTCTTGATCCGCAATTGTTTTTCACAAGATATATAATCGACTACTGACCAAGGTGTCGGCATCACCTGTCAATTGATTCATTTACCTTCCAATCACGTCAAGTCTATGTAGTATGTATGCAATCAATCGAACACTTAGTAAAGTGTGTCACGACCATTTCTCGGAACAACTAGAAATAGATCGCAGTGTATAGTAAGGGCTTTATGCAAGTAAGCAAAACAATGAAATCGTAAAGGGTTTTCTCAGCATCTCATTTTAACAAAGCTAGAATAAATCCCCACTTAAAATGGTTTATTCACTTTAAATGGTTTATTATGTACATGAATTGAAGAAAAAATACGAAAAAACACCTTGATGTTGCCTACCGGATGTTAACAAATTTGAGAAACCCGATCTAAAAGTCTGCGCCTTAAAATTGGATCTTAAAACAAGAGGCCCAAGAGGGCCGTGAGAACGCTCTACTGACTCATAGTGGCCATAGCACTTTTTGAAATTCTACTATACGATAGAAACATTGGGGCAGGGTCATTTTAACTCTAGGGACACCATTTGAACAAATCTAACAAACTATAGTTGGTCATCATTATTACATAGACATTTTGAAAATCTGTTGGACCGTTCATGAGAAGAAGATTTTTTAAGTTTTGGACTATTTTTAGTAATGGTGGCCATCTTGAATTTTAGATAGAAAAAATAAATCTTTGTATAGTCTCCTATGCAATAGTGTGAAGTTTCAGTTTAACTGGCCTAGTGGTTTCAGAATAAATGAAAAAAAAAGAGAATTTTCTGTTTTCCCACAGTATCCCTATGTAAAAGTCTAAGTCCCTTTACAGGGCCCCTATATATTTTAGCCCCTAAATTATTATCTGCAATGAAACCCCTACACTTTGGGATAATTTATATCAAATATGTACAAGTCTGACAAACCAGTTCTTAAGAAAACAATTTTACTAATTTCCAATTTGTACCCTTTTGGGGCCCCTCCTGACCCCTTAAGACATCGGAGCCCAGTCATTTTTACAAATCTTAACCTCCTTTACCTAACAATGCTTTAGTGAAGATATAGGCAAAATTATTTCCATTCAAAAATAAAAAATATTATATTGACATGTGTCCCCTAATTGAACTCTCAGGGCAAGGTCATTTTTAACCCTAGGGACACCATTTGAACATATCTAACAGAACTATAATTGGTCATCATTACTACATAACTATTTTGAAAATCTGTTGGGCCTATAATAATGGATAATTTATGCAAAATATGAACAAATCTGACATTCTGGTTCTTAAGAAAACGAAATTAGTAATTCCCAATTTTTACCCTTTTGGGGCCCCTCCTGACTCCTTAATACAGTGGAACCCAGTCTTTTTTACAAATCTGAACCTCCTTCACCAAACAATGCTTCTGTGAAGATATAGGCCAAATCATTTCCATTTAAAAAAAATATAAAAAAATATTATATGCATGTGTCCCCTAATTGAACCCTCGGGGTGGGGTCATATTTAACCCTAGGGACACCATTTGAACAAATCTTACAAAACTATAGCTGGTCATCATAACTACATAAACATTTTGAAAATCTGTTGGGCCGTTCATGAGAAGAAGATTTTTTAAGTTTTGGACTATTTTTCGTAATGGCGGCCATCTTGAATTTCAGATCGAAAAATTAAAAAAAACTTCTGTATAGTCTTCTATGTGAAGTTTCAATTTAATTGGCCTAGTGGTTTCAGAGAAAGTGCTGCTAACAGACGACAGACGTCAGACGACAGATGACGCGCCAGACAACGCGCCATCGCATAAGCACTTTTGGCCTTTGGCCAGTAGAGCTAAAAATTGGTGCATCGGTTATAGCGGTCCCGTTTATTAAGGATGTTTAAAATTTAACTATTAATGTTTCCTTCCATCAAATTTATATTTATTTTGAAATACAATGACACCTAATGACAATTACAGAATCAAAAATGCAAACTTCTCAATTGTATTAACTTTGAAATATGACAAGTTATCCATTTATAAACACTCCTTTACTATATTTATGGCAATAATATTCTAACATTGGGAAGAAACATATATTTGAAATGCACATTGATGGATAGTTGGATACCCCCGCATCTCAACATTAAATGTTGATGAAATAGCACACAAAGGATTAATTATTTGGCTAGATATTGAAGCTTGAAGGAAAATGTATCATAATTAACTTGTTATTTTAGCTGCAGTATAGATATTTTGTAATCAAAAGTGTTTCAGCAATTTTAAACACAAATTTCTTGGAATTGTATTGTTTTGATGAGAATATCTCTCTGCAATGCAAGAATTTTTAATTTTTGAATGGAAGTAAAGATAATTGAAAACGAGATATTGCGAGATTTTGTGTAAATACACGAATGTTCACAAAATCTCAATCAGTTGCCTTTCCATCTCTTATAATTCCTTTTTAGTCATCCATTAAAAAAACTAAATTTCTTTGTATTCATTTTATTGCAGCAATATTCTAAATAGAAACACATACTTAAAAATGCATCATTCATGAATGTCAAACTTAAAAAAAATAAACACAGGAGGGGACACCCTCCCATACCCACCACTCCCATTTTTAGCAACATGCCTTCAAAAATTCCTGGGGGAAACCCTAATATTACATATATATTGTTTCGTTTATTGAAGAAACCTGTGCTATGTGATTTTCCAAATTTATTTAAAAATAACGATAATTTTCGTAAAGCCGGGGGCCCTGACCCCATTCCCAAAAGTGCGAGCATGACCTGTATTGGCTTAGAATGACCTGAAATACAAGTGTCTTAGATGTCTCTCCGCCTTCATCCCACATCAAGCTAGAAACTAGCAAACTCTGGCAGTGTTAGACTAAGCTGACCTCAATTTGAACATAATACCATATGAAGATCTAAGTTACCCTCCAAAAACTGTCGTAAGCAACCACTCAATAACAAGAACAAAACTGACCCCTTAAGACAGGTGGTTGCTTAATACAGGTTGGATTAAAAATAAAATTACCGAAATGGTAAATAGAAAATGTGTCTGTTTAAGAGAAGTGGTTGCTTACTGGCTGTGACCACTAACTGCATGTATAATAATACACACCCAAGTGCAAATTCTGTTACAAGAAAACAAAGTACCTGTAAATTTCGCTCTTTCCATGTCTGACCATCCGCAGTCAGAGATTTGGCACTCTGTAAAAGAAAAAGTTGTTTTACAATATGATTTGAATTCGCTTAAATCATTATAAGATTGTAAAATAATTAGACGGGTAGTCTAAACAGGCTTCTGTTTCACCAACATTTAACTTAAATACTTAAAAACTTAACTAAGTTTTGACTGGTTATTTATCTATTATATAATCAATATCAATGACACAATATGCAGTTTTACTGAAACCAGTCTAAAATCATGATCATGTGGCTGCTTTTCCTATATTTAAGTTTTTAAGTATTTAAGTATATGTTGGTGAAACAGGAGCCAGGTCATACAAAACATAAAACTTTCATTTTCTAAATGTGTAACCCATCACAATTAATTGCTATATAATGTGTACATCAAATGAAGATGTACATATTTATTTCTAGGAAAATACATAAAAAAATAAGCATATATGCCAGTGATTTTGGGGTTCTGGGAGAGGGTCCCTTCAGGAGGGGAAAATGGCATTGTAATGATGCAAATGAGGGGGAGGAGGGGGGGGGATTGCTTTTTTATAACCCAGAGTTTTTTTATACCCTAAATAAATGAAAACAATCTACAAACAAAACAATATACAAATGCCTAAATACAGAAATTGGTATTTATAATTTCTTACATTCAGAGTAAACTACAACAACAAAAATATGTCTTTTTTTTATTTTGAGATTTTTTTCCCCCTTAATTGGAAAGAAAAACAGGATTTTTTAATTCGGAGGTGGTCAAATCTCGGGCTCTGTTTGTTAAGGTAAAAAAAGCCCTGAAGGCGACTACTTTATTTTTCCAAACAAGTATATGTACAATTAAAACTGATAGGCTGAGACGTTGAGACTTTAACGCATTATATTTCAACGACAGAGAAGTCATTCAAACACTCCTTAAAGAATTTTTTTGTCGAAATTGATCTCGGGGAATGCAATTTTATCCAGCGAGCCCTATAGTCTGCAGACTGTGAATGGTGGATAGATTCTATGTGTGATAACTATTGAGTGAACCAGTCAGGTTGACAGAGGGGGCAAACAGTATTCATTCCTTCAGCTTGGTTAGACTGTGCCCCAGTCTAAATGGCTACAAATGTATATATTGATATTTAAAACATTACAAACAAGTATCACTAGAGTTCTGGATTGTAGTCCGCCATGAAAGCCTATCAAGATTAAAACGAATTCAAGGCTCTCGTTTTGCAGTTGTTGTGGCGTTTTTTTTTCATTTTATTAATGAAAGGCCCATTTAAGGCATCTGTGCAGGCAGGAATTTGTTTCCCAGGACAAGCTTTGCTCAAAATAATGACGTAACACCATTAAAAAAAAATATTTATATATATATATACATACAGAAATAAATGAAATCGGGATAAATCAATGAAGAATTTGAGTTATAAGAAAATTGACACAGTGATACAATACAGTGTTGATGTATTATGCCAGAGGTCAAGAATTTGATCCCGTGCTTGACCCTGTGACCTCTCCGTTATCCCCGCACCACACATAAAGAAACAACACTAAGGCTGTAATAAATTAATTGCATTATCATCCCCACCCCCACCTCACACCCCCATGATGTTCATGCTGCCCCGACTGTTTTTATTTTTATAAAAAATAAAATCACCCACCCCTCACCCTTTTAAGAAAAATTTAGATAATAATCTAGCAATTAATTTATAATGGCCTAACAACTGCTTCTACCAAGGTAACAGACAAGCGTGACATGTTACCAGAACTTTTTAAAATACTCAGTTAAGGCTATTATGAATTAATTGCTAGATTATCATCCCCGCCTGCCCCCTAACTTTCATGCCACCTCTACCCTTTTTATTTTCATAAAAAAAAAATCAAAATTTTAAAAATGAAATCAAAAAAAATTAGAATGCTCCTGCCTTTCCCATTTTAAAGAAAAATTTGGATGATAATCTAGCAATTATTTTATAATAGCCTTAACTGAGTATTTTAAAAAGTTCTTGGAACATGTCACACTTGTCTGTTACCTTGGTAGAAGCAGTTAATTTATTATGTCCTAACTGAGCTGAATTCAATTAGAGACACAGTTATACTTTATTCATTTATATGCAAAAGATCATTAACCTGGTCGCCAAATTTTAAATTTTAATCTATATTAAGAAACCTGACTGCAGGCAATTTGATTTTAAGAAATTATTGTGAAGTTATAATTTTGGCACCATAATTTACAATTCAGCCAGGCAAAACTGTTTTTAAATGAACACGGAATCTTGTTCTCTATAACATATTGATCTGCCGCACTTGTCCAAGTTAACACTGTTGTAGCAAAACTAGGCCCGAATGAAGAATCCATAAATTGAAATAAATAATTTGTCCAAGTTTTATGTATTAGACGAGACTGCACCTCTCTTCGAAATACACAACACAAAGGTGTGTATGTCTCATAATTACTTTGAGAAACAATCATGATAAAATAATATATATCTATACAACTTCATATAATTTTAATCGGTATAATTTAACTTTCGGCTACTGCCCTGAAACAATGATACATAATAGCTGAGAGCAGAAAATGTAGATATATTAAAGCCAGCGTTGTCGGGTGTGTTTTCACAAATAGAGGCCGGGCCCTTCCACAGGGAAAATGGCATCGTAAGGATGAATATAGGAGGAAATGTAGGCAATGAAGCAAACAAGCCTTCAACATCTTAAAACTACATAACAAGCCTTCAACATCTTATAACTACATACAAGCCTTCAACATCTTAAATCTACATACAAGCCTTCAACATCTTATAACTACATACAAGCCTTCAACATCTTATAACTACATACAAGCCTTCAACATCTTAAAACTACATACAAGCCTTCAACATCTTAAAACTACATACAAGCCTTCGACATCTTATAACTACATACAAGCCTTCAACATCTTAAAACTACATACAAGCCTTCAACATCTTATAACTACATACAAGCCTTCAACATCTTATAACTACATACAAGCCTTCAACATTTCATAACTACATACAAGCCTTCAACATCTTATAACTACATACAATCCTTCAACATTTCATAACTACATACAAGCCTTCAACATCTTATAACTACATACAAGCCTTCAACATCTTAAATCTACATACAAGCCTTCAACATCTTATAACTACATACAAGCCTTTAACATCTTAAAACTACATACAAGCCTTCAACATCTTATAACTACATACAAGCCTTCAACATCTTAAATCTATATACAAGCCTTCAACATCTTATAACTACGTACAAGACTCCGACAGCTTAAATCTACATGACTCAAAGAACAAATAAATAAATTAAAGGAATTTTTTTTCTATTAATAATAAACAGACAATATTAAAAAAAAATGTTTTTATAAAGTTGATTCATGATACAATTGCAAATAAATTTCTGTTAAACTAGGAAATGAAGTGCACAAATCTTCAACATCTCAGAACAGTAACAAACATTTTAATAATAAATTAAGATCATTTTTTATACATCATTTTTTTTATGAATAAATAAACAAACAAAATTAAAAAAAATTTTTTTTTATAAAAGATGATACAACGCAAATAAATTCATGAAACTAAGAAATGAAGTGCACAAGTCTTCAACATCTCAAAACTATTAACATTTTAATAATTAATTATTAAAGGTACTTTTTTCACGAATAAATAAACAAACAAACTTAAAAAAGGAGTTGATGAATAGGACTCAAACAACTGTAAAACAAGCAAAGCAGGTATACAGTAAGATAGATCATTGTGGAGAGAGAGACACTGCTATTCCCAAATCAGATAATTAGTCAAGTCTTACACTAAATACCTTAAGTTTACACTGGCGCCAAACGTATAATAGTAGGTCTATACCTGAGTATGTATATACTTCCCCACGAGACCTCACCGTATACTACACTGTAACAGTGTATGTGTACAGCACAGATAACTACCTGCCTTGGGTTGGATATCGCAATACCAAGTTTAGTTTTATTAATCCAGTGTTCTTTTTCAGCCATTACAGTATGATATTCCCCCCAACGTATTGATAATTGACAAAACATGTTTGTTTTTAATATTTAGCTCCATTTTGTTGTTATTAACCATTTACTTCATATAGACTCCTTTGGACACCTCTTTTATAGGCGCCTTTGGACACCTAATATAGAAGGGGTTTGAATTATTAGGTGAATTATGTTTATATTAACTGACAGAGTGGAAAACAGTGCAGGAAGTGTTCAGATTGCTCATTCAGCAATCTGAACTCTTCCTGCACTGTTTTCAAACACCTGTGATTAGTGCGGGAAAACGTGTATCTATGGAGTAAAGGGTTAAGGGCTCACAGACGATCATTTCAAGCTAAAAACTTTTTCTTGTAAGGTATTTTGGAAGGTTAACCAGTACTACACTCATCAAGTAATTGATAACTTTCCCACTTGGATCAGCAGTGACAGATGAATGACAATGATTGCCTAACATAAGTCATCATGGAGACTGGCAGAAAAGAGATTCAAACTCATGTCACCGGACTGACAGTCAGATGTGCTACTCTTCATTGTTTTATACTGTTAAGCTTACATTAAATCCATTAGTTAAGGATAAATTTTCCTTACATTAGGGTAAAAAAACAACAAGTTTTGGTGACGGAAATGGAACCACTTGTGGAAGTAAAGGAAGATACTAGATATCAATGAATCAGAAAAGAATCCCCTGTCCTTATTTATCCAGGACTGTCCCAAATGTATTTCATCTGGTAAGGTCAACCTAAAAATAAATTGTTTGACGTGCCCCTACCTACTCACTCAAAATTGCAGCTACCCAGACTTTTTTATTGACTTTCAAAGCGTTAAAATTTTTTTCATGATTTCTGTTCATTTTTCTACCTACCTACCCACATGAAACCTACTGGGTCAGAGCACTACAAACAAATTTTATTTAAGGATGGCCTAATTCTTGTTCCGACAACCGGCTACTATGGACTGAGGATAAACCGTTTAAAACATATTTTGTTTTAATAATGAAGATAAATTGGGCACAAAATGCAAATATTTACTTTTCAATACACCACATTGTCTCATAAACAAACAATGCAGTCTACTTTTCATTAAAAACAACGAAAATTCATCAAAGATCACCGGTTTGCCCCTTCAGTCCCCGTTGGAAATTCAACCTTCTACTCATAAAATTAGGAACAGTTCTGTTATCATTACTGCAGTGGATAGTATTGGATGCCCAAACAAACAGTCCTGTTATCATAACTGCAGTGGATAGTGTTGGATGCTGGCAGGATATCAAACCCACAACTGTGGCTAATAAATATCCGGACCAAAGCTCACCTTTGATATAATAAGGAACCACTGATCCCCAATATAAAGTTTTATCCTTGGCCGTAACAGGGGTCTACTGATCCCCAATATAAAGTTTTATCCTAGGCCATGACAGGTGTCCACTGATCCCCAATACAAAGTTATATCCTCGACCTGACAGGTGTCTACTGATCCCCAATACAAATTTTTATCCTTGGCCATGACAGGTGTCCACTGATCCCCAATACAAAGTTATATCCTCGACCTGACAGGTGTCTACTGATCCCAAATACAAAGTTTTATCCTTGGCCATGACAGGTGTCCACTGATCCCCAATACAAAGTTTTATCCTTGGCCATGACAGGTGTCTACTGATCTCCAATACAAAGTTTTATCCTTGGCCATGACAGGTGTCTACTGATATCCATCATAGTCTTATCCTTGGCCATGACAGATGTCCACTGATCCCCAATATAAAGCTTTATCCTTGACCATGACAGGTGTCTACTGATCCCAAATACAAAGTTTTATCCTTAACCATGACAGGTGTCTACTGATCCCCAATATAAAGTTTTATCCTTGACCATGACAGGTGTCTTCTGATCCCCAATATAAAGTTTTATCCTTGACCATGACAGGTGTCTACTGATCCCCAATATAAAGTTTTATCCTTGGCCATGACAGGTGTCTACTGGTCCCCAATATAAAGTTTTATCCTTGGCCATGACAGGTGTCCACTGATCCCCAATACAAAGTTTTATCCTTGGCCATGACAGGTGTCTACTGATCTCCAATACAAAGTTTTATCCTTGGCCATGACAGGTGTCTACTGATATCCATCATAGTCTTATCCTTGGCCATGACAGATGTCCACTGATCCCCAATATAAAGCTTTATCCTTGACCATGACAGGTGTCTACTGATCCCAAATACAAAGTTTTATCCTTAACCATGACAGGTGTCTACTGATCCCCAATATAAAGTTTTATCCTTGACCATGACAGGTGTCTTCTGATCCCCAATATAAAGTTTTATCCTTGACCATGACAGGTGTCTACTGATCCCCAATATAAAGTTTTATCCTTGGCCATGACAGGTGTCTACTGGTCCCCAATATAAAGTTTTATCCTTGGCCATGACAGGTGTCCACTGATCCCCAATACAAAGTTTTATCCTTGGCCATAACAGGGGTCTACTGATCCCCAATACAAAGTTTTATCCTTGGCCATGACAGGTGTCTACTGATATCCATCATAGTCTTATCCTTGGCCATGACAGATGTCCACTGATCCCCAATATAAAGCTTTATCCTTGACCATGACAGGTGTCTACTGATCCCAAATACAAAGTTTTATCCTTAACCATGACAGGTGTCTACTGATCCCCAATATAAAGTTTTATCCTTGACCATGACAGGTGTCTTCTGATCCCCAATATAAAGTTTTATCCTTGACCATGACAGGTGTCTACTGATCCCCAATATAAAGTTTTATCCTTGGCCATGACAGGTGTCTACTGGTCCCCAATATAAAGTTTTATCCTTGACCATGACAGGAGTCTACTGATCCCCAATATAAAGTTTTATCCTTGACCATGACAGGTGTCTTCTGATCCCCAATATAAAGTTTTATCCTTGACCATGATAGGTGTCTTCTGATCCCCAATATAAAGCTTTATCCTTGGCCATGACAGGTGTCTACTGATCCCATGACTGATCACCTAAATATAAAGCTTTAGTCTAGTGATACCACAATACAAATTTCTATCCTAGCACATGAATCCGCTGGTTCCTAGTTCAATGATACATCACTGGCCAAGAGATGAATTTACTGATCCCTGACCAAAGCTCTATCTGGACCACGATTGTGACTCCTAGATTCACAATTTAATGCTCTAATCTTACCCATACACCGGGCTCACAGAGTCCGGGTCTTAGTCTCCAACTAGAGCCCCATCAATGCAGCACCTCAGCAAATAGGTTAGAGGTTGAACACAAATGTATCTATGGTAATCAATTGGAATATTATGGCATGCATTCCCAAATATCAATATGTTATTCCTCCCTGTCTTATAACAGAACAAGTGGATTTGATTATGCAGAAGCAGTAAAATACAGGATTGTCACATTTTACTTGCAAACTGATTCCGCAGTCAAATCTGTAGTCATATCTCTTTCTGCCGATGTTATTTGCCATCAGTAATATATAGCATCCACCTGGCAATTAGAGTGTTTTAGGCTGATGTTTAACCCCTTTCTTAGGGCTGTCTTAGAATACAGGGGTCAGGGTTTTCCCCCAGCTATTCTTACTTGAACAATCAGTTATTTTTAGCTGATTTTCTTCCGTTGTTTTGAGGACGACCTGCAGATTCCCTTCTATTTTTTCTTTCACCTCCTACTTCAAAACTTAATGAAAGCCATGCTTTCTCTTCCCCCCTAATGTAAGTTGAAATTCCCCTCAATATCACAAAACAAAATTTAATGGGGTTTAAAGGGAATGTATCAGGATTTTTCAAAATTTGGCCAAAACATTTTTTTTTCAATATACAATGTTTATACTAACTGATCCTGTATTGCCAAAAATATATCTATTTGACCATGCCAAAATAATATATTTTGTATTTTGTGACTAACTAAATGAGTCGCGTGATTTCATTTGGGTCTGTTATCCCTTTACTCCATACAGATATGCATTTTCCCACACCAATCACAGGTCATTGAAAACAGTGCAGGAAGAGTTCAGATTGCTCGTAACGAGCAATATGAACACTTCCTGCACTGTTTTTACACTCTGTCAGTTAATATAAACATAATTAACCCATTGCTGATACATGGTGAATTAATGCTTTCAATATTAGAGGTGTCCACAGGCGTCTATATTAAGTAAAGGGATAAAAACACATAGTAAAAATTGTTCCATCTTAGAAAGAGTTGGAGTGACGATGCAAACTTGGGTTTGTATTTATTTATGATAATGAGAACTTGGATGCTTTTAATCCATTTTGATAACTATTTTATTAAGACATTTATAGCATTTTATCCTGATATACCGCCTTTAACCCTTTACTTCGTATAGATGCCTTTTGACACCTAATATAGAAGGATTTTGACTTACTGTTTTCAAAGGCCTTCTGTGATGCGGGTGCGGGAAAACGCGTATCTATGGAGTAAAGGGTTAAGGGCATCTATTTAAGGGGACTACTCATTATTATCAATTTTAGTTTGATTTTAAACTTCTAGCCTCAATTACGAACAATCCACGGTTTGCGAGTTTAAATTCCTATACAGGCAGTCTTCGTGATGATTGCTATAATTTTTTACATTGCTTTCCATTATCATTCGTCTCTCACCACTGATTCAAGCAGGAAAGTTATCAGTCACTTGCAGAGATGGGTGTACTCCAGTATTGGTTTACATTTCAAGGATCCCAGCACAAAATATTTCACTTAATTGATTGTTTATTAGCCCCAGAATGCATAAAAATGATGCTAAATATTCAACTGAAAAATTGTACTAACTGACAATTTCTCCGAGACTTTATTACCTGGCTCTGACAGGAGACTCCAGTGGTAAGGGTTACAGCACTCATACGCCGGATCATTTTTACTGATACAACACGGCAAACGTTTTAATTCCGTAAAGTTTGTCATATCAGGCCATCGCCACATTTTACAACACATGACCAGTGGAGCTAGCGTTTTTTTACCCAACCGTGCCTCGCCTTTGGGCAACAAGACGCAGTCGCACTCCTCCCCACCCTTTGACTCGACGCTGGTTATCAAGGCTTCAAGTTGCTTCTCTTTCAATCGCTTTAGCATAGAATGCACCACGGATTTTAGCTCTAGTTCTTCGGGTGTTTCTGTCGTACCCCCGGTTTCATTTTGACAGCGAAGTCTCCACAGTCGTCTCACCAGGATTGATCTACGTGATCTAAACATACAACATATCATGTGAACGACACACGTTAACACGACCACCCCAATTGTACATTCTAGCTAATGAGTGAAAATTAACACAATTTGCCTTGGCCTGATCTTTCTAATTAATTTATCTCTATAAACTTATCTTTCATAATGTCAACGCATCAACAGCACTATGACAGAAATATTTAATTGTGACAAAACAAACTCTGTCTTTGTTTTGTCCATTGAATAATCGTGGATAAAAAGTTAACACAATTTGCCTAATCTTTCCCAATTAATTTATCTGGTTAAAATTTTCTTTATACTGCATTTACTACGCAGAAGTCAATGGTACTATGACAGAAATATTTAATTGTGACAACAAAGTTTGCAAAAATGAGTCTCTATTAAAAATTCACACAATTCGATTTTTCTTCTAAAATGTGCTGCAACAAAACATGTAAACAAATACAGTGTTCCTACATAATGTAATAGTGTTTGTATTTAATTCCAATTTAAAACAAATGTACGTATCTGTCTCACGTGTAAATAGTTGAAACTTTATCCAAATTAAGCAATCAATTGAATACACATTTTTGTCGACCGTGGTCTAATTTTTTGACCCACTAAGTCTAAGGTAAATGTGTACATGTACACACAAAATATTTGTTTTGGACGAAAATGTAATTCATTCAAAGCATCCGTTTATCGGTTAAATTTGACCAATTAAATCCACCTGTACGGTCAGTAGTTAATCCAATTGAATATATTCCTTGAAAACAATAAATATCCAAACGCTATTAAGAAGAAAACACTGATAACTTATTTTGTATTTTAGTTTCTCATCCCCAAAAACTCAACACGGTGAGGTACATCAAACTGTTCAACGTTGGACGAGTCCATTTGTACGTAGGGTTGTCACTGCTAATAACAGCATAATAAGAATTCAGTTCGGTTGTTTATTTCCTTATATTATTATTATGTTTACACATAAAATGTACCAAAACTAAACTAAAATACAGAAATCGTGGATACAATCATTCAGAGCCCGACTTTCGACCGACACTGTGTTTCGATTATTCAAACCTGCAGTCCTAAACAATAATGGGATGATCTTATGAGGTCGCCAGTTCTCCCATTTGATTGGTTACAAAAGGTCACGTGCAAGGTCTAGACATATTGGCGCGTGTTGTCTCCAGTTAGAGATTATTTTGTAGTTGATCGTAAAGTTACATTCTTTCTTTATGGTTTGTTTTTCCCAAAACAATTTTTATGTAAAGAGAGAGGAAATTGGCATGACGAAAAATAAACCTGCTTATATTTTTCACTAAATATACTTTGTGTATATATTTTGTGGCCCTCACAGTGCACATTTTGCGGGGGATTAGAAATGTAATTGACAAAAGCGCACCTGTAATCATTGCTAATTGCCGCGGGCGCAATTATGTCAACGGCACGTAACTTTTTTCCGTATTAACTCTCCTTATTTCCGAAATTGAATTAACACCGTACAAACAATAACATATTTTTTTTTTTCGATTAAAGTTGCCATCATTTTATGTTTTTATTCCCTTTATATAAGATATTGAAATATCTTTTTTTCTTCAAATGGTCATAAAACACACATTTATAAACTCTTTTTTAGATGGGTGTATTCAAGTACCAGTTAACCTTCCAGGATCCCAGGAACAAGTGGTCAGATTAGCTGATCGTCTTTAAGTCACCGATGGCAAAAAAATGATGCTAAATATTTAATAATGCAGTGCTGGTTACAAGGAGCGCCAGAAATGCGTTTGTAGTCGTTTCTATGACGTTATCTGTCTACATAAATACATAAAAATATATATCCGCACATGTAGAGTTGGCGCTATGGCTTGTCATTGCTATTGGACCTCGTACCATCGCTAATCACCGTTAATTAATCTTATTTACAGTCGGTAAATTCAATCAGACGAACCCCTGTCGCCGTTAGTCTATTCTCATCAAATTACTCATTTTTTCTCTCCCGACATCGATTTGTAATAAATTATTAGTGACGAAAACGGCAGGTTTGCTATTATGCATAAATACATTTGTCGCACCTCAAGGTCTAGACTTAATTATAATTAATAAGTGATTACTGTTTAACAGACGTTGACACATACAGTCCCGAGTTTACTTATAAAAATAACTCTTGACACTTGACAAATTCTGAAATCGAATTCATTCAGTTCTTCTTCTTCTTTTTCTAACCCTTCCTTCATTCCTTCTTCTTCTTCTTCTTCTTCTTTTTCTTCTTCTTCTTCTTCTATTCATTCTCCTCCTGCTTCTTCTTTCTCTTTCTTTTCATCGTCCTCTTTCTCTTCTCTCCTTCTTATCTTTTTCCTCATCTTTTCCTCATATTTTCTTCTTCTTTTTCTTCTTTATTTATTGGTTGCCTTGGTACTACTTGCAGTTGTAAAATATATGAAAAAGGAAATTAGAGGAGTAAAAAAGTAGTTCCTGTCGCGTGTGCTCATTTTGCGTGCTGAAGACGACAAAAGCAGGGCATTTTACATAAAGCCCGGCTAAAAACTCTTTCAAAAGTGCTTGAAAATACAGATAACTGAACTTTAATAAATATTATTACGCTTTCCTAATGTGATTGATATTATTGTAGAGTTTGGTTTATTTTACGCAACATTTTTTTAAAAATGACATAACACAAGATCCACAATATATAATTATAGTTTGATATGTATATACTGGCATGTATAAAATACATGGAAAATAGAGTAAAAAGTAGTATGCAACTTTTGAAAAATGGAAATGAAATCAAGAAAAGAATATAATATTAGACAATATGCTATCAACATAAAACGTATACTCTCTTAACAGTTATAATGGATATTTTACTGTAGCATAATTACAGTATATATAATTTATGGCCCAGAATGACAATATAAGGCAGAGTACCGCCATTTAGAAACAGGAAATTCTTCCGCTCGGGGGGGGGGGGGTGTCGCATAATGACGGTTATAAACAATCTGCGTTTCTTCTTATATAAAAATGCATTGTCCTTATTTTAATGATGCTATTTTTATTTGAATTTCATTATTGATGTATTTTAAACACATGAAAAGTAGTGTCATGTTTGAATAGGGAATTTAGAAAAACAAATTGATGCTTGGAATTGGGGTAGGAATATATGGTTTCGGAAGTCTACTTTCACTTTGTCAACAATGTACATGGGTCTTTCTGTGAATGCCAAACATAAAACTTTTTTATTTACTATTGAATAAAAAACAGAAATCAACGGTGTGCTTGCACCTGTAACCAATTATTATGAAGGTATGCACAAATGAATGAGGAAGAACAAACATTTCTAATACCTCTTTTATAAATCTTTCAATGTGACATGTAAGGTCAACCTTAAAAACATATGTGTTTGCTGTGCTCCGACCCAGTATTTTTTCATGCGGGTAAGTATGTAGCTAAATATTGTTTTTGCCAGATTTTGATTCTGCATGGTCATTTTAAAGACAAATGGACAGAAATCATGGGGAAAAAACACGCTTTCAATGACAATAAAAAAGTTTGGGTAGCTGGAATTGTTAGTGAGTAGTTCAGAGCATGGCAAACAAGTTTTTTTTAAAGGATGGCCTTATGGTTTTATTCTGTGAACTGAGCAGCTCTATAAACTTGAACACAGATTTTTGATTCGTGTTCTTGAGATTAATGGAAGTTACGATAATTGAAAACGAGATATTGTGAGATTTTGCGTGAATACGCGAGCGTTCACAAAATCTCAATCAGTTGCCTTTCCTTCTTTATATAACTCCTTGTTAAGGCAGAGATACCTGATGTCGTTTAGAAGTGTGTGTGAATTATTGATGTTTTATATATGTTACTAGTATTTCAACAAAGGAATTTTCAAGTTTTAAGTGTCTAGTAGGTCGAACAAATGGTCGGTTATATATAAAAGTTTTATGAAAGATTTTAAAAATGTATTGTATTTGTAACTTTTATATGCGACACTATAATAAAATATTGAAGTTTAATTTTCAGAATAAAGGTCAGTGACTATTTAACAAAAATGGCCGGGGTCCCCTTTTTACGTCACCATTCTCTATTATGTTTTTATAACCACACATCGTTGCCATTTTAGTAATATTTTAAGGCCCAGACTGCCGTATAAAAGCCACAAGATGGCGCTGGTGCAGGTTTTATATAATTCAGTACATAATTCAAATCAGAGAACCTTTTTTCAAAATTTCACAGTCATCAATGCATTGTTTTTGTTATAATGTTGCACGCTACTAGATTATTGTTAATAAATTTAATTGGCGAAATAATAATTTCTAAAAAGTGTTTGTTATATACAGTTTGAAAAAAACTCCAACTTCCCAAAATTTGTAATTCGAGGGAAATGCACTCTGACTGTACACACGGATCTGTGTTAATTCACCATCAGCAGATAGTCTACTCAGAGACATAATACATTGTAATTTGATAGTCTGTTCGTACAAATATTTACCCTGGCAGTGAAAGTTGGGGCTTCAAGTCATGATCATCATATTTTCATTCTCGGTTATTAAGACCGAGTCTGTTAGTTGTTTCCTTGTTCTGTATTAAAATCAAGGACTTACATAGATGAGGAAAAGCAACTCATTGAGATATTATGAACTCTCGTATAATCACGCAATAAAATGAGACCGGTCCAAATTAAAAAATCAAGAAAAGTACTTGAAATTATACTTCAAAATGCATTGATTTTAATTCAAGAGCATATTTCGTATTCAAAAACATTATAACTCATTCAAGGTTACCAAAGCTGAGGTTTTATGTGTAGGAAATCAATTACTTATGAAATATGAATTACTCATTTGAGAAAATATTTATTCTCTACAGGCATAGTACCACCATTGCAAAAAGGAAGAGCTTCCATGGGGTAGTCGCATAATGGCGGTTATAAATAATCCTCATTTCTTCTTCTTTAAAAATGCATTTTACTTATTTTAATGCTCATTTTTTTATTTGAATGGCATTATTGATGTATTTTGAACATTTTAATAGCATTGTCATGTTTAAATTGTGAATTTAGAAAAAAAAGTGATGCTTGGAAATAGGGGTATGAATACATGATTTCAGAAGTGTACTTTCACTTTGTCACCAGCGTACACACTGCTCTTATATGACACATGACCTCTACTTTTCTCATCATATTTTGATAGTGCAGAGGTTGACAAACAGTAAAATGTAAGTTTCACTCCTTTAATTTGGGTCTCTCTATGAATGTCAAGCCTTCAAACTTTTATTATTTACTATAGAATAAAGAACAAAAATCAATGGTGGGTTTACACCTACGTCATAGGTCTTGTTAATATTAGATTAGTAAGGGATATAACTCGTACAATATCATTTTAACAATGTCTTCTGAGTTATGTTTCTTTACAAATACATATATTGTCTGCGTTCAGTACGGTTAAGCGTTTAATGTGCTTGTAAACGTTTGGTAATGCGTGCATGTCTGCTACTAAATGGCTAGAGCGGCATATTATACCATATATGTTAACTTAACCGAACGCCGCTTATGTTATAGAATGTCCGCAAACAGTTTAACATGCAGTTATCGTAAATTTGATTTTTGATTCGGTTAGTCATTATATTCTTCTTTCTCTCTCTTCTTCGTCTTCATCATCGTTTCTTCTTATTTGTAACAAGGAATTATATAGAGATGGACCTTCTATATAAGTCATTGTCTGTAACTATTTTTTTTGCATGGTGTTATAATCTTGTACCTACCTCGTTCCATACTCCTCGAGCACCGTTCCCACTTTTTTGTGATTGCGCAGCAGTTTGATTTGGAGAGTTGAACGAGGCGGTCCGCCACAAATGGGGGTGTTTTCTGGATAATATAAATAGCTTATATTTGTGTGTGTGTGTGTGTGTGTGTGTGTGTATGTGTGTATGTGTATGTGTATACATGTTTATGTATGTATATGTATGTGTATGCATATATGTACATGACTACATGTATGTATGTATGATTGGATAAGTATTGTGTGTGTGTGTGTGTGTGTGTGTGTGTGTGTGTGTGTGTGTGTAAGTATATGTATTGGTGTATACGAATGTATGTGTGTGTGTGTATATATAAAGGGAGATAATTAAATTCACAACTCAGACTCAACTAAGCCGCAAATCATGTATACCCTCATCTATTTCAGTGGCCCAACCCATTTGCTATATACATGTATATATTGGCAATATGCGAGATGGAAGATAATGTTCTAAGACGGGAAAAATACTAAGTTTATTTTTGAAGTGTATACAACGATACAACTTAAAAACAACCCTGAAAAAGTTGGATAGTAGTATAATCTCATGTAATAAGAATACCGCTTAATGACACAATACATCGATTTATGTAGTGTAACTACATATACAAGGTACCTACTTATACTACATACTAAGCAAATATTTGGCGTTTAGCAGCCTTATAACATCAATTTGTTTTTTTTTCTGATAAAATTTGGTATATTGATATATAAAACAAATGTAAAACACATAAAGTAATCCGAGAAATGCTTCCAAGGTAATAAAATGAGCTGTTTTCAATCTGAAAATGGTTCAATCCGTCACTTTTCTCGAATGTTTGAAGAAACGGTTGTGTTTCGATTCAAAAACACATGTCCGCTTGAAACTTAAATAGAATGCTGCCTGCATCAGCTACATCTTTGATTTAAAAACGAAATGATATGAAAATAATTGGGTTTTCTTACCTCGCTGTTCGACCGAGTGCACAAAAATAACAGAAACTTATAATTTGACCAAAAGTAGATACAAAAATTACCAAAATCTGAAAAATGTATCCATTTTAACTATTTTATGTCCACTTATTTTACAAAAAACACTTCAAAAAGTTTGTTTAACTTGATCAAATGTGGTTTGATTTCCGTAAATTTCCATTTTGAATGAATTAAGTCTCAATGAAGGTAATTGTCGGGTTTCATCAACATTGAATTAAATTTGATTTTGATACAGCTCCTTCAATATATAGCATGTTTTCATCTTCTCTAGTACAATCCGGACATTTTCATACATGTAAAATAATCAACATTCATGGCAAACAACATACTGTAATGCAACACTCAATATATGGTATACATCATTAAACCCTTTACTCCATCCATAGATACGCGTTTTCCCACACCAATCACTGAAAGCCTTTGAAAACAGTGCAGGAAGAGTTCAGAATGTAATGAGCAATCTGAACACTTCCTGCACTGTTTTCCACTCTTTCAGTTAATATAAACATAATTCACCCAATAATTCAAAAGTCTTCTATATTAGGTGTCCAAAGGCGTCTATATTAGAGGTGTCAAAAGGCGTCTATATTAGAGGTGTCCAAAGGCGTTTATATTAGAGTTGTCCAAAGGCGTCTATATTAGAGGTGTCCAAAGGCGTCTATATTAGAGTTGTCCAAAGGCGTCTATATTAGGTGTCCAAAGGCGTCTATATTAGAGGTGTCCAAAGGCGTCTATATTAGAGATTACCAAAGGCGTCTATATTAGAGGTGTCCAAAGGCGTCTTTATTAGAGGTGTCCAAAGGCGTCTTTTTGAAGTAACGGTTCAACGATACACTGAACTATATTTATCAGTAAATTTGATAATATTTTTCGCAAAATTAATTTATCAACAACAGTAACAAACAACATTTGTTGATACTACATATAATATTTATTGTGAACAAAATTGAGATATGAAGTAAAACATCAACAATTTGTCTAATAATAAGTAACTAATGCTGCTTTTCAATGATAAAATCAAACATAAGTACTGTTAGAAAGCTTCACTTTGCTCATCTCTGGGTTTTAATACAATGTGTTATACCGTTCACTCAGGACAACAACAGTTATCAGTATTTAAAGCTTTTTGGTTGATTGGTATTCTTAGATATAAAATAGATATCGAAATAAATACATTTTTTTATCATTCTTTAGCAATACTTTTTCTATGAAATTTGTTGTTAAATCCGTAAGAAATTAAGTTCATAATTTGTATTTATCACAATATAGAGTTTTTGTAAACATTAAAACATTGAATTAAACAATTTCATATATTATAGTAACATATTGTTACTAGCATCTATTTTAATTAAACAATCATAAAATACTAACAAAACATTGTTCATGTCATAATGGGCTGCATATTCCAATATACACTCAAAAGTCAAAACAGAATTATAAATTATTTTAATTTACTAAAATTAGAGCATTAGTAATTGGACATATTCATAGTGATAAATGGAAATAACTTTGAAACAAATTATTTTAAATTCTGGACAGTTAAACAGTCAAACTATCAACAGACTAGAATTAGATGCCATTGGGGTTAAATACTTCACATTAACTTGATTGTGGCACACACCATGTCATGTATCTACCAGATGCTCAACATTCGTGGAGTGTGTGGTCCGGTGGTAGAGCATCGTACCCAGTATAGGAGGGTTGTGGGTTCAATCCTCCTCCATGGCTATGTGTAGTGTCCTTGATAAAGACACTGTATCTGCATATACTTAGTACTGGTTCTACCCAGAAGACCTTCAGTAGAGTTGTCTAACCTTCAGTCAGTTTAGTATGGTACCATTAGTTAAATGTATGTCGTTCATTTGATCATTTTTGGTCATGTTCATTATTGTGGTTAAATTACCAACCCCTGTGTGGTTCCAGGGAGCCATATGAGTGATGGCAAGAATAGGATATCTGTGGTTCTTGCATGTCGTAGGAAGCGACAGTTTGAGTTATACAAAGAATTTGCTGAAACTCGACCATTCTGCAAATATCAAGGTTCTAGGATCATTCTGCATATTCATTTTGAAATATTTTTTTAATATGTATGTTAACATGTAGAGTGAACCTGGAATCTTCTGTCCTGTTGGTGTTGAAAAACTATAATGTTTTGGCATACTATAAAACCCCAATTATTAATTCTAATAGTAGGTAAAACTTATTGATTATAATATTATATTATTATTATTTTTTCTTTAGATTTTTTTGACAACAAGGGGAGTTGCTTTTTCAGTGTTCTTTGGTTTCTTTATTTCCTATTTATAAATATCAGGTAGAGCTAATATTGGTTCTAGTCTCAAGAGCTCCAACTTTTAATACAAAACTCCATTTGGCATTCAAACTTTAATTTTAATTTGCATATAAAAACAAAAGGAAATCGGAAACAAATAAAACATATACATTGACAAAATACGAAACTACTTGTCAGTTGATACTTGTGTATTTCAACTCAATGGGAGCTACTAAGCAAAAGTAAGATTGTTTTCTAATGTTAAGCAGCGTATCATATTGCGTATCGATGTTCCCGTAGCGCGGTACATATTGTATCGGAAGTGTCCTGGCAATACACAGCTTTAATCTTAACTGATATTCTCTTATTCTGAATCTCTCAGAATCTTTTGAGAATTTCTTGAAATAAGACTCCTTACTCTTGCTATTGTCAACATTGTCACTCCTAGATCTACCCTTAACCCTTTACTTCATATAGACGCCTTTGGACACCTCTAATATTGAAAGCATTAATTCACCACATATCAGCAATGGGTGAATTATGTTTATATTAACTGACAGAGTGGAAAACAATGTAGGAAGTGTTCAGATTGCTCGTTACGGGCAATCTGAACTCTTCCTACACTGTTTTCAAAGGTCTTCTGTGATTGGTGCGGGAAACTGCGTATATCTATGGAGTAAAGGGTTAAAGGGCAATTTCACAACAAGTGTATCCATGTTTTTACATAAAATCATATTTTTTAATGTATAATTATATGGAACCAATAAAATGCTATATGCAAAAAGCTTACTTTAATATCCTGAGTGTAAGATTGGTATATTCTATTTCAATGCATAGGGTAACTTCTTACAAGTACAGTATATCTTTAATATTACAAAATATTTTATATAAATTAGTTGTGTGGTTGTTAACATTTAATCTGGTCAATGATGATATACTGTGAAGGGAAAATAACTTGAATATTGATTTAATGCATAAATTTGGTATTTTTGTAAAAATATCTTAACTAATGATCCTCAATACAGCATATATAATCCCTTTTCTAAGGTGATGCAACCTTCCTGCTAGCTACCTTCCAAATGAAGGATGTGTAATGTTTATTTCAGTACACTGGCACCTTTTAACCAAATGTGCCAAAAACTGTTGTACACTCTGGACAACACATCAGAACAAATTCAATACACATCACTATTTCATCAGATTGGGGATAAATATTTCAGTATGGACATATGCTATTTGAAACATAAGTTTGATGTAATATATTGATAAGAATTAAAAAAAAAAAATGTTTATTGTATTCCAAATTGTGCACTTGGGACAACACTGAGTCAAATGATATAAATGGCTGTAGCTTACTCATTAAAACAAAATATTGCTTCATGATTGATTTTTTTTCAAGGTTTACATTATTACTATGATGAAACGAAGCACATTCATGCAAAAAATTATTATCAATTTGTAGTACTATACCTGTAACGGTAAGGCTAATGTATATTTGCAGGTCAAAATTATTTAATGGTCATGTTGATTTCTAGACTCTCTTGAATTATTCAGTGCAAGATTGCTGATAATATATTAATGTACTGAAGGCGTACATGCTAAAATATGAGTAGCAGAAACTAGTTTTGTCATATATCTTATATTTGTTTGAAGTGTAATTTAAATTTGAAAATGATGATTGAATTGAAATGACATGCAAAAATCAGTACACTCAGGACATTTTGGACATATTCTTCATCATTTTTGAACAAGTTAAGTCAATGGAATAAAATTGTCCAGCAGCAACATCAGCCATACTTTTAGCTCTTAATGCTCTGCAATAAAAAGTTATTAACATATTTTGAAAAAACTTCATTTATTTTAATTCACCCATAGTTCTTTTTCTTGAAGTAATTGTTTATTTTTTATTAAAATTCTGGTTAGAAAATAAAATTGAACGTTCATACCAATTTGGTAAAACAGGACGTTTGTTTTGTAAGTTGTTACGTTTGTTTTGTAAGTTGAATGTACTATCTTAAATCATTGGAACTAGCATATTTTATGGTATTGCAAAAAGTTGGCACTTGGCTGTTTATCAGGAATTATGTAATTACAAAATTAATAGAATATCTGAATATGGAGGTATGAGTTTCAACATTTCAGTTGCATTAACAACATTAAAATTAGACTATATTTTATGCAGATTATTGTAGAATTTTCATTTATTGAAAATTCTTAATTTTCAAAATATGCTCAGGACTGAAATTGCATAATAAATTGAGTGTCAAGACACATATTAGAAATAAGGTCACACTTTGATATAATATGCAAAAAAATTTTTTTTATATTTGTTGTAATACTATTTTTGATTTATTGTTGATATGCTTAATTAGTACCTCATTGATTATGGTCATTTGGTTTTAATTGAAAAGCTCATTCGGTTTATTCATTTGCTGTTATTTCATTGTTCGCCAAGAAAATAGATATTAATGTTTATTTCGACTGAGGTTGTATTGTAATGTTTATACTCTTGATCTGCCGTAAAACCTAATATTCACTCAAATAATTTATGAGTCTTTGCATTATTCTTTGCAATAACTCGTCCTGCTTTGTAGCAATTGCATCCTCTTGAATATTCAACGATTTCAGCACTGAATTATGTGCGACATATGATACATATTGTTCTGCAATACTATCAGTTTCTGGACTATAACAGGGGTACCTGCTCATGTAATCTGCTGTGTTTGATTTCCCTGAATGATATTTTACTGTGAAATTGTAAGTTGCTTATCTTAAACGCCATCTTTCCAATAGCATTGGGTGGTTTGCTTGTGGGTTGTTAAATATTGATTCTAATGGTTTATGGTCAGTAATCAGTCAAAATGATTTACCAAATGTATATTTACGAACATATTCACATCCCAATATAAGGCTAAAGCTTCGCGTTTCATTTGACTATATCTTTGTTCTACGGTAGTCAATGCACTGCTTCCATAATCAATTACCAACGCCTTCCTGGTATAGAATTGCACGGAGACCAACTGGGCTTGCATCTACCCAAAGTTCAGTTCCTTCTTTGGGTTGAAATAGGCCATAACTAAGTCACTTGCGAGTGCATCATTCAATGATTGAAATGTATATTGTTCTTCATAAACTGTACCTCTCTTGACATCGGTTTACTAGTATAATATTTTGATGTTTTCTTTACCGCATTAACTTCCTGTTAATTTTTACATTCCATCTTTGAAGCTTGGTGGTTTGCTCTCTCCGTTGTTCTTGCTGCCAACATTATTTATGTCAGAGATATGTTATCCTGTAATACCTTATGCCAATGTAATGTTCTCTCTGATACTTGGAAATATGATATATGTACATGACTTGGATTGTGTTTAATACATTTTATGGGATCAAGTGGCAGACTCTAACTTCTAACTCTTATCAGTTCATTCATACACAAGCTATGTTATCATTATTAAGCGAGTCTAATTATACTCATGAATATGTAGTATATGTTGACAATTTTGCATTATGGTCATATCATTTCTGTAGCAATTCACCCATCCCTATAACATGATACTATTTTTAATAAATCAAAATGGTAACAATGGCCCTGAGGGTAACAACGGCCCTGAGGGTAACAATGACCCTGAGGGTAACAGTGGCCCTGAGGGTAACAGTGGCCCTTAGGGTAACAGTGGCCCTGAGGGTAACAAAGACCCTGAGGGTAACAATGGCCCTGAGGGTGACAATGAGGGTAACAATGGCCCTGAAGGTAAAACGGCCCTGAGGGTGACAACGACACTGTGGATGACAATGGCCCTGAGGGTAACAGCGGCCCTGAGGGTAACAGTGGCCCGGAGGGTAACAGTGGCCCTGAGGGTAACAAAGGCCTTGAGTGAAGCAGTGGCCCTGAGGGTGACAACAGCCCAGAGGGTAACAACGGCCCTGAGGGTAACAAGGGCCCTGAGGGTGACAAGGGCCCTGAGGATGACAAAGACCCTGAGGGTGACAATGGCCCTGAGGATGACAATTTCCCTGAGGGTAACAGTGGCCCTGAGGGTTACAAAGACCCTGAGGGTAACAATGGCCCTGAGGATAACAATGGCCATGAGGGTAACAGTGGCCTCTGAGAGTAACAGTGGCCCTGAGGGTAACAACAGCCCTAAGAGTAACAACGGCCCTGAGGGTAACAGTGGCCCTGAGGGTAACAGTGGCCCTGAGGGTAACAACAGCCCTGAGGGTAACAAAGACCCTGAGGGTAACAATGGCCCTGAGGTTAACAATGGCCCTGAGGGTAACAGTTGCCCTGAGGGTAACAGTGGCCCAAAGGGTAACAATGGCCCTGAGGGTAACAAAGACCCTGAGGGTAACAATGGCCCTGAGGGTAACAGTGGCCCAAAGGGTAACAACGGCCCTGAGAGTAACAACGGCCCTGAGAGTAACAACGGCCCTGAGGGTAACAGTGGCCCTGAGGGTAACAGTGGTCCTGAGGGTAACAATGACCCTGAGGATAACAATGGCCCTGAGGGTAACAATGACCCTGAGGGTAACAATGGCCCTGAGGGTAACAATGACCCTGAGGATAGCAATGGCCCTGAGGGTAACAATGACCCTGAGGATAACAATGGCCCTGAAGGTAACAGTTGCCCTGAGGGTAACAGTGGCCCAAAGGGTAACAACGGCCCTGAGAGTAACAACGGCCCTGAGAGTAACAACGGCCCTGAGGGTAACAGTGGCCCTGAGGGTAACAGTGGTCCTGAGGGTAACAACAGCCCTGAGGGTAACAAAGACCCCGAGGGTAACAATGGCCCTGAGGATAACAATGGCCCTGAGGGTAACAGTTGCCCTGAGGGTAACAGTGGCCCTGAGGGTAACAGTGGCCCTGAGGATAACAATGGCCTTGAGGGTAACAATGGCCCTGAGGGTAACAATGACCCTGAGGGTAACAGTTGCCCTGAGAGTAACAGTAGCCCTGAGGGTAACAGTGGCCCTGAGGATAACAATGGCCCTGAGGGTAACAATGGCCCTGAGGATAACAATGGCCCTGAGGGTAACAATGGCCCTGAGGGTAACAGTGGCCCTGAGGGTAACAGTGGCCCTGAGGATAACAATGGCCCTGAGGGTAACAATGGCCCTGAGGATAGCAATGGCCCTGAGGGTAACAATGACCCTGAGGGTAACAATGGCCCTGAGGGTAACAATGGCCCTGAGGGTAACAATGGCCCTGAGGATAACAATGGCCCTGAGGGTAACAGTGGCCCTGAGGGTAACAGTGGCCCTGAGGATAACAATGGCCTTGAGGGTAACAATGGCCCTGAGGGTAACAATGGCCCTGAGGGTAACAATGACCCTGAGGGTAACAGTTGCCCTGAGAGTAACAGTGGCCCTGAGGGTAACAGTGGCCCTGAGGATAACAATGGCCCTGAGGGTAACAATGGCCCTGAGGGTAACAGTGGCCCTGAGGGTAACAATGGCCCTGAGGGTAACAATGGCCCTGAGGGTAACAATGACCCTGAGGGTAACAATGACTACCTTTCAGTGTGGAGTGTGTGGTCCGGTGGTAGAGTATTGGACCTAGGATCACAGTGTTGTGGGTTTAATCCTTTGCAACATATGTGTGTCCTTGACACTTTATCTGCATATGCTTAGTACTGAATCTACCCAGGAAGACATTGAGCATAATTTGTCTAAGTTATAAGAACTTGTTTCACAATCAAGGTAAAATAGAAAGTTTAAAACAACCTTAATATTTCGCATCGTTTTGAAGTTAAAATACATGTAATAATATTGATCGTCTGCTTAAGTTCACAGTAATTGTTATATCCTACAGGTCCATTCCAGTGTTGGTCACTCTCTTGGTATCCATACTTATATACTCTGACATGTGCATGAAATGAAGGGCACAATAGCAGGAGAAGTCACAGTTATGTCAACTAAGTCTTGAAATAAAAATAAGCGATAAACCAAGTAGCACTTGATGCTTTAGGAGGTGCTTCATATAAGTTAAAACTGTCATTTTTGAATGAAATCATAAATAACCTTGGCCTAAATTCATCAATAATTTGAGTCTGAGAATCGGACTTGGACTTGAATATTACATTTTTGTTAAGTCTTGTAACTGTGCACTTATGGGTAATACATTCGATCCTGTAACAGTTTCTGTTAAATAATTAAAAGTAATTGATTCTGCACATACATACAGTGATTTGCATGTTTAAAAGATGTTATTTGATTCTTAAATTTTTGACATTTGAGTCCGAGTCTAAATCTCAGACTCAAAATGTTGATGAATTTGGTCCTTGTTATTAAAGATAGAGGCTAACATGATTTTTGTTTGGTATTTTAAGGAAAACCATTTTTTTCAACGCATTTCAGGTTATTACAGAATATGAAGTTTTACTGGTGGAGGAAGACCTCAGGTTATTACAGCACATGAAGTTTTACTGATGGAGGGAGAGCTCAGGTTATTACAGCACATGAAGTTTTACTGGTGGAGGAAGACCTCAGGTTATTACAGCACATTAAAAAACTACTTTTTCACCATATTGAAGCCATTCTACAAAAGTGTATATTTGTTTGCAAGTTACACTACAAAAGCATTTCATGTTGTACTAAGATAATGGAATTCAATATTTACCAAATCAAATTATGTAAATCAAAAGTTAAATGAATTTAAACTAGTCCCATTTTCTATTAATAAAAAAAACATTCTTGTAACACACACGCACAGCAGTACATGTTTCTTAATAATATATAGGATAATATCAAATTAAAAACCAAGTCGACTAAGCCTTTTATATGGTGGAAAAAAAGCCTTACCAAACTGTTAGCCAGTCTTTAATCAAAATATACACATTGGTTTCAAATCTTGTTTAATTAAACATTTAAAGCATCAGCTGTGTGTGTAATTGCATGTAATTACATGAACTTTATATGAAGGCACCATTTGTTTGTTTGAATATTTAGTCATTACTTATGCCATCTAGGGCTCAAAGATGATCAGTTAGCCCAACTTTTCTTTCCTGGGATCTTGGAAGGTTAACCAGTACTGGAGTACACCCATCACAGCAAGTAATGGATACGTTCCCACTTGAATTAGGGCCAAGACGCCACACACCCATCACAGCAAGTAATGGATAACATTCCCACTTGAATTAGCGCCAAGACGCAACACAACCATCTCAGCAAGTAACAGATAACATTCCCACTTGAATTAGCACCAAGACGCGATACTCCCATTACAGCAAGTAACGGATAATGTTCCCACTTGAATTAGCACCAAGACGCGACACACCCATCTCAGCAAGTAAGGGATAACGTTCCCACTTGAATTAGCACCAAGACGCGACGCACCCATCTCAGCAAGTAACGGATAATGTTCCCACTTAAATTAGCACCAAGACGCGACACACCCATCACAGCAAGTATCGGATAACGCTCCCACTTGAATTAGCACAAAGACGCGACACACCAATCTCAGCAAGTAACGGATATCGTTCCCACTTGAATAAGCACAAAGACGCGACACACCCATCTCAGCAAGTAACGGATAACGTTCCCAATTGAATTAGCACCAAGATGCGACACACCCATCCCAGCAAGTAACGGATAACGTTTCCACTTGAATTAGCACCAAGACGCGACACACCCATCTCAGCAAGTAACGGATAATGTTCCCACTTGAATTAGCACCAAGACACGACACACCCATCTCAGCAAGTAACGGATAACGTTCCCACTTGAGTCAGTGGCGAGAGACGCGACACACCCATCTCAGTAAGTAACGGATAACGTTTCCACTTGAATTAGTGGCGAGAGACGCGACACACCCATCTCAGCAAGTAACGGATAACGTTCCCACTTGAATTAGTGGCGAGAGATGCGACACACCCATCTCAGAAAGTAACGGATAATGTTTCCACTTGAATAAGTGGCGAGAGACGTGACACACCCATCTCAGTAAGTAACGGATAACGTTCCCACTTGAATTAGTGGCGAGATATGCGACACACCCATCTCAGCAAGTAACGGATAATGTTTCCACTTGAATCAGTTGTGAGAGACGTGACAATGAGACATTATGTCATATATCAATCATCTTGAAGACGTGTTGGATGGGGATTCAAACTCATGAACCAAGGATTGATAGTAATACGCTCGCCACAGGGGAAAATACTGGTATTGAACATTATGATGCAAACTATAAGTTGTATGTGTGTTTAAACATGTTTTTATCATGCAAAATCCTCTTAATTAAATTAAAGGTATTGAGGTTTCAAAGAAAATTTATTGTAATTTTTCATTATTTAAGCTGCAGTGTACACATATTGTAATCACAAGCACTTCAAAAAATTTAAACACAAATTTCTGAGAATAATATTGTTTTGGTGACAATTTCATTCTACAGAGAAAGAATTATGATTTGTGTTCCCGAGATGAATGGATTAAAAACGAGATATTGCCTTTCTTTCTCAATACAATTCTATGGCAGAGGGCATGTCTTAAACAGTAACAACAGCTTCTTAATGCTGTAAACCATTAATATGCAAGGATACGGAACAAGCACAAACTCACATTTTTTTGTATATACGTAAAATAAACATCTCAGAAAAAAAATAACAATAGCTCTACAACACTTTTTTTTAATCCACAAATTTGGAGGATATTACCTTAATAAAAAGAATTTATGGAAATGTTGGCCATAAACATCTTCAAGCATAAAGCAAAACAATATTACAAGAATAAAAATGTCTATGTAGACCAACAGTTTTGGAATATGTTTGTTTTATAATTCATGGCAACATGAATAGATGTACATAAAAAAAGCCAATCGTAAGTACTCGGCAAATTCCGTCATCTTCGGTATTAGACCTCGTAAATAATTGTAGGAATACACCAATTGGTAATTTGCCCCGGCAAGTTACTTCCCGTTATTATCGTAAACAAAAATGACTGACTTTTCGACGTACATTCAGTATTCTTTGGACATAATGGAAATTAAACATTCTTTGAAAAAAGAGCAGCTTGAAGCGTTGCAGAATATCTTCAGTCTCCATTTTGAATGTAGTCCGGCCATGTGTTAGTCTGGTACTCGGCAGAAAGGCCGAGTCACAGCAATATGGCGGCCCCCGTATTATTTCTGCGGTTATTAGGCATAGTACCACCATTGCAAAAAGGAAGTGCTTCCGTGGGGTAGTTCGCATAATGGCGGTTTTAAATAATCCTCATTTCTTCTTCTTTAAAAATGCATTTTCCTTATTTTAATGCTCATTTTTTTATTTGAATGGCATTATTGATGTATTTTGAACACTTTGACAGCATTGTCATGTTTGAATTGTGAATTTAGAAAAAAAATTGATGCTTGGAAATTGGGGTATGAATAAATGATTTCGGAAGTCTACTTTCACTTTGTCACCAGTGTACACACTGAGCAGAAAATTTTTTTTTTATATGACACATGACCCTTACTTTTCTCATCATTTTTTTGATAGTGCAGAGGTTGACAAACAGTAAAATGTAGGTTTCACTTCTTTCATTTGGGTCTCTCTATGAACGACAAGCCTTCAAACTTTTATTATTTACTATAGAATAAAGAACAAAAATCAATGGTGGGATGACACCTATTATGTAGTAATAGCCAAGGTGTTCCGTTTGAATAAAAGCTTGTACATGTATATATTCTTTCATCACGTCGGGGGAACTCCGTCACAATGTAGAGTGATTCGCGTCAACAGTTTGTCAAAAAATCACGTCGACAGTATTACTTTTTTTTGTAAATTTTGTCACAGTTACTAGGTTGGTCTTACACATGACACGTTGTAATGCCATGCTGATGAATTGAGCCAAGTGTTTTTGGAAATTTATTCAGGTGACAAAGTTCAGACCGGACACCAAATCTCAATCAGACTGAAAGTGTGACCTTGACCTTTAAGGTATGGGCCAGCGTCTTACTCGCGACACGTCGTTATGTTATACTGATCATTTGAAACAATTATTATTAAAATTCATCTGTGCATGACAAAGTTACAGGCCGCTATATCTATATATTAATTAATTGAACGTGTGCATTACAGTAGAAAAGACAACTCTGGGAATACCGAAATACACTTGAAATTTACTTATCAGAATAAAAAATATACATTAACATTGTCCAATAACTTCTAGATTTATATTGTTAATATATTTGGTCAACCATAACTGATGTTTAAACAAAACAACTTACGTAAATTTGATAAAAATAAGTGTATTTCGGTTATAATCGAAATCAAGGGAAGTAACTCGTAATAACCGAAAGACACAGTGACATAAAAATTGTGTAAAATCGCATCAAATCGTACATTTTTAAAATGTTTTTTTTTTTTTTCAAAAACAATTTTGAATTCATATCTGATACATTATATAATAGAAACTTGATCATTTCATTAATGCCTTAAATAGCTAAATCTAGGTGTCTTTCGGTTATTAGGTGTCTTTCGTTTTTTTCAGTCACCCGCTATTTATATACATCCTGTCAACGTTGCCTGGTAGTGTGTTCTTAAAGACTTTGATATGTTATAATATAAAATGACAATTTTAATATTCCATAGACATTGCGCTCAAGGAATCGTCATTGCGCCGTTGGTTGAAATATGAAAATTTATAAAAAAAATAAAAAAAATATGTTTTTAAACTCATCATTAGAATAATAAACTGTAATTTTAAATGTAATAAGTATTTTCCGACCATAAATTTGATATGTTATAATATAAAATGACAATTTTAATTTTCCATCGACATTGCGCTCAAGGAATCGTCATTGCGCCGTTGGTTGAAATATGAAAATTTATAAAAAATAAAAAAATATTTTTTTAAACTCATCATTAGAATAACAAACTGTAATTATAAATGTAACAAGTATTTTCCGACCATAAAACGTCCATAAAAAGGCGCTTCCCCGGTGCTACCCATGTTCTTTGCACACGGCATTTACACATAGACGCACAGTATTTTCTCCGTGCGCGCGTTTGTTTTTTGGTTTGTATTTATTTGTAAAGATTAAATATTCAGGATATATTTTATTTATACACCGCCGGAAATGAGATACAAAAAATATTAACATACGCATGCGCAACACAATATTATGATTTCCCCCGCGCGAGGAAAAAACAGAATTCATCATATTTCTTTCGATATTTTGAGGGTAAATACTAAATATTTCGTTCCACAATAATAACAGTAATAACAACAGATATTAAAATGACAACTGTCAGAAATTATTTTGTCAAAAAGATGTTGATATTTGAGAAAAAGGCATGTCACTTATCAGCGAAAACCTCTCCCCAAAAGGGCTCTACCCTGGCTCCATCAAGTCTAGGGTTAAATATCCAACAAAGGCATGACATCGCTGCGACAGGCTGTCTACATTATAAAATGTTTGGCAATCAATTTTGTAGGTTAAGGAGTTGTTTTTTATAGGATCTAGAATATCTGGTCTGAGTATGATGGAAAGATGCTGTAGATTTCTGAGCTTTCCACAGAAACAAATTAAGGTTACAACTAAAGGAGCGACAGTGTGACCATTGGATCTTCCTTTTTCTACAAAATTGTTATGGGGTTGGTGGCTGTACATGTAGGTGACTATCTCACTGAAACTAGCTCGAGAACAAGAAGCAGAAATAGAACTAACTATAATCATTTTCAGTGCAACACAGAACTGTTTAAAAATTCCTTCTACCCTCAGACTGTCAAGGATTGGAATTCACTACACAACGTGGCAACAAAAACCATCGTTTAAAGAAATCATTACTTATGTAAATTTTATGCACATTTTTCGCCTGAAAGTAAATACTCATTATTGAGGCCTTTCCGGTACCTTACATACAGATAAGGTGTAAGGGCAATGTCGCACAATATGAAGAAATAACAACCACCACCTTATTAAACATGCAATAAATATGTTAATCGCTATTACTCTTTTTTTAAAATCATTACCAATTGTTCCTCTAACATTATTAGCATTAGTAATTAGATGAGCAACCAGTAATTATCCAATTTGACAGAAGCCACCTTATAACATATATACATAACCAGAAATTAAGGAACCCTATGCTTTATTTGCCTGGAGAAAGCACTGGAATTTAAGGGTGAAACGGTTAACCGCCGTACACCCAGAACCGCGATAAGTTGTGCTCGGTTCGGTTCTGCAACACGTCAAAGCAGTTCGGTTTGCACCATGTTCTCAGGGGTATTAATAAAATACTTATCATACAGGTTTTTTAAATTTACCTTGATTTGACCTAATGTTTGTCACCTACATGCGTGTTGTGGCCAATTGTAATACACAACTTCTTGACATCAGCAGGACTAAGTTACACGCAACTGTACAGTTGGACACTAGATACACAGGTGCTGTATATATGTTAGGGATTATCTTTGATAATCTTTTTCATCCCAAACTGACTTTTCTTTTATGTTTAGATAGCCATTATATAATTACATCACCTGACAACGACATAACATTAAGTTGGATTGTTTGAAACAAAGTATAATAATTATCTACCCGCATACTCTGGGTCATGAATGAATTATTTACACGGAAAAGTATAGGCTAATCAGCAGTCGGAATAGCAGGCAGTAACCCCGCTCATAACCCCGCCTACTTTAAAATTTATACCTTGATGCAATGTCAAAGCACAAGATAAGACACGCTTTTTCCTTAAGTAAATTTCACCAATTGCATATCAATATTTGACGTATCGGATACGATAACAAATCCTCCGCTACGGATATGAATATAAAAACATGAATATGAAATTCTGCAAAAAAGTCGATTCAATTTTGTCATATATAATATTATGAAACAGAAGTTACAGTTCCATTTTAATTTCACCTTTTTCAGGTTTGGTTTAAACATGCTAAGATAACATATTGAAAAGGGATTTCCTAACTTGGGCTATGAGCCTAGGTTAGACTAAAATAGATTTCCTGCTTAAAATTGCAACATATTTGTGATGTATTGAATAAGTAACATGATTTTATTTTGATTTCAATTTGATCCATACATGTGATCCTAATGTCGGTAGGTAAAATCTACCGCTTTTTAAGCCCTACTACTGCTCTACCATTTAATGTGTTAAATCTACCGCTTTGAAATATCTGCTAAATATGCACATACAAAGATTATAAATCTTGTCTCAAGCTGCGTTATATTGGCTTGTCCTTGCCACTATCTCCCTTGTCCCATTAAACAATCAATTCTCATTAATCAATTATTGGATTAGTCGGCACCAAGCTGTGTTTTCCCTCAGGCCAAACCGGCAGTCTCACTTGATCTAAAAATTGCAGGTTCCCTAAATGTTTAAAAATAGACAATTTAAGAAGGAGTCTGGTTCTCTGACCCACAAATGTAGTACTAACATTGTTATCTCCCCTTGATCAAGATGGCGCCCATTTGGAACATCCAGATAAATTTCTGTAAAGAATTCAAAATAGATTGATTTTTTTACAATAATTAGAACTGATTGTATGTAAATGTTTTTCTGTAAAAAAAGTGCAAAATATTGATCATATTTACATCGGCTGTAAAATAGTGGGTGGGGTAAGGTATTGATTTTTAAGTGTCAGAGTATCATTTTCTAAATCAAGTCGTATCATGATTCAGTTAAGCTCCCTGCTAAGAAGTATCCATGTAAGATGCAAGGGTAAATGAAGATCAGAAGACTACATAATAGATACATTCTAATGAGCTGCAAGTTCAACAGTGAATGTCTCGGAAATTGTAGAATAAAATATTGATACAAATAGATAGATAGGTTATTTTTATTGTTGTTTTTACTTTGACCGCAAAAATCTACTGACACAAATTTCTACTGATTTTTTTATCAAATCTACTGTTTTTTTTATCTCAAATCTGCTGATCTGAAATCTCAGATTCAGCAAATCCATCACATGTATGTTGATCAGTTTTACCTGTAATAAACATTATTTCTTCTTAGAATCCAAATCACATCGTGAAGATCATTAAGCAGTATTTAAGTGATGTCTATATTTAGAATGGGGATTTCATTTTAAGTTTACCACTACAATTAAATAACGATTTTGTCATGTTTCGGTGAATCTGCATTCAGATTATATTAATTAATTATTAAGGGTAATGAGATGCCTTTCTTCCATTTTAAAAATAATTTTAATTTTTAAGATATTTTCCTGATATACTTCCTTTAAAAGTTCCATTTTAATTTCAGGTTTGGTTCCTGTAAAAGAAGAATGGATGGCACATTGTGTTTGATGATGTTCCTGTTGTGACCCAGTTGCACCGATGGCTGTGGCCTGTTTAACACAGAAACGTGTGTAGCACACAGGAATAAAAATGTTTCTTAACTAGAACTATTAACTGCTCTACAGTATACTATAACAACATGCATAACAAAAAGAAAGAAGATATTTTGGTAGCTAATTAGTTGAGTTCTGAATTTTTTTGGGGGCAGATTTCAATAGTTTACACTTGGGGATACTTTAAAAGCATAGAAATTGACTATGAGTCATCAGGCACCGACAAGTGCTGATGCGTGTTTAAGTATTGTACACAGTTTGATGTGCCATAGACAAGGGGGAGAGAGTGAATCATTCGCTAAACGTGCCATTGAATCTCTGGTGAAGAAGCTGAAAGAAAAGAGAGATGAACTTGACAGTTTGATAACGGCCATCACCACCAGCGGGGCGCACCCGTCTAAATGTGTGACCATACAAAGAACCCTAGATGGAAGACTACAGGTATTTTCATAAAGTGTTGTTTTTTTTAGCTCGCCGGGACAAAGTCCAAGGAGAGCTATTACCATGACCCCGCATCGGCGTCATAATCTGTAGACACCCAAGTTAAACTTTTGCATTTAAGTTTAAGATATCTATGCAACCACTCATTGGATGCGAATGAAACTTCGCATGTGTGTTCACAACCATCAATGGAACACACAGAGAGAAGAACGATAACTTTGGATTGCATTTTGGCACAGTTATGGCTGTTTTTGGACTTTAAACACCCAGAGGCGAGCTTTGTTGTTTTCTGACAACTCTTGTTTGGTTTTTGGGCAATGGGGGCAGGTCCCTTCCATAGAGGAAAATAGTGTTGGTGAAAATTGGGAAATCAACAAAAACAATGCAAATTGAGAGTATGTCTGTTTAAAGAGTCAACCTCCTTGTTCTTCATTGTTTTAAACAGTTAAACTGGCATTAAACCCCATTAAAACTTGAAAATTAATATATAAAATAATACTTTTTTTACATTAAGAAAAATACATGTTTTTTGTGAGAGGAATAGGGTAAAATTTCGACCCCAAAAGAGCAACAAAAAAAACTCCCACTATTCTCTGTGCCCTGATTGAGAGGGAAGGGAAGTGACTCCATATCACTCTGTCCCAAATAATAATGTCTCTAACTAATAATCAGTATTTTCACCAGAAAATTGCACAGGCATGTTGCACATAGTTACATATAGTGCGTAAACAAAGGTTCAACTGAATAATACCCAGAATAATAAAATCCTAAATGTTGGTGTAAGAGGCTCAATCACCAAATATTTAGTCTGTTTATAATTTATACCTCATTTGCTTATGTGTACACTTTATAGCATTAAACTAATGAGTGGGTTAATTCACATTAGTATGCAACATGCCTTACATGTTGATTAAGAGGAAACTGGGATCATAATAAGTAATTGGTCACAATGTTTATTCGGCCAAATGAAAAATTTGATTTGTTTCCTGTGACTCGACCGAGTCAATATTTAACCCACCCTCCGAGTCAGATTTTTTTTTAATTGATTTTTTTAAAAAAAAATGTCTTTCACTCCTTTTCGATCTATGAAACATGGGAAAAAAAGAAATTTAATACCTTTCGATCCAATTTTTTTCCAACATGCCATGTGCAGGAAACAAAAATATTTTTTTCATTTAGCGTTTTAAAGAAGTAATTTATTATTATGACCCAGTCTTCAACAGATTGGTCGCAATGTTTATAAACAAAATGAATTGTATAATATACAACAACTGCTGGTAAAATGTGACAAATGTAAATTCCGAACCTTTGAGAAAAAGTGATATATCTGTGATGATTTATAAACCATTGGCATGGTTTTGTTTTAATCTTCTATTTGCTTGTACATGACATTGTATTTAACCCTTAGATACGCGTTTTCCCGCACCAATCACAGAAGGCCTTCGAAAACAGTACAGGAAGAGTTCAGATTGCTCATGTTACCCATTGCCGATATGTGGTGAATTAATGCTTTCAATTTGGAAGAGTCCAAGAAAATGCTTATGGAGCAAAGGGTTAAATGAATAGTGACATGCAGTGTGTCATTACTACATGACATTTGATAGATCAATGCCAAAATGCAATTTTAATTTTGACTAACCTGGATACGTACTGTATAGTACAAGTTTGTGTCAGATTATTTTGGCAGGTTTTACTGGATTATGGAGATCCAGGACTCGAGTGAATTATTGGAAAGTTGACTGCCTATAATGTTTTTATACCAATTTTTCTTCTAAATGGACAGGTAGCGGGAAGGAAAGGATTTCCGCATGTTATATATGCGCGGATTTGGAGGTGGCCTGACCTACATAAAAACGAATTGAAGCACGCAAAATACTGCCAGTACGCCTTTGATCTGAAGCAAGACAGTGTTTGCGTTAACCCATACCATTATGAGAGAGTCGTCTCTCCTGGAATTGGTAAGTATTTTAATTAAGCATTTCAGTTATTTAGAAAAGTATTTGTCATTGTTGGGATTAACACAGGGCTTTTTTACGTTGTTAAACAAAGGCTCACATTGGGCGACTTCCCAATTAAAAAGTCTTGTTTTTTCCCCAAATGAGGCAACCCACCCACCAAAACCTCTCACCCACACCCCCTCAAAAAAAATTCCCACAATTTTTTTTATTTATTCTTTCATTAGGGTATAAAACAACTCAATATGTAGTATTATCATAATATCTGATAATTACTGGTTAGAATATGATCTTGACACAGTGTAGATATAAAAAAAAACATGGCCGCCAGGGGGCGGGGCAAGTTTAATTAGTAAACACTTAAAAAATCTTCTTGTCAGAAACTACTGGCTCGATTTTAAAATAATTTCACAGAAATGTTCCTTGGAGGAACCAGTCACCATGTTTGTTCAAACTAGTGATTGGTCAAAAAACATGGCGGCCAGGGAGTGGGGTTAGTTTACTATATAAGCTAGAGTAAAAACTTAAAAAATCTTCTTGTCAGAAACCACTGGATCTATTTTAAATCAATTTCGCAGAAATGTTCCTTGGGTGACCCTTTACTTAGTTTGTTCAAGCCGTTGTGATTTATTAAAAGACATGACCACCAGAGTGAGGTGCTAGTTTACTATATAGGCAGCTATACATGTAGTAAAAAATTCAAAAGCCTTCTAACCTGATTTTGATGTAATTTCACTGACATTTACCAGGGGTGAACCTCTACCAAGTTTGAACTCTTCTACGCATCTGTTTCATCTTCAAAACAAATCAAAATTCTAACTACTCGGCCATCTTGTTTTTCTTGAATTTTGAGTGTACATGTATTATATAATATAATCTATTTAAATTGGGTGACTCTATGTCAGTCAGGTGAGCGATATAGGGCCATCTTGGCCCTCTTGTTGTTAATTGGATTATCGCACCTGTTTAATCAGCATGCAATTATAACATTGTGAAAGTTTGCTATATTAATTTCACAGTATTATGGAAGAGTATATAAAATTACAAATTAAATTTCAGAAATCAGTTGAGCTATTAAGTGTTACTAGCACATTTTTTAAGAGCTTCCCACTGGATAATATACACTGAGTCTGTATGTATGTCGCATAATTATGGTAACCTTCGTACTGAAATCATCAGAAATTGAATGCTTGGGACCAAGGGTTGTTTTCCATGCTCTTACCTACTCACTCAAAATAGCAGCTACCCAAACTTTTTTTATTGACTTTTAAAGTGTTAAAGGTTTTCTGTCCATTTTTCTTTAAAATGAATATACAACTTGACAAAATCTGGCAAAAAAAAAATAGTAACCTACCTACTCTCATGAAAAATACTGGGTCGAAACACAGTTAACAAATATATACTTAAAGATGGCTCAAGTTAGTTTGTTGTTATTGAAGGGACTAAGCGTAATTTACAATTATTTTAAATATTTATTTCAGATCTGTCAGGGTTAACTATACAGCATGCGGGTAAGTTCACATCTTATTTAACACATTTTGTGGTAAGCATACCATTTTTTTTTCATTCCTTTTTTGGAGGCCTAAGTTTGGCCCCAATCCACTCACCAAAACGTTTATATTCCCGTAATGTAAAAGAAATTCCCTCAAAATTAAATTAAAGAGGCATCACCTTGAACTTTCTGTTCGGCAAATGATGGGAAGTTTATGGAATCACAAAGAGGAAGGTGCCATTGGAAGATAGCGGTTGATTCTGGCATTGAAGTTTATCATATTTATGAGATGTTCATAATATATATTGTAATGTTTTATATTATCATGTTTCATATAAATAGTTTTGACCAAAATGCAATCAGAGTAAGTACAGAAATATAGTTTTAGCATACAAACTGCACAATATGGAAGTCATTTAATGCAGTATGTGACATTGATTTTAAATGTCATGCCCACAGGGCCATTAATTTTTCAATTGTTAATTAAATTTCTCAAATAATGTAATAATTTTTTAAGGACTTTTCCAGAATTAAATGTATGGGGGGGGTCGGACGGCAGTATAATTAAAATTTTCTGCCTGGTGGGTGTTTTCATAAAAAAAATGATGCCTTGTGGGGTAAAAGTTTATTAAAATTTTATGCCATGCCGGTATTTCCGTCTCTGAACCGATTTTTTTCTTCAACATCGTTTTTCTTCTCTAAATTTTATACATTTTCTGCCCAGATATTTCCTCCCATCGTATACAAAAACATAAAATTGTCCTTCCCCATGTACCGCAGTGAGTCGATATCCCGCAGCGTCAAGATTTCGGCGAGCGTCTTTTCTTTATTGCAGCAGAAACTGCAGGTCTTTTAAATTTACCTTGATTTGACCTACATGTTTGCCACTGACACGCATGTTATGTTTACAAATACTCCAATATGAATATGATATGAATATACAGATGTTTATAATATTAAATTCTGAAAAAACTACGATTCAACTCTACGGCGGAATTGTATGCGTATCCGCGTTATTTGTCAGATGGTGTAAAATGCTAATTTATTCGACACAAAAAGAAACACAAAGAAATGCAAAGTCTTGTGACAAAAAAAATCTAAATTGGGACATTGCGTCATCAGTGAAAATAACATCCACATTCTCAGATTTGTCATCCCACGCCTCATTCTTACCCCAGCGTCTGAAAAAATCATGGGGAAAAGCAGATATTTTTTAGCGGTCGTACAAAAACATAAATTGGACTGTGAAATTGTCTTGTGGCATCCATAACCGGATTGTTTGTCATCGGGTGTGCGAAATGAGGTCAAATTAGATTAAACCTTTATCGATAGTAGGGAGTAAATTAGATGTGTGATAATAATGTTTGTTTCACTGTCAGAGTGACATTATCTGACTTTGGCACAAGGCATTAAGGAAAGGGACAGCGTGTTCATTCTGTGCATAAATTTAGGCATGTGTAATTATAAACATAACTCTCTTTACGGATTGTATCAATTTTATAGTAATTATTTTTTAAGAAATTAGTATACTGAAAATAAACATATTCGAATACAATCAGTTACAAACAAACACTAACCTTTAATTATCAATATATTGTGGGTTTTTTTCGTCTGTTATCTGTAGTGCCCCTTTATTTAATTCTTGACTTGAGGTAAATTGTGACGTAATCACTTGCATATCGGCATTAGATCAAAAGTGTAACGTCAGCGTACTTCAAAGAAAGTAGGCAACCGTTCAGACTAGTAATTTTGCAAGCGTTACAATGAGAAAACATTAGAAAGGGGATTTTAGCCTTTTTTTATTTTGTGCATGGTGGTAATTTATCAAATTAATATTTTATGCATGGTGGTATATATCACAATTAAATTTTATGCCCTGTGGGTAAAAAAAATAAGTGCCGTCCGACCCCCCCATACATTTAATTCTGGAAAAGCCCTAAGCATAATTTGCTTTCAAAATGAACATAATTTTCTAAACGTTAATTTCTTTTTTCCGTAACCTTTTAACTGTTAAAGAACAATAAATGGCGCCGGGAAGACCAAAAAGGGTGCCGTAAAAACATAGACCAGCTGATATTTGAACTGGTATTAGAAGGTCGCGCATGCGCATCTCGATACATTACAATTCAAAATAAAACGTTTCTCAGATGTTACCTTCTGTACATTTTAAACAATAAAATAACATGACTTTTTAAACAAAGTTTCATGATTTCCACATTTCATCTTAATATACCAACAACCTAAAACCAGGTGTGTGTTAGTAATATTGTTGCAGCGTACGTTTTTTTTTCGACGATGTTTTCTTCAAATTACAAAATAAAATTGTCATGGCGTGACAGTCACTTATGATTTACTCCGACGAGTGAGCACATATTATATAATATAAAAATAATGTTGTTGAATAGGATTTTCAACCAGCGATATACCTAAAATATTGAAACAGCTCTGGGTATTACAGGTATCCCGCCGGAACACTCAGCTTTCCAAAGTTGGTGTCAAGAAAAAATCGAGCAACTTAGCGACATTGTTTATTAATTGCACAGACTGGGTTACCATTACAACCAGTAAAATTTATCACTGAAGCGTGTTTAATTGAAACCATTCAGCTATTTATTTATGCGGATAAGTTAAAAAATTTGTGCAATGAAGTTCGATTTTCAGAGAATGTAAACTTATTGATTTAAGCGTAAAACTCGTTGCTTATGCGTAATTGATACGCACGTAAAACAAATCTGGTGTATATCCAAAAATTTTAATGCATCATATAGTTACGCAGATACGCATCTTATCTGGAGCTCTGCACGTTAATGGATAGTTGGAGACCCATCTTATTTCAAAAAATAAAATTCCCACTTAAAACAGTTATAATTTTTAACATAGATTAAAGCATTTTCGTTCATTGGAAATACCCGGATGTGGTGACAGTCAAAATTTGGTTACTGTGGTCCCGTTTATGCAGGATATATAGGGGATAGGGAAAAATAATTTTTAAGAATGATCTGTGTGTTTACTTTTATAAAATTGGTATTCATTTGGAAATACACAAATACTATATGAAACATATAATTTGCTTCTATATTGAATCAAACATTAAAACAAAAATTGTAACTTCAAAATATGACTAGTCATCAACGACTTGTATAGAATAGGATAGGAAACTTGTATTGGATAGGAAACTTTCATCTCCAGATTAAACATGTTAAATGTCGATGAAATAGCACACAAAGGATTTATTATTTGGTTAGATATTGAAGCTTGAAGGAAAATGTATCATAATTAACTTGTCGTTATTTTGCTACAGTAAAGATATTTCGTAATCAAAAGTTTTTCAGCAATTTTAAACACAATTTTCTGAGAATGATATTTTTTGATGAGAATATCTCTTTGCAATGCAAGAATTTTGAATGGAAGTTGAGGTAATTGAAAACGAGATATTGCAAGATTTTGTGTTAATTCACAAGCATTCACAAAATCTCAATGAGTTGCCTTTCCTTCTCTTTATAATTCCTTGCTAGTCATCCATTAAAAAAAATTTATATTTCTTTGTATTCATTCTACTGCAGCAATATTCTAAATAGAAACACATACTTAAAAATGCACCATTCATGAGTGTCTGACATAAAAAAATTCAACACAGGAGGCGACACCCCTCCCATACCTAACCCTCACATTTTTAGCAACATGCCTTCAAAAATTCCTTGGGGGAACCCCAGTAATGATCAGTTGCTCTGTAGTGGAGCTAGCAACACCCCCACCAAACAAGACTTGTAATGAGGTAGTCAGTGCCATCTGTTTTCAGCTGAGTTTTTTTTACAGAGAACCCCAAGACTCCCCTTCCACATTTTCCTTTCACCCTCCTATTTCAAAACTTAATGAAAGCCCCGGATGAGGGAGGGGGAGGGGTATATAGGTCCTCAATTAAAGCCCTGGATGAGGGAGGGGGAGGGGTATATAGGTCCTCAATTAATATATTGCTTGTTTGTCCTTTACCTACCCATCATTTTCATCTTAGGACGGTAAGTCATAAAATTATGTTTTAAATACAGTCAAACCTGTCTTAAGCAGCCAGTTAAGGGAAGGAGCAAAAGTGGCCTTTTGAGACAGGTTGTTGTTTAAAGCAGGTTAACTTGCTTGTTTATTCATGAACTTTCAGCCCTTTGTTTGGATATTTTGTTTAAATGTAAATTTGATATGAGAAATCATTTCTGAAGCATTGTTGGGGGAAAGGGGGGGTGGGGGGGAAATAGTGCTGTCAGAGAAATGAACACAACATTTAATTCTTGTTACGGGATTTGAATTCAGGTTGCCCAAACAAGAATCTGTAACAATTTGTTCTCCTGTTTATCCTCTTGTGTCAGTGTCTGGTTTACTTTTGTGTAGATATCTGGTTTACTTTTGTGTAAATATCTGGTTCTCCTTTTGTGTAAATATCTGGTTCTCCTTTTGTGTAAATATCTGGTTTCCTTTTGTGTAAATGTCTGGTTTCCCATTGTGTAAATAGTGTAAATGTCTGGTTTCCCTTTGTGTAAATATCTGGTTTCCATTTGTGTAAATATCTTGTTTCCTTTTGTGTAAATGTCTGGTTTCCCTGTGTGTAAATATCTGGTTTTCCTTTTGTTTAAATATCTGGTTTCCTTTTGTGTTAATATCTGGTTTACTTTTGTGTAAATGTCTGGTCCTCCTTTCATGTATATATCTTTCTCATGTGAAAATATCTGGTTTTCCTTTTGTTTAAATATTGGTTTCCTTTTGTGTAACAATCTGGTTTCCTTTTGTGTAAATATCTGGATATTTTTTTGCTAAAAAATCTGTTTCTCCTTTTGTGTAAAAATCTGGTTCTCGGTTTTGTGTAAATATCTGGTCTCCATTTTGTGTAAAAATCTGGTTCTTCTTTTGTGTAAATGTCTGGTTCTCCATTTGTGTAAAAATCTGGTTCTCCTTTTGTGTAAATGTCTGATTTTCCATTTGTGTAAAAATCTGGTTCTCCTTTTGTGTAAATGTCTGGTTCTCCATTTGTGTAAAATCTGGTTCTCCTTTTGTGTAAATGTCATGTTTTCCATTTGTGTAAAAATCTGTTCTCCTTTTGTGTAAATATCTGGTTTCCTTTTGTGTAAATGTCTGGTTTCCTTTTGTGTAAAAATCTGGTTCTCCTTTTGTGTAAATGTCTGGTTCTCCATTTGTGTAAAAATTTGGTTCTCCTTTTGTGTAAATATCTGGTTCTCCATTTGTGTATATATCTGGTTCTCCTTTTGTGTAAATGTCAGGTTTTCCATTTGTGTAAAAATCTGTTCTCCTTTTGTGTAAATATCTGGTTTCCTTTTGTGTAAATGTCTAGTTCTGCATTTGTGTAAAAAGCTGGTTCTCCTTTTTATGTAAATGTCTGGTTCTCCATTTGTTTAATAATCTGTTTCTCCTTTTGTGTAAATGTCTGGTTCTCCATTTGTGTAAAAATCTGGTTCTCCTTTTGTGTTAATATCTGGTTCTCCAAAATTTGTCTTAATATCTGGTTCTCCATTTGTGTATATATCTGGTTCTCCATTTGTGTAAATATCTGTTCTCCTATTGTGTATATATCTGGTTCTCCATTTGTGTATATATCTGGTTCTCCTTTTGTGTATATATCTGGTTCTCCTTTGGTTCATATAGCATGTAAGTTGTCATTTTAACATTGCCATGGTAACACCAGTTTATCCTGTATCAGCTCCACCCTCACGGCTCATCAAGGATGAATATGGTAATGACATTGGTTCCTCCGGACTTGAGAGCGGCACATCAGGTGACATACCACAGACAGTCCAACATCCACCAATCGAAGGCTTCAACAGACTCACAGGCATGGGTAAGTAGGATATTAATAGAATTCTATTAATAGATAAAACATCTGAAGCATTGAAAAGCTGCTCTTTATTTCCAAATTTTTGGCCACTTTGCCTTTACGAAGGGATTAAACAAACAATTTAAGCTGCATGCTGTCTGCTGCAAGTTCATTGTCTCATGGTAGGCTATTTGAGCTGCATGCTGTCTGCCGCAAGTCCATTGTCTCATGGTAGGGCATTTCTCTCAATATCTTAGCCATTATATTAAAATGGTAGATGCTTGCAACAGAAAATGTGTAGCTTTAATTGTTTGTTTCTTTCCTTGAATTAAGAGGCAGAAAGTTTGGAAATAATCATTTCTGTTTATCTTGTGTAATTTAGACCACACATTATCGTCACGGTTTTGTAAACTTTCAGTTTTTATCTTGATTTTGCTATTTTTGTTTAAATCATTTATTTCAAGGTTTTTGGAATGTTTTTTTTTTTATTGTGTTTTTTCTAGCTCAAGGACTTAATGTCATCAATTCTTTTGTTTGAGCATTGAATACTGGGACTCAAAATATCAGAAAACATGAATTAAACATATATACACACCGTATTTATACTGGTATACACGCCGTATGTGTATTAAACTACACCAACGTATGTGTACTGGTATACACACCCTATATGTACTAATAGATCAGTATTATATATATATCACTGAAAATCATGTGTACCTATAATGAGTTTAAAAACAGTATATACATTTTTTCCCTATTTCAAGCTCACCTGAGCTGAAGGACTCGCAGGTGAAAAGATCGCCTTGTATCCGTCGTCTGTCGTCCGTCGACAACAACTTCTCCTCTGAAACCACTGTGTCAATTTTGATATAACTTCACAGAAATGTTCCTTGATGAGTGGCCCTCTACCAAGTTTATTAAGTCTATCAAGCCATTTTGATTCGTCAAAAAACATGGCTGCCAGCGGGGCGGGGCAAGTTTAATTAGTAAAAACTTAAAAAGTCTTCTTGTCAGAAACTTCTGGCTCGATTATAAAATAATTTCACATAAATGTTCCTTGAGTGATGCTCTACCAAGTTTGTTCAAGCCATCTTGATTCTTCAAAAAAACATGGCCGCCAGAGGGCGGACATGTTTAATTAGTAAAAACTTAAAAAATCTTCTTTTCAGAAACTACTGGAATGTTGAGTATACATGTATTATATAATCTACTTAAGTTGGGTGACTCAAGGTCAGTCAGGTGAGCGATACAGGGCCATCTTGGCCCTCCTGTTTCAACTTACACTAAAACTTTGATGGATTATTCAGCATCATACCATACATTTAAATATATAAACATCAAAAAAGAAATTCAGCCGGGCACAGTAAAATGTTTTGAGCTATATGTGTGTTCCAGCCATCTACTGTAATATAATTTCACCGAGCTTTGATTGCTAAAGGTTATATATTAGAAAATGCCCATAATAATACCTCGAAAAGAGATTTCCTAACTTGGCCAACGCACCCAGTAAAGACTAAAATAAATGTCCCACTTAAAATTGCCATTAAGATGTGTCAGATGAGTCACATGACTTCATTTGGATTTTGAATTGTACAGAGTCTAAATGAGGAGGTGTTTAGGAATCGGATGAAAAATTAGAATCGATAATCAAATAGAACTGGTAAGGACCATTCGATCCATAATCAGAAAATAATTGAAGATTGATTAAAAACAACCATTGTCCTCCGTGTCTAAGTGATCTAAGATTGTACAATCAGTCTATAAGTCATTAGTTTTTATTAGCTTGTCTTTTTGAAGAAAAAGAACAAAGAGCATCTTGGGAGGGATTTATTTTATCATGGATGGGATTTAAGGAATATCTGATCATGACTAGCGGAGGCAGTTAAAGGTTTATGTTTAGCTCAGCTTTTTCTGTTTTCTCTGCCCACCGGCTAAGAATAGAATCACTGCCGATCTCTGCAGGGGTAGGAATCCTCCGAATGGGTGTCATGTTCATTTTTTATCATTTTTTGTCATGTTCACTATTGTGGTTAAATTATCAACCCCTGTGTGATTTCAGGGAGCCATATGAGTGATGGCAAGAATAGGACCACTGTGGCTCATGCATGTCGTAGGAAGCGACAATTTGAGTAATATGATAGAATTTGCTGAAACTCTGCAGTTCTGCAGGTATCAAGGTTCTAGGTTCATTCTGCATATTCATTTGTGTATTTTTTTAAATCTGTATGTTAAATTGTTGTTTTTGTACATGTAGAGTGAACCTGAAATCTTCCTTCCTGTTGGCGTCAAATAACCTATAATGTGTTGGTACGCCGTAAAACCCGATTCATTCATTCATTCTGTTTTCTCTGTTTCTGAACAAACTACTGAAGTTATAGTGACCAGACTTCAGACTTCATAAACACACTCTTGTAAGCCATTAAGTTCACTTGTTATTTTTTATTTTGCTGGTGTACTTATGCATGATTGTACGTTTAAGTCTAATTTATGCACAGAGTTCATGTTGTTTATTATAGATACTGTAAGGCTGTCTTTATTTATGCTCAAAATTTATGTCCTTTATTGTAGTTCTTCTTCAGTCTGTTAGTAATATATTTTATATTATCGAATCAGATCAATCAAACAACTGAAATGACATCAGTCAGTGGGTGCGTGATATTTATTTTTTGAATTCAGATTTGATTTCACCACTTCGATTAAAAAAATCTTTTTACAAATTTGAAAATCTTTCATATTTTAAGTATAAATGATATGTCAGAAAAAATCCGCTATAAATGGCTAAAAAAAATTATTCTGAATTTTAAATAGATATTTTGATCCAAGTGGTAGAATTAAAACAATTTCCCTATTATAGTTCATATGGAGGTGCTGCTTCTCGACTTCTCCTGGTCATTCAGACGCTTTTTAAGATGAACCAAGTTCGCCAAAAGGAACAGTGACAAATGACGAATTAAATCACAATCAACACTTAATCGTGTGATTAATTTGAAATGACTTCCCTAATTCTGCAGTTTAAAGCATGAAATTATTTTAGTTTAATTTTGCGTGCGGCCAGGATAGAAAATGTCTTTTTAATGAATTATTTTGGCCAGGTTTTTTTTTCATAGATGCTGATTTTGGAAGTAAAAGGCTAAGTAAATAAATAAAAAGATTTTTTTTTTGGCAATTCTAATATTTAAATAATCTTGATAAACATCTTTCAAAGGGTTCACAGAAAGGTCAGAGTTGGTTTAGTTTTTACTACTTTATTTTAGCTCAATTGCAATGAAAGGTCAAAGCTTATATAAACTGCTCTCGAGTCCGCTTCCTGGGTAGAACCAGTACTGGGTGTTGTTTAATAAAAATCAATGGGTCGAGCAGGGGATCGAACCCACAAATGTCGAAGTTCATGTTCACTTATGAGACCTGGGACTGATTTCCCTATACACCTCAAACTGATGTTTTCCTCAACTCAAAAATTCTAATTTCTCTAAATGTAAGATTAACTAATTACACATTAAATGACCATGCAAAATTAAAGTTTGAATTTATCAATATAAATGAAGTTATGTATTCTTAGATGTTTAAACATGTTTCGATCACACAAAATTATCTTTTAGCTGTTATTTTAGCTGCAGTATTTACATTTTGTTATAAATTTAAACAAAAAATTCTGGTATTGTTTTGATGAGAATTTCATTCTGTAATGTCAGAATTTTGATTTGTGTTCCTGAGATGGACGGAAGTTAAGATAATGGAAAATGAGATATTGCGAGATTTTGCATGAATATGTGAGCATTCACAAAATCTCAATCAGTTGCCTTTCCTTCTCTATGTAATTCCTTGTTAATGGGAATAAAAACAAAGTAGTTACCTGACAGTGCCTCAGATAATATTATGTACAAATAGCAACATGTTTTTTAACTGACATGAATAAAAAAAAGAATAAAATTGACTAAATTTGTGCAATGGATCTTAAATTGCCTGTTTTGAAAAAAAAAACATATGTGCATTTCTGGTTGGCCCCTGGAAGAAAAAAGAAAGGGTAGGTAGGAATTTTTCACTGTGGTGCTATTACTGTTTTTAGCAAGTCAATCATAAGTTGTAGCTGTATGTTAACAATGTTATATTACTGAGACAGATTTTTTTGTTGATTTCTTGAAATTTGATAAAAACTTTTATGGTTTGCATTATAATAAGGGCGTCGGCCAACCTGAAATGCATGTATTTTTTATTGTCTTACCCACAGCTCTGGAAATTTCAGAGTAAATATATCTCCACCATGCCAGTTTGTGTGTGTGTGGAGATGGGGCGAAGAATCACCATCTTAAAATTATCTGGGGCTCTGTACTAGAACCATGTCAAGATTTGTTGTTTTCGTGTCTAGGTCAATCTACGTCTACAGCAAGTGTAGCCTCTCATCACTCCAGCGTGGGCCCTGCGGGTCAAATAAGTGACCCCCGGGTGTCGGGAGTCATGTCCAACCCTATGTCTCCTGCGAGTATATCTAGTATCTCGGCAACGAGCAGCCGTTTGAGTGAGTTGACTTTGACAGCGTAGAGACAACTTCTAGTAGTTGTGTATCAAACTATTAATACAGCTGTAGCAATCTTCAATACGGCGTGAATTGTCTCTTGTATGCCCCCGCCATTCATAGAACCCCCGCCATTTGTAGAATGGTGAAGGGTGATATTAAGTATTAAGTCCATCCGTCTGGGGTTTTTTTGGGGGTAAAAAATCAGTTTCCAATCAAAATCTTCTGAAGGGGTCACTGAAGATGTCACTGTAGGGGTCACTGAAGAGGTCACTGAAGATGTCACTGTAGGGGTCACTGAAGGGGTCACAGTATTAAATCAATAATATTAAATACAGGGCAAGTTCAATATTTAGCAACATTGATCAAATTCTACAGGTGTTAGGCCATTATAAATTAATTGCTAGATTCTCATCCAAGCTTTTCTTAAAAAGGGGAGCAGCATGAAAATTAAGGGGTGGGTGGGGATGATAATCAGCTATTTATGGCTTCTTTCCAACTGAATTTGGTAAATCATTGGATCCATAGCAGGGGCACTCGTGTTTATGGACACATTTTTAGTTTAACCCTTTACTCCATAGATACTTGTTTTTCCCGCACCAATCATAGAAGGCCTTTGAAAACAGTGCAGGAAGAGTTCAGATTGCTCATAACAAGCAATCTGAACACTTCCTGCACTGTTTTCCACTCTGTCAGTTAATGTAAACATAATTCACCCTTTGCTGGTACGTGGTGAATTAATGCTTTCAATATTAGAGGTGTCCAAAGGCTATATGAAGTTAAGGGTTAAAACATTTCTAGCTATAGTGAGCTTGGAGGGGACAATTGTGTATTGTCCAATGTTCCATTTTCTGCAGAGATGGGGTGTGCTGGAGTACAGGTTAATCCCAGGAAACAATGGTTAGGTTAACTGATGGTCTGTAAGCCCTCGATGGCTTAAAAATGATGCTAAATATTCAATCAATCGATCTGTTCAGCTCGAATCAAATATTTTATTTGAAGTTATCTACTTACCATTTCTACTCCCCTATAATCCTTACTCTGGTATAGTGGGCATTCCTGTTTTAAGACCCAAATCTCAGGAAAAAATCTCATGACTGGCCTACAATGATCTTCACTCTTGATCTTAAAAGTTAGAGGGAGTTGGGGGGAACTTGCATTCTACATGAGTAGAAATGGTACATGCGACAGGACGGTAGTTCTACACGGATTGAAGCAAATGCTTCTCAGGTTTTCCTCCAGTTTCTAGTTAGTATTACAGCATGCTGTGCATTGAACAATACTTTTGTTCTGTATTTTACAATCATTTATATGGTTGTTTAGACGAGTTAGGCTTCTGTTCATTCAAGATAAAAAAGCAGGGCCTTGTTAGCTCAGTCTGTAGTATATAATTGTGAATTGCCGCCAGTTAGCAGTCTGTGATGATTGATTTACGACATTGCATCTCTAGTCAATTGTCCCTAACCAATAATTCAGGTGGGAAAGATATCAGAGATGGGTGTGCTCGAGTACTGGTTAACCTTCCAGCATCCAATGAAAGTGTGGTTATGATTACTGATTGTAAGCCCTCGATAGCATAAAAGAAATGCTAGATATTCAAATACACGAAACCAAGATCAACTCCAGGCATACTCTCTCAGTTAGCATTACCAAAGACTTACCACATTGTGTAGATATCCAGTAGGTCAGATCAATTCCAGGCATACTCTCTCAGTTAGCATTACGGAAGACTTGTGTAGATATCCAATAGATCAAAGGTCAAGGTTATATAAAAATAAATATCAAGATCAAACTGATGTAAACCCAGATCACAGAATGACAAACATGTCTTTGTTTTCCTTAATTATTTTTCACTGCAAGCAGAAAGTCGTGGATTCCATCACTGGTCGGGTCATACCAAAGACTTGAAAATACTAGAAGCTTTCTCACTTGGCGCTCAGCATTTACAGGATAGTTTTAGGTCTGGTCAACCTGGTGTCAGTATAATGTGACTGAGTGGGGTATCATTATTTTTTTTATTTTTAAAATTTTTGATATATGTTTTTACATTTTTTATGAAAATAAAAAGGGTCGGGGTGGCATGAAAATAAGGGGGCGGGCAGGGATGATAATCTAGCAATTAATTTATTATGGTCTTGTATAATGTTTTATGAAAATCAATTTATACCTCATCAGTGAAGGTTAAGTATCCATAAAACAACAGCCCCACAGACCACTTAGCTGTGGAGGACCCCCTAATTTTTGTTTATCGTAACATTTAATAAACAGCCACACTATTCACGCCTATTGTAGGTTGCTGCTGAGAATATGTAGATATGCTTCACATTAACCCCTTCGCTTTTCATAACCCAAATTAAAAAAATTAATTGTTGACATTGTTATTCATAGTTTTTCTTGACTTTGTCATAGTTATTTATATTTTTTTTTGACCGTAACATATTATTAGTTTTTTAGCTCTAATGGCCAAAGGCCAGAAGTGCTTATGCGATGGCGCGTTGTCTGTCGTCCGTCGTCTGTCGTCTGTTAGCAGCACTTTCTCTGAAACTACTAGGCCAATTAAACTGAAACTTCACATGGGTGTTTCTATTGCATAGGAGACTACACAGAAGTTGTTTTTTTTCGATCTAAAATTCAAGATGGCTGCTGTTACTAAAAATAGTCCAAAACTTAAAAAATCTTCTTCTCATGAACGGCCCAACAGATTTTCAAAATGTATATGTAGTAATGATGACCAACTATAGTTTTGTTAGATTTGTTCAAATGGTGTCCCTAGGGTTCAATATGACCCCGCCCCGAGGGTTCAATTAGGGGACACATGTCATTATAATATTTTTTTATTTTTTTTTTTTAAAAATTGGAAATGATTTTGCCTATATCTACACAGAAGCGTTGTTTGGTGAAGGAGGTTCAGATTTGTAAAAATGACTGGGTTCCACTGTCTTAAAGGGTCAGGAGGGGCACCAAAAGGGTAAAAATTGGGAATTACTAAATTCGTTTTCTTAAGAAATGGTATGTCAGATTTGTTCAAGATTTGTTCATATTTTCCATAAATTATCCCTATGTGTAGGGGTTTGATTGCAGATAAGAATTTAGGGGCTAAAATTTATAGGGGCCCTGTAAGGGGACTTAGAATTTTACATAGGGATACTATGGGAAAACAGAAAATTCTCTTTTTCTTTCATCTGTTCTGAAACCACTAGGCCAGTTAAACTGAAACTTCACATGGGTGTTTCTATTGCATAGGAGACTATACTGAAGATTTTTGTTTTCGATCTGAAATTCAAGATGGCCGCCGTTACTAAAGATAGTCAAAAACTTAAAAAGTCTTCTTCACATGAACGGCCCAACAGATTTTCAAAATGTTTATGTGGTAATGATGACCAGCTATAGTTTTGTTAGATTTGTTCAAATGGTGTTTCTAGGATTAAATATGACCCCGCCCCAAGGGTTCAATTAGGGGACACATGTCATTATAATATTTTTTTTTATTTTTTTTTTAAAATGGAAATGATTTTGCCTATATCATCACAGAAGCATTGTTCGGTGAAGGAGGTTCAGATTTGTTAAAATGACTGGGTTCCACTTTATTAAGCGGTCAGGAGGGGCCCCAATAGGATACAAATTGGGAATTACTAAATTCGTTTTCTTAAGAACCGGTATGTCAAATTAGTTCATATTTTGCATAAATTATCCCTATGTGTAGGGGTTTGATTGCAGATAAGAATTTAGGAGCTAAAATTTATAAGGGCCCTGTAAGGGGACTTAGAATTTTACATAGGGATACTGTGGGAAAACAGAAAATTCTCTTTTTTTTCCATTTATTTTGAAACCACTATGCCAATTAAACTGAAACTGCACATGGATGTTTCTATTGCAATGAAGACTATACAAAAGATTTATTTTTTCTATCTAAAATTCAAGATGGCCGATGTTTCTATTGCATAGTAGACTTTCAAAAAGTGCTATGGCCACTATGAGTCAGTAGAGCGTCCTCAGGCCCTCTTGGGCCTCTTGTCTTAACATTGATAGTTATTTATAGTTTTTCTTGACCTTGACATAGTTATTTATAGTTTTTCTTGACCTTGACATAGTTATTTATAATTTTACTCGACCTTGACATATTTATTATTACTTTTTCTTGACCTTGAAAGAGTTATTTATAGTGTTTTTTTTACTTTCACATAGTTATTTATAGTTTTTCTTGACCTTGACATCTTTATAGTTTTTCGTGACCTTGACATATTTATTATTAATTTTTCATCACCTTGAAAGAGTTATTTATAGTTTTTCTTGACTTTAACATAGTTATTTACAGTGGGTTTTTTTTGAGCTTGACGGAGTTATTTGACATAGTTATTTATAGTTTTTCTTGACCTTGACTTAGTTATTTATAGTTATTCTTGACCTTGACATGTTTATAGTTTTTCTTGACTTTGACATGGTTATTTATATGCTGTTTTTTTTAATGTCATGTTGTCACACAAATTGATATATCTTTGGAATTTTTTCTATCCACCAAAAAAAACAACACGAAATTAAAACACAGACTTTTTTTTTTCTTTCAATAATGTGCAGTATTGAAGATGTGTTTCAACCGAGTTATTCACTGCTCCAAAGTAGAAATTAAATTACCGATCTGTATTATTATAAGCGCTTAACGCTAAACTGGTCTATCTTGAGTTAGGCTAGTTTTACACTAAGCGCTCGGAGATTTATATAATGATTGCATCATAAATTTCAGAAACAGTGCATGTAAAATAAACCATTATCTATATTGCTGTGTGTCCCTTTATTAAAAACTATTGTTTAAACGGAGAGCAGACTTATAGTTGTATGATTAAGCCAGTTAAAAAAGTTTGTATCAACTGCATATCTCTGTAGAACTAAGGAGTGATCCGTAATAAGAATGCTTACAGGTAGCGTAGTCTAGCAAGGTGTTGGCGTGTATTAATGCTTGTATAGTTTAGCCGCAAAATGATAACTTTTGTTTTTTTGTGATTCAAGAAATGTAACTCTTGGGTATTTTGCATCAAGGAAGGTAACTCTGGTTTAATTATAACTTATTTTAAGTGTTACAATAAAAATATGCCATATTGTGTAGTGTGAAAGATAATTCTATGGTTTTGTGCAGCAAGACAGACAACTTTTGAAATGCGTATGAAGGTCTGTGTAGAGGATTATTTACTTTTTCAGCAGTAAGAAAGAACTCTGGTTGCACACCAAGGAACATAACTTCTGCATAAAAGTTTAGAAGATAATGAGTTTGCATGCAGTAAGAAAGATAACTCTTTTGTTCAATGCTCCAAGAAAGATAACCCTGGTTCATACGATTTGTTTAAACTTGCAATAAACTTACTTTTATCATATGGGTTACAACAGGAACCAGTATTTATATTTTGCTTATAAGCTCTGTACATAATCTATACCATACACTTATTAAGCTTTGCTTGTCTAACAATGGGCTTTAAATTTAAACATAAGCGCAATGTAGCTATTTTGACAGTAGTTTGTCAAGAAACTAACTTGTATGTGTGTTTGTGTGTGTGTGTGTGTACTCTTCATTGGTAGATCTAGTTATGATTTAAAATAAATAGTTCAATATGATTTAATCTTGATATCACAAGCATACCTTTAAATACCTTTAATATAAAAAATAATTAGATTTGTTGCATTATGGGTATGGCTTCATGCTTCATTGACTGTGGATTAAATGCTTTTTAAATTATTATTGATATGGAAAATAGGAGGAATACAGTGCAACATGGTCAGAATTTATGCATAATGGGAGGGATTTATTTTATCATGGGTGGGATTTGAGGAATAATGGGTGAGATTTATTTGATCATGGGTAGGATTTACTGCATAATGGGTGGGATTTAATGAAAAATGGGAGGGATTTATGTGATCATGGGTGAGACTTATCTGGTAATGGGTAGGACTTATTTGATCATGGGCGGGATTTAATTCATAATGATTGGGATTTATTTGATCATTGGTTCGATTTAATGCATAGTGGGTGAGATTAATTTGATCATGGGTAGGATTTAATGCATAATGGGTGAGTGGGATTAAATGAAAAATGGGAGGGATTTATTGGATAATGGTTGAGCTGGTGAGATTTATATGATCATTGGTGGATTTAATGCATAATGGGTGGGATTTATGTGATCATGGGAGGGATTTATTGGATAATGGGTGAGATTTATTTGGTAATGGGTGGGACTTATTTGATCATGGGTGGGATTTAATGCATAATGGTTGGGATTTATTTGATCATGGGTGGGATTTAATGCATAATGGGTGAGATTTATTTGATCATTGGTAGGATTTAATGTATAATGGGTGAGATTTAATGAATAATGGGAGTGATTTATTGGATAATATTTGAGAATATTTGAGCATTGGTGGATTTAATGCATTATGGGTGGGATTTATGTGATCATGGGAGGGATTTATTGGATAATAGGTGAGATATATTTGATCATTGGTGGATTTAATGCATAATGTTGGGATTTAGGTGATTATGGGTGGGATTTATGTGATCATGGGAGGGATTTATTGGATAATGGGTGAGATTTATTCAATCATGGGTGGGATTTAATGCATAATGGTTGGGATTTATGTGGTTATGGGTGGGGTTTAATGCATAATGGGTGGGATTTATGTGATCATGAGTGGGATTTAATGCATGATGGGTGGGATTTATGGGATCATGGGTGGGATTTAATGCATAACAGGGTGGGATTTATTTAATCATGGGTAAGATCTAATATATATTGGGAGAATTAAATCCATCATTAGCAGGATTTGTTGTATCAGTGGAGGGATTAATTGCATCATGGGAGAGATTTATTGTATGGTGCATCATGGGAGAGATTTATTGTATGGTGCATCATGGGGGAGATTTATTGTATGGTGCATCATGGACAGGATAAGTAAATGGATTTAATGCATCATTATAAGGCACCGTAATAAGAAACTGCATCATTTCAGGGCTTTTTTTTTTTTTAGAGGATTTTTTCTTACATTGGGGGGGGGGGGGGGGGGGGTAAAAAAACCTACTGGATATGAAGTATTATTGTAATATCTGATATTTAATTGTTAGAACATAAAACAGTTTTATGCTTTATTTTACAGTTTGCCTTAAAAAATCCCAATTTCCCCTCAATTGCGCTGTTTTTCCCGAGCCAGACGGCTTGTGCCTCTTCCCAATTTCAAGGAAAAAAGCTCTGTCAAAGTTAGATACATTTTGTGAAAGATTTACAACAATAGCAGGAACGCTTTATGTATGACATGCAGAATTTAAAAAATAACCCTGAGCAGAGGGCATAATTTGAAGGATTTACGGCAACCAAGGACTTTAAATACACATATATAATAATTTCATACTATGTTGCAGCAGTAATGATAAAAATATGCTTTACATAGAACTTCAATACTATCAATACACTCAGATCATAAAAAACTGCTGGTAAAATTCTTGCTGTTGAGCCTAATTCCATTATGCCAGATAGAACGGGTTTGTATTGATTCTGTGTTATTGATGAACTAATTTAGTAAGTAAATTTTATTATTTAAGCCACAATAAATTAATTCTTAGATTTTCAACCACATTTGTTTCAGAATAGGAGTGGACTTTTTTATATTTTGTATGCAAACGTAAATGTCATATTGGGTATGAAATGAAAAAAAAAATCCTGTTGCCCCATGAAATATACACTCCAGTCTCGAAAGAGCGCTGTCCAATACAATGAAAAATCATTATAACACATTTTTACTTTGGCTTCCAAATCAATATTTTCAACCAGATTCATGGAAAAATCATATTATGATTGAAAAATCTGAACTAAATCGCGAAGTTATCCTTGTCTAAAGTGTGCCTCAATTACACATAATTAATCCCGACAGACATAACGATAACTTTTTATGGGTATACACAATATATCTTTTAATTGATTTACGCCGACAAACAATTGTCTGTCTTGTTTATCACACATTAATTGTCATGTTTTCGCAAAGCCAATATTGTTAACATTATATTGGATATCAGGTATGGCCAAATGTCAATCAGGAGCTAAATAATATTATAGTCTTCTCACTAGGTGGCTCACAAGGTCATGTCAGATGTCATTTAGTGAAGAAAAGCTCATAAAGATGGCCGACAAAGAATGTGTTTAAAAGCAAAGGTCCAAATTATCACAATTACATACGATAGAAAAATATAATTACAGAATAGAAACAAGTAATGATTTCATGATAAATTACACTATATATTGCAAGAAACACGTTTGTATAACATTTCACAAATGACGTCTCATTCCCCATGTGGACTTTCCACAGCCATTGCTGCCATGTTTATACTGTGAATCCATCTGTATCGTGGTCTGGTTAGTTTGCACCAGCTGGGAACCACCTTATATCAGGACCCAAGTGTATATATATATTTTTTTTACAATAAAATATTGGCGTGGGTCCATAAAATGGGGACTGACATGGATGAAAATCTAGGAATGATTTGCTGTGATACTTGAATCCATCTGGAGCATTATTTTGTATGTCTGGCTGAAGTTGTATTTTGTCCAATTATAAGCATATTGAGTTAATGTGAAATATAAATTCTTGCTGTTTTTTTTTGGAAATCTGAAAACTTTTTCAATGGCCCCTCCTGATTTTATAATTATACTGTTTCTATACAGCAGTTTTGCATTGAGCCATGATAATACTGTACCAAGACATTGTTTCACAACACTGTTCTATCTACATATAAACACATATGGAAATAGAACAGTTTTGCGTTGAACCATCAAAATAACAAGACAATGTTTCTCACATTGCAGGCACCAGTGGTATGGGGCACCCCATGTCGCCCCAGAGTTACCCCGGTATTCCCAACTCCACCGCCAGTATATCAGGATACCCTTGCAGTAAGTTCACTTTTCTGCTTTAAAGGGAGAATACTTGATTAAAAAATTTAAAAAAAAATTAATCCCGTAAATGAATTTATAAGCGCATGAAGTTGCAACATTTGACGTCCTTCCATCCGTCCGTCCATCAATTTGTCTGTCTATCTGTCTGTCCTTCCAGTGATCTGTCCAGAGAATAAATTGTTCAGCTAATTCAGTGCTTTTCTGTCTTGCCTTTTTGGAAAGAAAAAAAAAAGAGACGCAGTACTCCAGATAAGCTATATTAAGTATTAACCAATACTCGGTACTCGTAAACATGACCTAATACAAACCCAGGGCTTAAGTCTCCTACAATGTATATGTCAGGTGTTTTTGTTTTTTGGGGTTAGGGGACCGGTCCCTTCAAGAGAGGAATAGGGTCGAACTTTGGCCTCAGAAGAGCAAAAGAAAAAAAACACTGCATGTACTGGTTGTTGGTGGTTTAATTCAGTAAAATAGTAAATTCAAATCGGTGAATTTTTTCTTGTCATTTCAGCACCATCTACAAGCTGGGAGAGTAGTAATGCATCTTTTACGCAAAAACATGATGGGCAACAGTACTGTAAGTTATAATAAATATATTTTATATTTCAAGAACTTGTTTGAGCGAGGCAAATGAGTCATGACCAGATTTAGTATTGGAATTATTTTGTGAAATTTGATTTAGTAAAACGGTGTGTTATATTTGAGAGAATACGATAATTAAAACAGCGTGTTATATTTGAGAGAATACGGTAATTAAAACAACGTTTAATATTCGCGACAATATGGTAATTAAAACAGTGTGTTATATTCGAGAGAATACAGTAAATAAAACAGTAAAACAGCATGTTATATTCGAGAGAATACGGGTAATTAAAACAGTAAAACAGTGTGTTATATTCGAGAGAATATGGTAGTTAAAACAGTAAAACAGGAATTGATCGATTTTCAATAATAATCGATCATCAGGACATCATGTCCGATTGCAGTTTAAAGCAACACATCCACGTTTAAACTTTTTTAAAAAGTTTTTCAATTGAGTTGTGAGCACATTTCCCATACATAAATATATGGTCAGTGAGCTGTATATGTGCTAACAAACACTATCCAGAACGCTTTAGAATTATAAAAAAGATGTCCAAATTATAAAGCATGACAAACGCTTTATAAATTATTTTTAAATTGCCGAGGATTCCAACTTGGCTTCAAATTGAATTATGCGAGTCGTATTAAACAACTTCACGTTTTAGTGCGTAGTGTACTTTACCTACCTTGAAAGTCATTTTGACATTTTTTTTGAATCGGGTGAGTTACACGCTTGTTTTATAAAGTGTTAGTCACGCATTACAATTTGGGCATCATTTTGTTCGGGATTGTGTTTATATGCTCATATACATATTGATCATATGTTTATATAGGAAATGTGCTAATAACTCAATTAAATTTTTTTTTTTAAAAGTTCAAACTTGGATGTGTTGCTTTAAATGTAAAGTATAAAGAATAGTTTGGTTTATATTTAAAACATATTTTTATTGTTATTTATCTGCAGGGAACAACCACAGTATACAAAGTCCTTCAGACACTCTGCCCCCTCTCACAAATCAACCTCGTAAGTATTATAACTTTTGTATTGGCCCTCGTCCCCTGTTGTTATATATCTGCAGGGAACACCCACAGTATACAAAGTCTGTGGACATTAAGTGACTTTGCCCCCTCTAACAAATCAACATCATTGTAATTATGATAACTTTTGTATTGGCCCTCGTCCCCTATTGTTATTTATCTGCAGGGAACAACCACAGTGTTAAAAGTCCTTCAGACACTTTGCCCCCTCTCACAAATCAACCTTGTAAGTATAATAACTTTTGTATTGGCCCTCGTCCCCTGTTATATATCAGAAGGGAACAACCACAGTATACAAAGTCCTTCAGACACTATGTGACTTTGCCGCCTCTCACAAATCAACCTTGTAAGTATAATAACTTTTGTATTGGCCCTCGTCCCCTGTTATATATCAGAAGGGAACAACCACAGTATACAAAGTCCTTCAGACACTGTGACTTTGCCACCTCTCACAAATCAACCTTGTAAGTATAATAACTTTTGTATTGGCCCTCGTCCCCTGTTGTTATATATCAGAAGGAACAACCACAGTATACAAAGTCATTCAGACACTAAGTGACTTTGCCGCCTCTCACAAATCTCCCTTGTAAGTATGATAACTTAGTATTGGCCCTCATTACCCACTCCACCCCTAATCCCCATTTATCAACCACTAAGATACCGGTAGGTATCTCAAGGACTTCTGACAGTAAATTTGAATAATTGTTATACAAGGAAATTTATACAGCCATTTTTGTATAAAATAATTGGTGCCTCAAATTTAGAAGAACCAAAATGCAAAGTAAAATTCATGACTTTTTCGGTTGGAATAGAAAATTCCTTCCTGCCAAAACAGTTATCATTGGAACGGAATTTTTATGCCCCCCCAAAAATTTTTTGGGTGGCATATAGTAATCGCAGCGTCCGTCCGTCCGTCTGTCCGTCCTTCCGTCAGGTATTTCATTTCCGGCATGCAACTTTGTCATGCATAGATGGATTTTGTTGATACTTGCAACAAATGATCAACAGAACATGACGACGTGTCGCGAGTAAAACCCACACCCGTACATCAAAGGTCAAGGTCACAATTTCAGTATGTTTGACAACACTTTGAGTTTATGTGAGATTTCGTTTCTGGCCTGTAACTTTGTCATGCATAGATGAATTTTGATGATACTTGCTACAAATGAAACCATGTAATATTCTTATTGTACTGGTACATGTATTACCACCTCAGGTCATTCAACATTTCAGCTCCAGAATTTTGGTGTACCATCACATATTTCGAGCTTGACCAGCAGGTCGGCGAAACATTTAAGGTCCCGTACAGTTGTACGACAACAACAGTTGATGGCTACACGGACCCATCCAGTTTAGACAGGTTCTGTCTAGGACAGTTGTCCAATGTTCATAGATCTGAAGCTAGTGAGCGTGCAAGGTAACAAACATTATTTTATATTATCATATTTAATTTCTTTTTATACCCCTGAAAACTGTGTAAGTGTGTTGGGTTGTCCTTTGGTTTGTCAGTCGGTTTGTCAATCAGTCTTTCGGTTTGTCAGTTAGTCTGTCAGTTTGTCTGTCATGCTGTCGGTTTGTCAGTTGTCTGTCGGTTTGTCAGTCAGTTTGTCAATTAGTGTGTCGGTTTTGTCTGTAAGCAACTTGTTGAGCAAATGACTTTAAATTCTGCATACATTGTCAGCATCAAATGCAACTGTGCTTGATGCAAATTGTCTGAAGCTGACTTAATACCATGCAGAGTTGTTGCCCATGTTGTAAAAGGTTCTACTTTGTTTCTGTTTTTTGGGGCGTATATTTCTATGGTATATTTTTAAATTTGATAGCAGGAAATCAATCTTTTTTAGTGGTAAATAAAAAAGATATGTCTGAAAATCTGACAAGCGAAACAAATTTTACTGCAAAAACTGATTTTAACCCTTTACTCCATACATACGCGTTTTCCCGTACCAATCACAGAAGGTCATTGTAAAACTCTGTCAGTTAATATAAACATAATTCACCCTTTGCTAATATGTGGTGAATTAATGCTTTCAGTATTAGAGGTGTCCAAAGGCGTCTATATGGAGTAAAGGGTTAAATGGCGATACAAATTGATAAGTTTTATTTTATGGAGAAAATGTCATAATAATGAACTATTTTAAACAAATTGACTGAACTTGTTTTTCTATTCTATAAAAACATCTAAATATGATAGGTTATCAATAAGGAGCAATACCAATATAGCTTTCTGGACACTTAAAAATTAAAGGGAATTTATCAGGATTTTCAAACTTATAATTGGCTAAAAACATTTTATTCCAATATATCATGCCTATATATACTCACTGATCTCGTTTTGCCGAAAGAATATCTATTTAAACATGCCAAAATAATATATTGAAAAGGGATTTTTCTAACTAGGGCGACACACCTAGGTTAGACTAGAATAGATTTCCTGCTTAAAATTGCAACATATTTTGTGACATATTAAATGAGTCACGTCATTTCATTTTGATTTCAATTTGATCAGTTGTACAGGTTTACTCGAATTAAAAATTATTTTCATCTTAGGAAGAGTCTAAATGACAATAAAAATGCCGTCAAGCAGTATTTAAGTGCTGTCAAATTTTAGAATGGGGATTTTGTTTCAAGTTTACCACTCTAATTTAAGTATTGATTTTGTCACGTTTTGGTGGATTTGAATAGCAAACCGTTCAGATTTTATTTATTAATGATAATGTAATGCTTTTTACTCGTTATAATAATTATTTTATTTTTTAAAGCATTTTATTTGTTTTTACAGTTTTAAAAAAACAACAAAAAACAAGATGAAAATAACTGTTAGGGTAAATTTTGGTGCTGTTAGGGTAAATTTTAGTGTTGGTTGGGTAACCCTTAACACATTTGGGTTGTTTTCTAACCTTACCTGTGTGGAAAATTGCGTTAAAACTCCATTTAAAAAATTTCTAAAAGAAAAAGAATATATTTATTTAAAACTATTATTTTGCTAGATTACATATTGGTAAAAGTGGCCAGTAATAACAAGTGTTTCCGACTGCTATCAATTAATAAACATTTGTATCCTATTTTGAGGAGATTTAACAGCGCTAGTGAGGCCAAATGAAAAAATACTTGTGTTTCCTGTGGCCTGACCAAGCTAGTGAGGCCCTGACCAAGCTAGTGAGGCCAAATGAAAAATACTTGTGTTTCCTGTGGCCTGACCAAGCTAGTGAGGCCCTGACCAATCTAGTGAGGCCAAATGAAAAAATACTTGTTTCCTGTGGCCTGACCAAGCTAGTGAGGCCAAATGAAAAAATACTTGTGTTTCCTGTGGCCTGACCAAGCTAGTGAGGCCAAATGAAAAAATACTTGTTTCCTGTGGCCTGACCAAGCTAGTGAGGCCAAATGAAAAATACTAGTGTTTCCTGTGGCCTGACCAAGCTAGTGAGGCCAAATATAAAAATACTTGTGTTTCCTGTGGCCTAACCAAGCTAGTGAGGCCAAATGAAAAAAATACTTGTGTTTCTTGTGGCCTGACCATAGCTAGTGAGGCCAAATGAAAAAAATATTTATGGTTCCTGTGGCCTGACCAAGCTAGTGAGGCCAAATGAAAAAATACTTGTGTTTCCTGTGACCTGACCAAGTAAACATCTTAACCCCACCCCTACCAAGTCAAAAAAAATTTATTTAATATTTTTCGCTCCATTTCGATCCATTAACCGTTGAGGAAAATAATAAAAAAGAAATTCTTACCTACCTATGAAATAACTTTTTTTCCAGGATATCACAGGAAACCCATTTTTTTGTTCATTTGGGCAGATATATGGCAAGTCATTTTCACATGTGAAACATTTTACTTTGACCAGATTACATATTGGCAAAGGTGTACAGCTGGATTATCGCGGGGAGGGTGATGTGTGGATACGATGTGTAAGTGACCACAGCGTGTTTGTACAGAGTTACTACCTGGACAGAGAGGCAGGACGGGCTCCGGGTGATGCGGTACACAAGATTTACCCAAGCGCTTACATAAAGGTAAACTACTCATCCCCTCATTTACAGTGCAGGATTAGTTCATAGTTTATATAGAGGATCTTACATGAGTGCTGAATTATTATATTTATTAAACGAGTTGGAAAAAATATATTATGCAAGGCTCTGAACAAGTTTAATAAATTCAATAATAAATGAGCACAAATGTAAGATTCGTTTTATAACAAAACTCCAGAAAATTTTAAATTTACCATTTATTTTACAAATCGACGTTAAGGAACAAGAACAAATTGGGCATATAGTGTCCGTGAGTCATCATACGACATAACGTCTCAGATTAAAGTAATTTAATCATGACAAATCAACGTCATTGATATATTTGGGCAAGTCAGAAAGTACTTCTGCAATTTACGCATAAGAGCCAATTGATACGGAAAACACCGAACGATGAATTGGAAGTGATATTACGCTCGGTTAATATCAAAAATATGTCCTGGGGTTATTACACCCCACTACCATAAATTAATTGATAAACTAATTTACTTTATCTGAGCTTCTATGAACTGATGTTGAGTTGCTTCCTGGGTAGAACCATAACTTGTGGTGTGTTTTTTTCGAGAGGCATCAGGGCGAGCTGAGGATTAAACTCTCAACCTCTGGCACGATGGACCAGTACTCTAGCCACTGTACTACCACCATGATTTGGAGTGTAATAGACATAACCGATATTTATATTAACTGACAGCTTATTAATCGCTCGGTGTTGTCTGTATAAGGCCATTATAAATTAATTGCTAGATTATCGTCCAAATTTTTCTTAGAAAAAAGGGTGTAGGGTGGGGTGGGGGTATTTTTTTTCTTTTATTTTAAAACTTTTTGACGTTTTTTTTTTATATAAAAAAACAAACAAATAAAAACCAATATTTATTTTTTTTTATTTCTGTTTTTTTTTTGAAAATAAAAAGGATCTGGCAGCATGAAAGGGGATGGGCGGGGATGATAATCTAGCAATTAATTTATTATGGCCTAATTCAACTATGTTAAATGCAGAGAGTTACTTTAAATGACATCAATTTATTAATGACAAACTTGAGCTATATATGTCATTCCATTCACAGAGACAAATACATGCATAGTGCTATACTGGGCCGTCCCTTCACTTTGGGGGAATGGGGTCAGGGCCCTCTGATGGGGGAATTTTTGTATTGTTTCCGTTTAGCCAGGGTTCGACATTAAACTTGTGTCCGACCAACTGAGTCTGGTAAATACTTGGTCTGGTCGTGTTCTACTAGAGCGTAGGTTGCCCGACTGGTCATGTTTAATCAAAATTAAGAAATCAGTTAAAAAGCACCAAAACCTGAGCTGAGAATGTTTATCATTGAATCAATTAAAATGAACCTGCTGTAGAGCATGTAATATCATTCATTATCGATAATTTGTAGCATTACGGCAGACGCGAAAACACAAAACGTAGCATTACTAAGCGCCATAACTCTAACCTGTTCTAATGACGCAATATATTAAGCAGCGTAACTCTTCGGGTATCAGTTATTTCCCTTCTATATTTTATGACATTAGAAGACCAATTCACGATTTATTGATATTAACGATATTGGTCTGGGCTAGTGGAAGTTTGGTCAGGTCTAATAGTTTTTGTCTCACCGTGACAAAGGAGAGACGAGATTAAGGTGTTGCTTTTCCGTCAATGGCGGCGACGTCAAACATTTATATTTAGCTCCAACGTTAAGTTTCCGTTTTTACACTATTTCTCAACAAGTACAGGTGCTAGGACACTCATACTTGGATCATAGTTACAGCTCACACCCTGCATAACATTATATACTGCAGATGCCGAGTGTGACCTACATTTCATGGTCCATTGACATTGTTTGATGCTGAATTTTGCATTTAGCTCCAATGTTAAGTTTTCATTTTTACACTATTTCTCAATAAGTTATAGTGCTAGGACAATCATACTTGGATCATAGTTACAACTCACACGTTGCATTACATAATATAATGCAGATGCCGAGTACTTTTTTTTTTTTTTTTTTTTTTTTTAAACATGTATTACTTAATAGTAATACTGTTTGTTTTTTGTTGTTTTTTTTTATTGTTTTTTTTTAAATATGTTTTACTAAGAAATACTAGTTAAAGTTTTGTGTGCATCTACTATAAAGTTCATATCTCAAAAATCACTTAATGTATTTAATCGAAACTTCATGCAATACTCCCTACAATATTTCTTAGTCATTAAACCTACTACATTAACCAAGTTAGATAACTCTTGCATGATTATAATATTTTAATTTTTTCCTCTCCCATTTGTGTATTAATGATCAAAATGGACACGGCCAGATATATCATTCTGCTGAATTTAGCGTAACTTTGGTTATACAGAAAAATGCGTAATACAGTTATAACAAGTTGAAATGAAGGCACAATAGTCTAACCAGCCACAGGTGTCCTTAGCTTCTAACCAGCCGCAGGTCTCCTTAGTTTCTAACCAGCCGCAGGTCTCCTTAGTTTCTAACCAGCCGCAGGTCTCCTTAGTTTCTAACCAGCCGCAGGTCTCCTTAGTTTATTTAACCAGCCGCAGGTCTCCTTAGTTTCTAACCAGCCACAGGTCTCCTTAGTTTCTAACCAGCCGCAGGTCTCCTTAGTTTCTAACCAGCCGCAGGTCTCCTTAGTTTCTAACCAGCCGCAGGTCTCCTTAGTTTCTAACCAGCCGCAGGTCTCCTTAGTTTCTAACCAGCCGCAGGTCTCCTTAGTTTCTAACCAGCCGCAGGTCTCCTTAGTTTCTAACCAGCCCCGCAGGTCTCCTTAGTTTCTAACCAGCCGGAGGTCTCCTTAGTTTCTAACCAGCCGCAGGTGTCCTTAGTTTCTAACCAGCCGCAGGTCTCCTTAGTTTCTAACCAGCCGCAGGTCTCCTTAGTTTCTAACCAGCTGCAGGTCTCCTTAGTTTCTAACCAGCCGTAGGTCTCCTTAGTTTCTAACCAGCCGCAGGTCTCCTTAGTTTCTAACCAGCTGCAGGTCTCCTTAGTTTCTAACCAGCCGGAGGTCTCCTTAGTTTCTAACCAGCCACAGGTCACCTTAGTTTATTTAACCAGCCACAGGTCTCCTTATTTTCTAACCAGCCGCAGGTCTCCTTAGTTTCTAACCAGCCACAGGTCTCCTTAGTTTCTAACCAGCCGCAGGTCTCCTTAGTTTTTAACCAGCCGCAAGTCTCCTTAGTTTCTAACCAGCCGCAGGTCTCCTTAGTTTCTAACCAGCGGCAGGTCTCCTTAGTTTCTAACCAGCGACAGGTGTCCTTAGTTTCTAACCAGCCGCAGGTGTCCTTTGTTTCTAACCAGCCACAGGTCTCCTTAGTTTCTAACCAGCCACAGGTCTCCTTAGTTTATTAAACCAGCGGCAGGTCTCCTTAGTTTTTAACCAGCCGTAGGTTTCCTTAGTTTCTTTAACCAGCCACAGGTCTCCTTAGTTTCTAACCAGCCGCAGGTCTCCTTAGTTTCTAACCAGCCGCAGGTCTCCTTAGTTTCTAACCAGCCACAGGTCTCCTTAGTTTCTAACCAGCCACAGGTCTCCTTAGTTTCTAACCAGCCACAGGTCTCCTAAGTTTATTAAACCAGCCGCAGGTCTCCTTAGTTTCTAACCAGCCACAGGTCACCTTAGTTTCTAACCAGCTGCAGGTCTCCTTAGTTTCTAACCAGCCGCAGTTCTCCTTAGTTTTTAACCAGCCACAGGTCTCCTTAGTTTCTAACCAGCCACAGGTTTCCTAAGTTTCTAACCAGCGGCAGGTCTCCTTAGTTTCCTACCAGCCACAGGTCTCCTTAGTTTCTAACCAGCCACAGGTCTCCTTAGTTTTTAACCAGCTGAAGGTTTCCTTAGTTTCTTTAACCAGCCACAGGTCTCCTTAGTTTCTAACCAGCAGCAGGTCTCCTTAGTTTCTAACCAGCCGCAGGTCTCCTTAGTTTCTAACCAGCCGCATGTCTCCTTAGTTTCTAACCAGCCACAGGTCACCTTAGTTTCTAACAAGCCACAGGTCTCCTTAGTTTATTTAACCAGCCACAGGTCTCCTTAGTTTCTAACCAGCCGCAGGTCTCATTAGTTTCTAACCAGCCACAGGTCTCCTTAGTTTCTAACCAGCCGCAGGTCTCCTTAGTTTCTAACCAGCCACAGGTCTCCTTAGTTTCTTTAACCAGCCGCAGGTCTCCTTAGTTTCTAACCAGCCACAGGTCTCCTTAGTTTCTAATCAGCCGCAGGTCTCCTTAGTTTCTAACCAGCCACAGGTCTCCTTAGTTTCTAACCAGCCGCAGGTCTCCTTAGTTTCTAACCAGCCGCAGGTCACCTTAGTTTCTAACCAGCCACAGGTCTCCTTAGTTTCTAACCAGCCGCAGGTCTCCTTAGTTTCTAACCAGCCACAGGTCTCCTTAGTTTCTAACCAGCCACAGGTCTCCTTAGTTTCTAACCAGCCACAGGTCTAATAGTTTCTAACCAGCCGCAGGTCTCCTTAGTTTTAACCCGCCGCAGGTCTCCTTAGTTTCTAATCAGCCGCAGGTCTCCTTAGTTTTAACCCGCCGCAGGTCTCCTTAGTTTCTTTAACCAGCCGCAGGTCTCCTTAGTTTCTTTAACCAGAAAATTCCCAACTAAGAGTAATAACAAAAATATAAATAAAATTTAAATCAATTTTTATGTGGAATTTTTAGTAAAATTACTGGTAGTGGAAAAAGGTTTATTCTAGGGCAGAGGGAATATGGCTGAATTTTGGCCCCCATTATGGCCAAACGAGGGCTCTGTTATATAACATCTTGAACAGATTGTTACCATTCCTTACAGATCAAGATATATATAGATTTTTTTTTTTGAATGGGGTTGCAACACATTTCAGGTTATATATGGCATATCTTGTTTTACTGGTGGAGGAAGACCTCAGAATCACCGTCTTTCCACAAGTAACTAAAAACTTTCTCACATAAAGTTTTTGGAGCAAGCGGGACTCGAACCTACGACATCAGTGGTGAGAGGTAAGTGATCTTGAGACGGCGCCTTAGACCACTCGGCCAGGGAGGTCCCTTTCAATATCTTTAAACCAACTCATGAAATTAATTCAACAATAAATAAACACTTTGACATCCTCATTTATTGGAGAATTTTTTGTTAAAATAGATTGGTAAATAGATATGTAAACATGTAAATAGATATGTAAACATGTAAATAGATATGTAAAATGTAAATATATATATATGTAAAGATGTAAATAAATATGTAAACATGTATTAAATGTGCTAATTGTTATCATGTTCACTGTTTATTTGATGTTTATTTCATGTCACTATTATGCAAAATAAATCAATATTTTTTTTTTATTTTTCAAGATATATTACTTTTTGAATACCCTCGTGTTGATGATTATTTGAGCATTGGTCACGACAGTAATTTTACCGCACGGACTGTAATATGGAAGCGAAAATGAACAGATAATAAGTATTAGGTGATGAATAGAAATGTTTATCTTGAGACAAAATCTATGCTTATATTTTGATAGCTTGATATTTTTTGGCATTCCCTCAGATACTGAGATAATGAGTTTTGTACTCATGATTTGCATTGTTTTGATTCCCTCTTACCCCCCACCCCCTTATTTTCATCATTACGACCCCATCCTGTATTGAAGGGATCCTGCCGTAATTCCCCTAACATCTAAAATAACAACAACACTGAATAATGTGTTATGCTTGTACACAGGTGTTCGACATCCGACAGTGTCACAGACAGATGCAGCAACAGGCGGCGACCGCTCAGGCTGCAGCAGCTGCCCAAGCTGCCGCAGTAGCCGGCACAGTCCCTGGTCCAGCTTCCGTCGGTGGAATAGCCCCAGCTGTCGGTAAGCCGTCAACAAAAAATGTGGTGTTTAGTGATCCAGCCATTGTTCTGTAAATATGTGATCAAGATTCACTTGGGTCCGATATAACGCTAAACTCATTCTAACGCGGTCCGATATAACGCTAAACTCATTCTAACGTGTCCAATATAACTCGAAACTCGTTCTAACATGGTCTGATATAACGCGAAACTCGTTCTAACGCGGTCCGATATAACGCGAAACTCGTTCTAACATGGTCCGATATAACGCGAAACTCATTCTAACATGGTCCAATACAACGCGAAACTCGTTTAACATTTATCTTTTTTCACATTAGGCCACACTTAAAAATATCTCTGTTTCCCCTTGCCCGACCCTAGATTTTAGAACTGGGTAGGTAGGTAGGCTTTTTTTTCTTTTTTTTTTTTATGAAATCCATAAAAAATATGTATTGATAAACAGAGAAACTCAACATTTTATTAACTGTTATGGCTATTCCAATACAACAACATAATTAATATTACATGTATTAAATGTGCTAAATACTAACTACATTGCTCGTAAAAGTGTAGGATTGAAAACTAAGAAAAACTGTAAAAATGAATAGTATTTGTATAACATTTATATATAATAAACTGAACTGTGTTTATATTGATTGACAAATGAATCTGTATACAATATGAATAGTATTAGTAAATTGGACAGCAGTTATTTAAACTGTTGGCATTTAAAAATGCCTACAGAACTATATCAAAAAATGAAACTGTATGTAGAATAATAAGTATTAATCTGTTGGCATTATTTAATATAGTTCATAGGCATTTTTAAATGCAACAGTTTTAGTAACTGCAGTCAAATTTTCTAGTATTAGTCATTCTATATAATGATACAGTTTCTGAACATTGTTTATCAAAATAAACTACCAGAAGTAGTACTAACTTGCCCTGATTAAAGATTCACTTGCCCAGATTTTTATTACCAATACACTTTGCGGTAAAATATAAAATAATTAAACATAAAAAGACTTAAATGTATTAATTTTTATGTAAGGTTACTCCCTATAACATTATGCATGTGTAAATCACAAGTTTTAGAGTTTGAACAAGACCGGGAGAAGTGAGAAAAATTCAGGGAGAACTGACTTTGTCTCTATAAGTATGACCAACTTATTAAGTTGTATTTTGTCTTTGTTCTTTATTGACTATCATATCTGTTCTGTCACTCTGTGGCAGTGTGGGAGCAGGTGTTAATTCGAATCATTATTTTAAATATCTTTCTCTTTTCTTATGATTACTAAATGTCATAACACACAACAATGCCAATGTCAAGCCTACAAAGCTATTCAATTCATCCAAGAGAACTTGGCAGTCTATGATCTAGAAAAGTGCAACTAGTAAACTAAATTTCAAATATTGAAAAGACAATTTATCTTAATTGTTGTTTTCAATACTATATTCAAATCATGACATGACTGCCAAAGAAAATTATACGCTGAAACCACACAACCAAAAAGCAATAAATGTATTACTATAATACCCCTACCACATTTTTCTTTACCGTATACTCGATTTAGATATCAACATTCACGTTTTCACAACAGGGGTCGGGAAAAACTTTTAAAAGCACTCATCTGTCAGGCAAATGGACTGGTAAAAAGTACTCATCCGTATGGAAAACTCACTTGTCCAAAAAAGTTATAGTAAAATAGTGTCTATTTTGGAAGCATTATCTTACCTTAAATAGTTTTATTACTTCATTTACAGTAAGTACACCACTAGCTTTAACCGTAATGATCATGCAAGTTTGTTGATGTTTATATATCGCTTTTGTTCCGAATACAAACAGCTTGGGGTAAACATAAAAAGTAAATGCATTCAAGCCTCCGTAACATGTAAAACGCAAAAAGACTGTTAATATTCCGGAGACCGGGAAATATTCGGAAGACCGAAAGTCCGATTTTTAAACCAGTATTAAAAAGCTGGGCATGCGCGTCTCAATACCTTATAAAAAATTATGCCGAATGGTTTCTAAAGAAAATGTCCTTGGGACTCGACAAGAAATTGCATGATAAAGTTATTGTTGATGATCGTTAAATGTCAAATTTACAAATTATATTTACAGCAATGAAATATAGAAAGAATAAATACCGTAACGACTTTGGATCATTACCTTTTTTACAGTTTTCAGATTGTTTATTTTGTGATCTCTGCCAAAAGGTTTACTCGTCCGACGGACTAGTTACTGGCAAAAATCACTCATCCACAGACAAAAACCAGTCGTCAGGATGAGTGCTTTTGCCGGCCCCTGGTCACAGAAAAAAATTTACATACATGCAGTTCCAATTATTGTAAATCTACAAAATATTGATTAAAATACCAGAACTTAACGTTGTGTGTACCGTGGTCGTAGATATCCGACCAATCATAGCAGTTATTTAAAATAGATTAAATTATGTTCAAAGCTACCCCCCAATCACATTAGAGGAATAAAAATAGATAATTGAATATGCATGAGAGGTTTTCCGAAGTCGCAATATCGGGCATGGGGTAAACACCGCGGGGGTTAATTATTTCTACTGATTAGTTATGGTCTATAAGCAACAGTTTCACATGTGTTGTATAGAATAGAGATATTTGCAGACCTGTGTATTGTGAAAACTCGCTTTAAAACAAGCCCAGAGCGGTCGAAAATTGAGAAAAAAAAACTCTCAAAGAAATTTTCCCCAATAAAATTTTTTCAGTCGGTGCTTTTTTCATGGGTCAGTCGCGCAAGGGGAAACAAATACTATTTTTATTTAGGCCTTACGAAATCATTGTGCAGCAGTAACATCCATGTTGGCATTCATGAACGTTCATTTGTCCGACTGCTACTTAAACTCGTTAGTGCGAGTTAGTGGATCGATTTTAAAACAATTTCGCAGAAATGTTCCTTGGGTGACCATTTGCCAAGTTTGTTCAAGCCGTTGTGATTTGTTAAAAAACATGACCGCTACAGTGAGGTGCTAGTTTACTATATAGGCAGTTATAGTAAAAACTTCAAAAGCCTTCTTGTCGGAATCTACTGACCTGAAAGATTGCTAACTACGCCACGCTATTTTAGATATGGTCTACAATATAGGAGTGATTTGTAGCGTGACAGCAGATTAATATGTTATAAATATAAAACTCAATCTTTGAAATTAAATACACATGGTAAACGTATCATGTCATTTTCATCAGATAGACATGTTACGGTCACGCAATAATTATATGGCAGCTCAAGGTCTGACTGGTTCACATTAAAGTTAACATTACGGTTTCGAAAAAGTATATAATAAATAAATGTGAACCAGTCCGTGTTTTAAACATGTATCTGGAGTGGTGTATAATTTGCTTCTATGCAAAAAACAGAGTATAGACGCCTCAGGCTGGTATTGATATTAATGCAGTATTTACCAGTATTTTTGCAATTATAATTCCTGTTTTGAATTTCAATAGATTGTCATGCAAAACAATACTAGCAATTCTTTAACAAAAGAATATATATAATCTGCGAAGATAAATGTATTTACAAATATACATGCGTTAATTTGTGTAGCGAATGCACAAGCTTATTTTTGACCTCGTTACAATGTGTAATGTCGTCCCTCTGGCAGTTTCTTGCGTCATTTTACGTCGCGATCTATTTCACTAATGTAAATGCATGGGGTGGGGCGTGTGTTGTCGGACAGCATTATAATTAAAAAATTATGCCTGGTTGGTGTTTTCGTAAAAATAGATACTTTGACGGGTAAAAGTTTTATGCCTGGAACGGCTTCTAAAATATCTGGTACTTCCGTCTTATGATCTTTTTTCTTCTTGAAATTTTATAAATTGTCTGGCCGGATATTTTCTACAAATCATATAAAACCATAAATAACTTTTGATCCATAACCAGGTTGTTTGTCATCAGGTGTGCGAAATGGGGTCAAATGAGGCTAAACCATTATTGATAGTAGGGAAGCTATTGGAAGGGTCAATTGTAGTATTAATAGCACGCTTCTTGTATGTGATCAGTGGACCATATTAGACCGGAATGTGTTTGATCTACAAGCCGTGTTGCGTCAAATACCCCCCACCCCCACAAAAATGCAGTTATGCGTAGTCACCGTAAATAAAATATATAAAGCATTTGAAATTAATATCATACAGGTTTATCATAGCGATTAAACTTTAATCCATTATTTTTATAAATTTCCTACGAAATCCGACAAGTGTTTAAATTTTTATAAATAAATGACATAAACATGTCTGACACTTTCAAGGAGTTTTATGTTCATTACACCGATAGAATTCCTTTGATTTCCTTCCATCAAAATTTCACCTGATTGTTTTATCACACTTTTACAAGCAAAGACACAATGCCAGAAGCAATGTTTTTCACAGATAATTCGGGATTGCAACTTATAACAAAGAAATTAAATTAAAGTTACATGTATAGCCATTAATAGAATTTAAATGGCTAAGAGAGCAATCATTTCGTTTAATTATTTATTTCATTGTCAATATACCTATGATAATATTAGAGGATATCCAAATCTCCAAGGCATATCCAAAATTTTTTGTTGCGTTTAACGTTTGCATTATCGTTCATGGATCGTTCGTCCTGTTGCATCCATGTATAGTTTCATTTATCGTTTCGTTCGCATTTTTAGTCCGTTTGTATAACGTTTAAAACGTGTTTGATATTCGTTTCATTTGTGTTCATTTGGTGTACTAGAACGGATTACGGTCTGTAAGACCAAGAACCTTTCCTCAAAGGTCAAGATCACACTTTCAATTTGTTTGATATTGCATGTCAAGTCTGTCACTTTGTCTTTAACTTGGCTCAATTGATCAAGACGACATGACAATGTGTCACAAGTAAGACCTAGACCCCTATCTCAAATGTCAAGGTCATACTTTGAGTTTGTATGACAACAGTTTAAGTCTGTTTGAGATTTCAAGTCCCTCTGGTAACTTTATCATACATGGATGGATTTCAAAAACACTTGACTCAATTTATCAATTGATCAACATGACATGATGACGTGTCATGTTAAGACCTGTAACTTCAAGGTCACGCTTTCAATTTGTTTGATATTTCATGTCTGGTCTGTAACTTTGTCTTACATGGAGGGATTTTAAAATAGCTTAACACAAGTGATCAGCATGCAATGTGATGTGTCACCTGCATTTACCTGTTAGAATACCCAAACAATTACATCAGATGTCAAGGTAAAGGTTACACAAAGGTTAAGGTCATGCTTTAATGTAAAAAACATGAAATTGCATGTATAGTCTGAATAGTCAGTCCATTACTCTTGATATTCATGTCTACATCGCTACCCATTATAACATATATTGTTATTGTCACAGACCATTTGGGGGGCATGCAACACTAACCAGTGACATTTCTTGTTCCTCATGCTAAGTACTGCTGGTACTACCCTGGAAGACTTTGAGCATGATTTGTCTAAGTTGTTGTAACTTGTATTTCAATTGAAGTAAAAATAAATAAGTTTCAACTAAGAAAGGTGAAGTGGGATTAAGTGCCCTGTCTGTCCGTCTTTTTCTCTGTCCATCTGATTAAACGTTGGTTTCCAATCAATGCTAGACCGCGGCGTGGTCTAGTGGTAGAGCGTCCGCCTCGCATGCGGAAGGTCGTGGGTTCGATCCCGGCCGGGTCATACCAAAGACTTTTAAAATGGTACTAAAAGCTTCCTCGCTTGACGCTCAGCATTTAGAGGAGAGTTCTAGGTCTGGTCGGCCCAGTGTCAGTATAATGTGACTGGGTGGGGTATCATACCATGTGTCTGCGGCATGATACTCCAGTGTAACAGCACTCAGAATACTGTCTCAAGCAGACACCGTCGCGATATGACTGAAAAATTGTTGAAAGCAACGCTAAACACCATACAACAACCAATCAATGCTTTCTGAATGAGTCTATGTATTAAATCAATAATTTGTGTGCACCTGTATGATTATAAAATACATGATTGATCAAGTTTGATATTTGTCAACATCCCTCAAATATAGTATTAATTAATAGCCCCTTGTTGATTTATTTTTCGGTGAAAAAAAGGTTTCTGGTCAGGGGTTTCGTGTCGGCATATAAATTACAAATATTTGAATATCACTTCTCCATTTAATTTCAGGTTTGAGTGCCGCTGCGGGTATCGGTGTGGACGATTTACGTCGCCTTTGTATTCTACGTTTAAGTTTTGTAAAGGGCTGGGGCCCGGACTATCCCCGTCACAGTATTAAGGAGACACCATGCTGGATTGAGGTCCAGTTACATAGGCCCTTGCAGTTACTGGATGAGGTTCTCCAAGCCATGCCCCTCAACGAGGCTCGGGTGACCCGTGGATATTTCCTCGGCTGATTTCTTCAGCGTAAAATTCAAGTTGTGTTCAAAAACATGTTTAATATGTCAAGTATACTACTTTTGTTCATGTATTTTTCGGTGAATCATTCAACAATGTTGAATCATTTGACAAACTGTCATAGAGAAAACAGATTCATTGTTGATGAAATCAATCGTTACATAAAAACTTTCAGTATATATATTCGAAGGAAAACGATATATTAAGGAGCGGTTTATATTTGAAGGAATATTATACTATTGCTTAGAGTTGCTATTTGTTGTTTATGAACAAATTCTCAAAGGTAAATTTCTTCTAAATGTTGAAAAGATGCATGATTTTGTTAATGAATAGAAAGAGTGACCTGTAATCTAAATAACATGACAGAAAGAAAAAATCACGGAAACAAAAACTATTTAAGACAATGAATCTCCTCATAAACCTTTGGAGGAAAAAAAACTAGAAGTTGACTGCATTTAATTTAATGTAAGACGAAAGATTTACAAATAAGAAAAACTGGAATCAGTGCATTAGAGCAGAGATTTTCAAAAAAGAAAATGTGTAATTACATTGTTAAAGAAACAAAATATTTCTTGGAAACAAATATTCATTGTCATGGCAGACAAGTAATACATGAATGCCTTGCTGGTTTCCAAGGTTGCACCATGCAGTACTGGTTTCAAAGGTTGCACCATGCCGTGCTGGTTTCTGAGGTTGCACCATGCCATGCTGGTTTCTAAGGTTGCACTATGTGGTGCTGGTTTACAAAGTTGCACCATGCCATGCTGGTTTCTGAGGTTGCACCATGCCATGCTGGTTTCCAAATTGCACTATGCGGTGCTGGTTTCCAAAGTTGCACCATGCCGTGCTGGTTTCTGAGGTTGCACCATGCCATGCTGGTTTCCAAAGTTGCACCATGCCGTGCTGGTTTCTGAGGTTGCACTATGCAATGCTGGTTTCCAAGGTTGCACCATGCTGTGCTGGTTTCTGAGATTGCACCATGCAATGCTGATTTCCAAGGTTGCACCATGCTGTACTGATTTCCAAGGTTGCACCATACCTTGCTGGTTTCCAAGTTTGCACCATGCCATGCTGGTTTCCAAGGTTGCACCATGCCATGCTAGTTTCCAAGGTTGCACCATGTCATGCTCGTTTCTGAGGTTGTACCATGCCATGCTGGTTTCCAAGGTTGCACCATGCCATGCTGGTTTCCGAGGTTTCACCCTGTCATGCTCGTTTCAAAGGTTGCACCATGCCATGCTTGCTTCTGAGGTTGCACCATGCCATGCAGGTTTCCAAAGTTGCACCATGACATGCTGGTTTCTGAGGTTGCACTATGCCATGCTGGTTTCCAAGGTTGCACCATGCTGTGCCGGTTCGTACCATGCAGTGCAGGTTTCAAAAGTTGTACCATGCTGTGCTAGTTTCTGAGGTTGCACCATGCCATGCTGGTTTCCAAAATTGCACTATGCAATGCTGGTTTCCAAGGTTGCACCATGCCATGCTTGTTTCTGAGGTTGCACCATGCCATGCTGGTTTCCAAAATTGCACTATGCAATGCTGGTTTCCAAGGTTGCATCATGCCATACTGGTTTTTGAGGTTGCACCATGCTGTGCTGGTTTCCAAGGTCGCACCATACTGTGCTGGTTTCAAAGGTTGCACCATGCTGTGCTGGTTTCCAAGGTTGCACCTTGCCGTGCTGGTTTCCAAGGTTGCACCATGCCATGCCAGTTTCCAAAGTTGTACCATGCAGTGCTGGTTTCCAAAGTTCTACCATGCGGTACTGGTTTCTGAGGTTGCACCATGCCGTGCTGGTTTCCAAAGTTGAACCATGCAGTGCTGGTTTCCAAGGTTGTACCATGCCATGCTGGTTTCTGAGGTTGCACCATGCCATGTTGGTTTCTGAGGTTGCAACATGCCGTGCTGGCTTCCAAGGTTGCACCATGCCATGCTGGTTTCCAAGGTTGCACCATGCCGTGTTGGTTTCCAAGGTAACACCATGCCGTGCTGGTTTCCAAGGTTGCACCATGCCATGCTGGTTTTTAAGGTTGCACCACGTTGTTATGGTTTCCAAGGTTGTACCTTGCCATGCTGGTTTCCAAGGTTGCACCATGTCATGCTCGTATCTAAGGTTGCACCATGCCATGCTGGTTTCCAAGGTTGCATCATGCCATGTTGGTTTCCATGGTTGCACCATGCCATGCTGGATTCCAAGGTTGTTTCATGCCGTGCTTGTTTCTGAGGTTTCACAATAATATATGTGTAGAAGTGTGAAATTATATCGTTGGATATTTTGTAGGCGAAACATTTTATTTATAAAATATATTGAACAATGTGTTTATCTGTCAAATTATGGAAGAATGAGTTTTTATGTCCCCGCCATGGTGGCGGGGCATGAAGTGTTGAGCCTGTCCGTCCGTTTAGTCGTCCGTCTGAGGTAAAACATTGATTTCCAATCAATAGCTTCTAATAGGCTTGATGTATTTAATAAATATTTGGTGTGTAGCTGCATAATTATGAAATATTTGTCAAGTTTAATATTTCTCATAGTATGTCAAATTTTACAGGAGTTATGGCCCTTTACAGGAGTTATGGCCCTTTACAGGAGTTTTGGCCCCTTTTCGACAAAATTTTCAGTTAAAAAGTATGTTTCCAAGCTATAAGTGGGCATTAATGCCAACAGACACATTTCTAGCTTCTGTCTACTATGTGCGAAACTTCAACATGTAGTTTCCACAAAGTTTGATTCATTTATGAACTAGAATCAAACTTACGATGAAGAAAAAATCTTGTTCAGTTACATTCTGAGGTATTTAAGGAGCAATAAAACCACAGGTAAAAACTAATGACAGCTGACAAGACGCGGGCTGCCAATGAAACAAGTTGATAATCCAGTGATTGATATTGTTCCCTTGACTGCCATTTTCCTTAGACAAGCTAACGGACTCTAAGTTAACACTACATTGCTGTACATTGTATTTACACAAGGTGGTCAGTGGGCAGAGTGATAGTCACACTCATGTTGGGTCAGTTGCTTAGTAACTTGATGCAAAGGTCTTGATAAAATTGCTTTTAAGTTGAGAATAAGATGAGGCAATTTTTCTTAGTACATCTATGTCATTATAACAGGTTGCCAGGCCAGGTTAGCTCAGTCAGTAGCTTGTCTGACTATCAAACCCCCTCCTGCCTGGCCGCAGTCTCCATGATGATTGATATACAAAATTGCGTCCTTTTTTCATTCATCTCTCACCACTGATTCAATTTGAAAAGTTACCATGTCGTTGCTGAGGTGTTTTCAAGTACTGGTAAACCAGGATCCCAAGAAATAGTGGTTAGGTTAACTGATCATCTGTTAGCCTTTTATGGCATAAAAATTACGCTTAACAAACAAACAATTTTATTCAGAAACTGAAATATTTGCTTGAAGCTGACGGGGGTTTGAATCTTTTGTTACCAATGTTGTTGTTGTACAAAGTAAGCATTAAATGAAAATGTTGCTAATTGTTGTCATTACCATTGAAATGAGATTGTGTGTCAGCATTATAAAATTATATTCATATAAACAACATGTTGGGCCTTTTTAAAAATTATGTTTGTTTGCCGTGCTCTTACCTACATACTCGAATTGCAGTTACCTAAACTTTTATATTGTCGATTTAAGCACTGATTTTGTTTTCATGATTTGTGACTATATTTTGTTAAAAATAATACTAAAAACTTGGAATCTGGCAAAAAAAAGAGTCTACCCATTGGTAAGATGCTTGGTCGGAACACAGCAAACAAATATTTTTTTTAAGGATGGCCTAGGTCGATACAAGGTATCCGGTTGGACTGGATGTTTAGTGAAACCAGGACCTGGCGCCAGTTTTATTAAACATCTCAACTTGAGATTATCCTCAACTCAAATTTTTACATTCATCATTGTGCCCGCTATCCTTTACCAATGGGTAAAATAATTGTGATGACTTAAAAAAAAATCTGCATAGCCATTTAATATGTTACGAGTCACAAGTTGTTCTTCAGAAAAATTGAGAAATTTTGAGATGAGGAAAATCTCAGCTTGAGATGTTTAGTGAAACTGATCCCAGGAAATGTTATAGAAATATCTCGAGCTTAGCGCCCACCCTAAAACAAAACCTAAATGTTAAGGTGGAGTTGTGGGTTGGTGTCAGTGGCATTTTTTTACCCACTGAACAACGCCATAGTGCAGTAATATTCAGCATCTCTCTTCCTACCAGTAATATCTGGTATCATCTGATATGTAACGTTTGCTGGTTTGATGTCTGTGCTGTTGTTTGGAATATTTTTATATGTCAATGTTTAACCAGCACAGAAACCCTAACTACCATCTCCCACCCAAACCTTCATATTTCTCTATCTATCTATCTATCAACCATTATCAAACCATGGTCAATGAACGCAGGATATTGGTAGACACATTTATTGAATTGAAACAATGGTTTTGATTGGTCAATGGACACAAGATGTATTGGGGGACAGATTATTGAATTGAAACAATGGTTTTGAGTGGTCAATGGACACAAGATGTATTGGGGGACAGATTTATTGGATTGAAACAATGGTTTTGATTGGTCAATGGACACAAGATGTATTTGGGGACAGATTTATTGGATTGAAACAATGGTTTTGATTGGTTGGTTGTAAAGTAATTAAGCATCAAAGAAATATGTCCTAATACAGAGTCATTACACCAGGTCATATCAGTAATCATCATTATAGCACCATCATCATTTTATCATACTTGATCCATCATCAATGCATCATCATCACTCAATCATCATTTTTATCATCATCATCATTCATACTGACAAAGATCAGCATTGTTTCATCAGCTTATCTCATTAATCATCCTAATTATTATCATCTATCTTATCATACTTGATCCATCATCACTCAATCATCATTGCTATCACTGCATCGTCATCACTCAATCATCATCATTCATACTGACAAAGATCAGCATTGTTACATCAGCTTATCTCATTCATCACCCTAATTATTATCATCTCTCTTATCATACTTGATCCATCATCATCAATCAATCATCGTCAATATCACTGTAATCATCAACACTGTCATCATCATCATTCTATCATCTTTCTCATCATCACTCCATCACCATCGCCTTATGAGTATGTGTATTAATATTCAGTATTTTTACCAAACTTTACGCTTTAATTTTATAATCAGTGCTGGAATCTTGATGATTGATTCATACTTTAAGTAGGAACCATCCCTTTGAAATCTGGATAGGCTGGTTCCCTGTTATATATACTCTGGTAGAAGTTAGCCGGGCCTTGTTAACTGCGTCTGACAACCATTCCAGGACTCATGAGTTCAAATCTCAACCCGAGCACACAGTCTGGGTAGATGTTTACAATGAATTAGTGTATCTGTTGATATTGTCAGTGGGTCGCTCACCAAGTTCTAAGTTGTGTCCATAATCTATTTTGATTATCATTATCTAGAAATATCAGCAATGTTGTCATTACAGTCCTCAATAACTGCAGCAGTTGTCTAGTGATAGTGTCTGCCTCACAGGTGGATGGTCGTGGGTTAATTCCCAGGCCAGGTCATACCAAATACATAAAAAATGGTACTAGAAGCTTTCTCGCTTGGCGCTCGGCATTTAGAGGAGAGTTCTAGGTCTGGTTGGCCCAGTGTCGGTATAATGTGACTGGGTGCGGTTACCATATTATGTATCTGCAACATGATACTCCAGTGTGGCGGTGCTTAGAATACTGTCTCAAGTAGACTCTGTCGCGATATAACTGAACAATTGTTGAAAGCCATGCTAGACACCATACAACAACAGTCGTTGGCATGTCATGGATGTTAATTACATTTATCGTCATCATCATCGTGTATTACCGTTATCAGCCTATAATGATGTCGGTCATCAGTATCATCAGTGTTGTCTCACTTTCTGTATCATCATCTTCAGTATAATCATCATAACTTTCATTCTCAATATGTCACTCGGTCATCATCATCATCATCATCACTTTAAGCATCATCATCATTATCACTTAAATCATCATCATTATCATCACTTATATCATCATCAACATCACTTCCATTTTTGATATCAATATTTCACAAACTCAGTAATCATCATCATCATCATCATCCTCACTATCATCACTATCATAATCATCATCAATTCTAGCATGATTATGTTAATTGATTATTTCACAAAGCAAATTCTGTATCAAACAAACAGGGTGTCATTGTTATGTGTTGTTTTCTTTTTTTTTTGTAATTGGAAGTCACTGAAGTAGACATAGTGTATCTTTATTGTTGTTGTCGCCCTTAATGCCATAAAAACCGCTGTGCTGTATAAACTACCCATCTGGGAAATATGATATTCCTGTCTGTTTGTTCTCTAGTTATTTTTCATGTACATGCTGGCCTCATGGTAGAGTGGTTTGAAAAAAATTAAAGGAAAAGTGCACTCTTGAGTAACGTTTAGAGAAGAAACAGCATTTGTCTTTGTTTTGTGTATTTTCATGAAATATTGAGAAAATGATCAGCTAAAATTTTACCTGAAGAGTGCGCTTTTCCTTGTATTTGTTGCACAACTTCATACCACTTGTGTCCTCCAGTGTGATATCAAGTCTCCATTAAGCCTTCATTCATGCCATTATTGGTGACTTGCACAATTAACAAACATGTAAAAACAAAGCTAGCTCATAATATGTGTATTGTCTTTAAACCTTAGCTCAATGCTCATTTTTGCCGAGTGTAAATTAAATAATAAATGAGCACAAATGTAAGATTCTTTTTATCACATAACTCCGAAAAAATGGCACGTTTACCATTTTGTTTTTATATATTTGAAACACCCAGCTTGATCACGCACTGTGACAAGCACCTGATGTTTGTCGCATTAAGAAATACTTAAATGATTCTAAATAAATTCATGCCGTTTGATTACGGTATTTATTATTAGTCACTAAATTCTTATCAGCCGCAGCGGTGGTCTAGTGGTTGAGTGTTTGTCTGGGCTTTAAGAGGATAGTTTAGATCTAGTCGGCCCGGTGTCAGTATAATGTGGCTGGAAGGGGTGTCATACCATGTGTCTAGCATTATACACCGTTGCAATAACTGATTTCCTATCATCACTCCCTCTTAATGGTTATGGGATGGTCCAGTAGTAAAAATGGATGAATCATACCGGTAATAAGAAAGGGGTGAAAAAACACAAACTTGATTTTTAGTTGAGAGGCGTCGTTCAATCATCTTAGGTTGTAATAAATTAATTCCTAGATTTTCATACAACTTTGTTTCAAAAAAGTGCTGAGGGGTGCAATTCTCCTTTTTATTTTTCAGATATTAAAACTGAAGTGTTGTATACGACATGAAATGGCAGAAAATCATTTGAAGATGAAAAGATGACAAATATGTTGGTGCGGGTTAAAAAAGCGGGGGTGGTGGGGATGAAAATTTAGAAAATATCCAGGATTAAGGAATTGTTTTATAAGAGGAGGGGTAGATTTGGGGTGGGGAATTCATATAAGGGGTACTCAATATATATTTGGTTATTTTAGAGAATGGGGACGCCGTACACTAGTTATGGAGCTAGAATTTTAGTCTTAAAAGTATATACTAAATACTTAAAAATTTAAAAGCAGCCAGGTGACCACGATTTGAGACTGGTTCCAGAAAATCTGCATAATTTTTATGGTTTCATTGATATTTAATACATAATAAATAAAAAACCAGTCAAACTGAGTTCAATTTTAAGTATTGAAGTTAAACTTCAGAAAAAAAATTGTGAAACAGAAGCCTGTATAATAAATAGGGCAGAGATTGTTCAGGGGAATACGGTTATTAGAGCTGGAGTTTCAGTCTACACCGTTTACCCCCGAATAGGGGGAATGTTTATTAGAGGGAATACGGTAATTATAAATACCAATTTGGCACACACCTGAAGATGATGTTGTTTTGAAATGTACATATTTGAAATATTAGGGGGTTAGGAGAGTGGTCCCAAGCAACTTATTGGACATTGTTTTATATTCAGTACCGGTACACTGAGAATCAGTTACCCATGCAAGAAATAAGTATTTCATTGGTATATGTGGGTTGTTTTATTGGCAGTTGCCAGGCGGAAGCGTGTAACTATCAATCCAGGGACTTGTGAGTTCTAATCTCACAGTCTTGATGATTGATATACAACATTGCTTCTCATTGTCATTTGTCTCTTACCTCTGATTCATGTGGAGAAGTTATCGGGTACATGCAGAGATGGGTATACTCGATTACTAGTTATCCTTCGCGGAAAGAGTGGTAAGGTTAACTGATCATCTGTTAACCCTCGATACACAAAACTGAAGCTAAATATTCAAATAAGTCAATTATCTGACAAAATGGTTATAGACGAGTTATGCTGTCCTGACGGCTCTTGTTCAATCAATTGTGAAGTTTTGTATCAAATATTTACTTCATTTATATGCTTTTGTACGGAAGGGTACTGGAGGTTCCAATTTTGCTTTTGATCTTCATTAATTGTTTGTGGTTTATGATTATTGAATTTTCTCAGTTGTTGTTTTTCTCAGTTTAGTATGAGAGGGCTTAACTAGTTTATCTATTGGCTTTGTTTATATGGAGTTCATTACACAGCGATACATAACAACATAATTGAGCATTTGTGTCTGGTCTGTAATCAGAGTCAAATCTGTGCTGGTGGTCACCTCTGTTAAGCAACCACTTGTCTTTAACAACCAATTTTCTTCTATTTATCATTTCTGTTAATTTAGTTTTATCAACCTGTATTTTTGCTCTTTCCCTTTAGTGACTGCTTAACCCTTTACTTCATATAGACACCTTTGGACACCTCTTAGTCTAATATAGATGCTTTTGGACACCTCCTAGTTTAATATAGATGCTTTTGGACACCTCTTAGTCTAATATAGATGCCTTTGGACACATCTAATATAGAAGGCTTTTGAATTATTGGGTGAATTATGTTTATATTAACTGACAGTGGAAAACAGTGCAGGAAGTGTTCAGATTGCTCGTTACAAGCAATCTGAACTCTTCCTGCACTGTTTTCAAAGGCCTTTTGTGATTGATGCGGGAAAACGCGTATCTATGGAGTAAAAAGTTAAGACAGTTTTGACTTAGAACTTCAAGATAATCATTAAATGAGGTAGAAGCAGGGTCAAGTTTCTGTACTTTTATCTTTGTTATTGACAGAGTTGTCCCTCTTGATAGAGTTATCCCTTTTGATGTTTTTGGATGGGAGTCTTATTCAACATTACCACCTTAAGTAAACCTGTAGGAGTAGATTTTAAAATAATTGTAGGATACAGAAAAGAGCCCAATTTTGACATTCTCCCCCTTATAATATCCGTGGACTTCCTCTGTGGCTGAGTTGTGTATGACCTCTAGCCTCTCACAGATGAGATTGTGGGTTCGAACCCAGCTCTGTGTGAAGATTTTATGTGAGAAAGTTTGCCAGTTACTTGCGGAAGGACAGTGATTCTACTCAGATTCATTCTGAGGTCTTCCTCCACTAATAATACTGGATATGCCACATATAACCTGTCATGTGTTGAAAATGGCTTTAAGCTCCATTTTTATTACATATAATACTCTGCTCAATCTTATACATTGATAGAAGTTAATGATACAAATAGTACTGTGATTTATTGTATATATACCCATTCTGATTGGCTAGAAAGTTCTTGACCAATCACTGAGGATGGGGCAATAGCTTAAATAGTTTTTAACCAATCACAGTGGATGGAAGAGGGACATAAAATGGACAAAACTGTTTGGCCACAGAGTATAAAGCAGTGTATAAAATTAATAGGGCGTATCGCAGGATGGCAGTGGAAAACATTATTTTGGCCAATTAAAGAGGACAGGGCAATGCATAAAGTAGCTTAGGCCAATCACATGGAACTGGGGGCAAACATTTATTTTGTAAATGTTTAAAGAAATGGCTTAAAGTGCTCTGCGGTAGTTATTTTAGTAATTGCATAAAATGTCCTTGTATTGTGAAAGGAGCTTGACTTATGTTGATATGAAACTTGAATTATATAGCTACTTTTACCATTGACTAGGCAATATAATAACTATTACAACTACCCATGGTCATATAGAGTGTATGTTACAACTACCCGTGGTCATATAGAGTGTATGTTACAACTACCCGTGGTCATATAGAGTGTATGTTACAACTACCCGTGGTCATATAGAGTGTATATACAGCAGTAGTGTATACATTCATATTGTCCCTGTAGTTTTATATAGAGGAACACTGTGCAGTAGTTTATGGTATTGTACGCATTTATACTGAACGGGAACTTTAACATGTGCAACAGAAGTAGTAACTACTTTGGCCATTTTATCAATGAATGTGGAATATAAATATTAATTTGGTTACATTCTATATTTTGTCTCAATGGGTTTTTATCAAGGATAAAATACAATTAGACACTACATCTCATTGTCTGGAATAATTCCGACGCAAGTAACATTCACAAAAGTTATTTCTATGCCAGACAGGACATCAATACAAATTTGAATTGCGAAATGACGTTGCAATATTTCCCGCGACATTACGTTAGCACAATAGTAAGGAATTAGAGTGTGACCAAATTAATATTTATATGAATGTATAGGAAAAATAGCATTTAATGGTTGTTGACAATCCTAAACAATATGGAAGTATACAATAAAAAGGGTACTGACCGTGTATGCAGAAATATTAGTTGGGACTCTTTGTTTTGACGGAGGACATGCAAGCTCATCCCAACAAATATTTCTCCATGCATGTTCAGTAACCTATATTACTAAGGTTTTATATATATAATGTTTATATGAAATAAAATGTACAAAGTTTTAGCTGCTATATATTGTATGTATGTTTTCTTTATAAATGTATTTTTTTTTTAAATTCTTGTTAAAATCTTTAAATTTTTGGAATTATTTACATATGAAATTGGTGGTTTTGTCGATAGTTAGTAAAATAAATCATTTATTATATATTTGAATATTGAGTAATATTTATTGGAAGTATGAACTATTTGTTTTAACTCTCAGATTATTTTTTCAGCTCTTCTGGCCACAGGCCGGAGATGTTTATGTGATAGTGATTTGTCTGTTTGATAGTTTAGCTCACTTGAGCCGGCTCATGGTGGTCTATTCTGATTTCCCTGCCATCTGCCATCCATTCACTAAAGTTGGGTGCATGCTGGCATCTTTACCTTTATTTTTCATTGGATCTTCAACGAACCTACATTATTGTTTCGTAAACATAATATCTCAAACAAGTTTCTTTGAACGGGCCAAATCATATAATTTATGTCAGAGTTATGGCCCTTGGATCATCAAAAATTGCCTAACTTGACCCTGTGTGCATGCTAGCACCTTTATTTTTCATTGGATCTTCACCAGGCTTACACAGGAGTAATATCGTGTACTTCTTGTTTTAGGAAATGTCTTGTGAATTGTTTTTGGTACATGGTATATTAAATGACTAAAACTGAATCTTTTTGAAAGCCATTCCCTGGTGCAAACAAAATCTGAAAAAAATTTCCATAATTTATTTTGTGTTGGTTTGTTTCAAGAATTATATTTAAGATGTTCCCCTCCCTCACAAAAAAAATTACCAGTAGAGCATCGGCTCGTCTTGAGCTTCTTGGTTTTTTTATGTGGACTTGTAGTCATGTGATGTGGAATTATACCATTATGTTGTCATTTGTTGTGAGCAAAACATCTTCATCTCCATCATGCCATTGATGAAAATGTGAATGGATCTTCCGGTATCTTATTAAACCAAAATTTTACATCATTATGTCTTTGTTAAAGTTTATTGTCCCCACTTATAGTGGACCTGCACACAGAAGTGTGACTTGCAGCCATTTAATTGTCAAAACTCAAAACTCATTTGCTGACAAGGGATAGTTCTAAATTCAAAAATCATTTGCTGACGAGGGATAGTACTAAACTCAAAACTCATTTGCTGGCAACGGGATGGTACTTAACACAAAAATCATTTGCTGGCAAGGGATGGTACTTAACACAAAAATCATTTGCTGGCAAGGGATGGTTCTAAACCCAAAAATCATTTGCTGACAGGATGGTACTAAACAAAAAAAATCATTTGCTGACAAGGGATAGTTCTAAACGCAAAAATCATTTGCTGACGAGGGATAGTACTTAACGCAATAGTACTTAACGCAAAAATCATTTGCTGACAAGGGATAGTACTTAACGCAAAAAACATTTGCTGACAAGGGATGGTACTAAACCCAAAAATCATTTGCTGACAAGGGATGGTACTAAACAAAAAAATCATTTGCTGACAAGGGATAGTTCTAAACGCAAAAATCATTTGCTGATGAGGGATAGTACTTAACGCAAAAAACATCTGCTGACAAGGGATAGTACTAAACTCAAAAATCATTTACTGACGAGGGATAGTACTAAACGCAAAAATCATTTGCTGACAAGGGATAGTTCTAAACGCAAAAATCATTTGCTGACAAGGGATAGTACTTAACGCAAAAAAACATTTGCTTACAATGGATAGTTCTAAACGCAAAAATCATTTGCTGACAAGGGATAGTACTTAACGCAAAAAACATTTGCTGACAAGGGATAGTACTAAACTCAAAAATCATTTGCTGACAAGGGATAGTACTAAGCTCAAAAATCATTTGCTGACAAGGGATAGTACTTTACGAAAAACACATTTGCTGACATGGGATAGTACTAAACTCAAAAATCATTTGCTGACAAGGGATAGTACTAAACTCAAAAATCATTGACAAGGGAATGAATTTTCACTTTTGGGGGTAGCTTTGAAAAATTGATGAAAATGCATAAAAAATTCAAGTCTCAGTCAAAAAAATTTGACAGTAGAAGACAGAGCTAGCACTCTTAATGTATATAAACTTTCTGCACTAAAATTACCTGTATGGAATTGTTGCATTTTCAAAGTCCCTGAGTGTATACGCAACATGATGGCACATGGCAACTTGATGTTCCAAGGGGTTATACTATATTATGCAAGCAAAAATAAACACTAGATGTGTTACAAAAATTTGTATTAAATCTTTATTCATGGATCGAATTGGTTAAAAGTTTGCATTATTGTGAGTCAATGAATTGTTTTGGATATTACATTTCAATGAAGATGATAAGATTTATTTTCTCGTCCTTTTCATTTTTTTGTGTTTTAAGCGTTTGTTCACGTATCTGTATGACTTGTATTAGTTAATACTAATTTATTTTGATTGCGATGAAATCTCAGAGCTTATATGAACCACTCTCAAATCCACTTTCTGGGTAGAACGAGTACCGAGTTGTTTTATGAGAGGATTGGGTTGAGTGGAGGATCGAACCTGCAACCTCTGGTGTTAGCGGCCAACACTATTTACTTCACTACAACCCCACTTTATCACTGGTATTCACAGGCTTTATTCATCACTCTGTGGGGTAAATGGTATATGTGTAAAGCAAGACTGAGTTTTTAAAAGGGTGTATGTTTGCGTAACTCCAGATATTTCTGTTTTACTGGTATTCACCAGATTTACACATAACTCTGTGGGGTAAGTGATCCATCGGATGTTTCCGTTTTACTGGAAATCACAGGCTTTACACATAACTCTGTGGGGTAAGTGATCCATTGGATGTTTCTGTTTCACTGGAAATCACAGGCTTTACACATAACTCTGTGGGGTAAGTGATCCATCGGATATTTCCGTTTCACTGGAAATCACGGGCTTTACACATAACTCTGTGGGGTAAGTGATCCATCGGATGTTTCTGTTTCACTGGAAATCACAGGCTTTACACATAACTCTGTGGGGTAAGTGATCCATCGGATGTTTCCGTTTCACTGGAAATCACGGGCTTTACACATAACTCTGTGGGGTAAGTGATCCATCGGATGTTTCTGTTTTACTGGAAATCACGGGCTTTACACATAACTCTGTGGGGTAAGTGATCCATCGGATGTTTCCGTTTCACTGGAAATCACGGGCTTTACACATAACTCTGTGGGGTAAGTGATCCATCGGATGTTTCTGTTTTACTGGAAATCACGGGCTTTACACATAACTCTGTGGGGTAATTGATCCATCGGATGTTTACATTTCACTGGAAATCACGGGCTTTACACATAACTCTGTGGGGTAAGTGATCCATCGGATGTTTCCGTTTTACTGGAAATCACGGGCTTTACACATAACTCTGTGGGGTAAGTGATCCATAGGATGTTTCCGTTTAACTGGAAATCGAGGGCTTTACACATAACTCTGTGGGGTAAGTAATCACGGGCTTTACACATAACTCTGTGGGGTAAGTGATCCATTGGATGTTTCCGTTTAACTGGAAATCACGGGCTTTACACATAACTCTGTGGGGTAAGTGATCCATCGGATATTTCCGTTTTACTGGAAATCAGGGGCTTTACACATAACTCTGTGGGGTAAGTGATCCATCGCATGTTTCTGTTTTACTGGAAATCACGGGCTTTACACATAACTCTGTGGGGTAAGTGATCCATCGGATATTTCCGTTTTACTGGAAATCAGGGGCTTTACACATAACTCTGTGGGGTAAGTGATCCATCGGATGTTTCCGTTTTACTGGAAATCACAGGCTTTACTCATAACTCTGTGGGGTAAGTGATCCATTGGATGTTTCTGTTTTACTGGAAATCACGGGCTTTACTCATAACTCTGTGGGGTAAGTGGTCCATTGGATGTTTCCGTTTCACTGGAAATCACGGGCTTTACTCATAACTCTGTGGGGTAAGTGATCCATTGGATGTTTCCGTTTTACTGGAAATCACGGGCTTTACTCATAACTCTGTGGGGTAAGTGATCCATTGGATGTTTCCGTTTTACTGGAAATCACGGGCTTTACTCATAACTCTGTGGGGTAAGTGATCCATTGGATGTTTCCGTTTTACTGGAAATCACAGGCTTTACACATAACTCTGTGGGGTAAATGATCCATTGGATGTTTCCGTTTTACTGGAAATCATGGGCTTTACTCATAACTCTGTGGGGTAAGTGATCCATTGGATGTTTCCGTTTTACTGGAAATCACGGGCTTTACTCATAACTCTGTGGGGTTAGTGATCCATCGGATGTTTCCGTTTTACTGGAAATCACGGGCTTTACACATAACTCTGTGGGGTAAGTGATCCATCGGATGTTTCTGTTTCACTCTGCCAATGCGGAAGATGCCCACCGTTCATATCATACCTAACAGAAGAAAACAATGTACATTATATAAAATCCTCTTTCATTTTTTTACTACTTACCGACAGACAATTCCAGTGTCAAAAATAATTTGTGCACAAAAAAAATTAACTAAAGAGATTGTAATGTTTTGGTCTATCCCAGTCCCAGATATCTCGCAAATCAGGTCTGTAAAACACCAAAGAAAAGGCAGGGAATGCCATGCCTTTCCCACAATTCATAGCACGTTAACATAGGCTATCCCAGTCCCTGATATCTCGCACATCAGGTCTGTAAAACACCAAAGAAAGGGCAGGAAATTCCATGCCTTTCCCACAATTCATAGAACTTTAACATAGGCTATCCCAGTCCCTGATATCTCGCACATCAGGTCTGTAAACCACCAATGAAAAGGCAGGGAATTCCATGCCTTTCCCACTATTCATACTTTAATGCTTATCAATCTGTGATGCATTCAACTTTCACTGAAGCAACGGACAGATCAGTGTTATCAAATCTCACTGCTATGCGACAGACCTGAACTGGACGAAGCGAGTCTGCTCTACGGTCTGCTAATATTTTATACATGGCAGAATGAGAATATCTTTGACTATGGTGGCTTATCTGGGCCTATAGTTTAATTTTTACAATCTGATGTACTTTCTTTGAAACTACATTTATATAGAAATTTGTCAATTATATTCCATGAATGCATAACCGTGAATGGTCATTTTTAGATTTTGACTGGTTTTGCGATTAAAGCCTTGCCTTGATGTTTTGTCTTCAGAAATAATGTAAAGTAACTTAAAATCAACACTGGCTCCCATTTCTACTACTGTGGCAATTGTTGGACTAGTAGACCTGAGATCACAAAGAAGACACACCTTTTGCTGTTTCATTAGTACCGGTAGACTTAAAGGCCCAATTGTGATACAAAAGCCGCAAGATGGCTCTGGGACAAGTTTTATAAAATTCTATACATGATTAAAATCGGATAACCATTTTTTAAGATTTCGTAGTCACCAGTGCATTTTTTGTTATAATTTTGCATACTACTACATTATTGTTCATACATTTAATTGGAAAAAAATATTTTTAAAAACCTATTTCAGCTATATGCAGTTTGAAATTTTATCTCCAACTGCCAAAAATTTGAAATTCTAGGGAGGAGCTTGTACGGTCATGCACTCTTAATTGTAAACAAATACTCATGGATTTGTGTTTAAACACTTCATGCAGGCTTGAAGCAGACACTCTTGATGGTCTATTTTAAGCACACTATCATAACTGACATGTAAATTATACAGCTGTTTGTACATAAGTCACTCATAAATAATTCTCTATTCTGGCAAAATATGTTGGGCCTATCAACGTAGAACTATCAGTAATAGGCTGTATATGATTGATAAATGGATAGACTGTAGAATCGTTCCTAGCTTTCGTTTGGAACAGTTATATATATATAAGTGACATACAAAGACGCTGATTGGACAGTTGCTTCAACGGAAGTTGAATTATATCACCATTTGGTAAGCACATTAGTGTGGGACACACAGGGAATTCCATGCTTTTGGAATATGTTATAACAGAACTGAATCCAGAGTTACAGGGATAGACTACTAAATGCCTCAAGTTGTTATAACAGAACTGAATCCGGAGTTACAGGGATAGACTACTAAATACCACAAGTCGTTATAACAGAACTGAATCCGGAGTTACAGGGATAGACTACTAAATACCACAAGTCGTTATAACAGAACTGAATCCGGAGTTACAGGGATAGACTACTAAATACCACAAGTCGTTATAACAGAACTGAATCCGGAGTTACAGGGATAGACTACTAAATGCCACAAGTCGTTATAACAGAACTGAATCCGGAGTTACAGGGATTTACTACTAAATACCACAAGTTGAAGGTTCTGGTTACTTTTCTGAGAGAAAAAAAGCAGCAAAGTTTTGAAAATCTTACAAACAATTTTAAACCAATAATATTTAAATTTTGCAAAAAACTGCACTGGCAGATGTTTTTGCAAAAGTTCAACCATTTATACCAATAGTAATGATAATACTGAAAGTAATCATGATACTGATAGTAATAAGGATACTGATAGTAAAAAAATGGTAATACTGACAGTTATAATGATACCGATAGTAATAATAATACTGATAGTAATAATGATACTGATAGTAATGATAATACTCACAGTAATAATAATACTGATTAATAATGATACTGATAGTAATAATAATACTGATTGTAATAATGATAACATTAGTAATAATAATACTAACAGTAATACTGATACTTGTAGTAATAATGATATTGAAAGTAATAATAATACAGACAGTAATGATAATAGTGATTGTAATAATGATACCGATAGTAATAATAATAATACTGATTGTAATAATGATACCGATAGTAATAATAATACTGATTGTAATAATGATACCATTAGTAATAATACTAACAGTAATAGTGATACTTATAGTAATAATGATATTGAAAGTAATAATAATACAGACAGTTGTGATAATACTGATTGTAATAATGATACCGATAGTAATAATAATAATACTGACAGTAATAATGATACTGATAGTAATAAGTATACTGAGAGTAAAAGTAATGCTAATATGGACAGTTATAATGATACCAATAGTAATAATAATACTGATAGTAATAATGATACTGATAGTAATGATAATACTCACAGTAATAATAATACTGATTGTAATAATGATACGGAAAGTAATAATAATACTAACAGTATTAGTGATACTTATAGTAATAATGATATTGAAAGTAATAATAATAATACTGACAGTAATAATGATACTGATGGTAATGATTTTACTGATAGTAATAATAATACTGATAGTAATAGTAATAATAATACTGATAGTTATAATGATACTGATAGATATAATAATACTGACAGTAATAATGATACCGATAGTAATGATAATACTAACAGTAATAGTGATACTGATAGTAATAATAATAAGACTAAGTAATAATGATACTGAAAGTAATGATAATACTGACAGTAATAATAATACTATCAGTATACTTTAATACTGATTGTAATAATAATACTGACAGTAATGCTAATACTGATTGCAATAATAACACTGACAGTAATTATTAATAATACCAGTGATAATGATACTGACAGTAATAACGATACTGACTGTAATGACAATACTGATAGTTATAACACTGGTAGTAATTGTAATGGAAACAAGTATAACTCACCATGGTAAACTGATTGTAATAATGATACTGATAGTTGTAACACTGGTAGTTATTGTAATGGAAACAAGTATAACTCACCATGGTAAACTGATTGTAATAATGATACTGATAGTTGTAACACTGGAAGTAATTGTAATGGAAACAAGTATAACTCACCATGGTAAACTGATTGTAATAATGATACTGATAGTTATAACACCGGTAGTAATTGTAATGGAAACAAGTATAACTCACCATGGTAAACTGACTTTTTCGTCTTCATCCTAAAATAGAACACGCATGTGTTAATTACCTTGGATACCCGAGACGTGTTGGTTGTTGTAGCTACACCATAAACAAAACATTCCTACATGGCTTTACAAAGTATGCACAAACACACCTATTATTCTGTTTAAAGTCGATCAACTAACACTGATTTTGTAAAATGTATTTTTTTTGTCAGAGGTAACGCCATGGAGAATCGTTTTCAAAACGTTAGGTCAATTGCGACTTGAGTGGTGAAATTCTTGACAAAAACACAAGGGCCCTTGATAACAATTAATGTGATGCTAACTGTTTAGTATAAATCCACAATTGGATTAAACCTGTGATAATATAACAATCTTACATGGGTTTGAGGTTCGGATAGAAAATCAAGTCCCGAGGGATAACTGCACAGGAGCTTGGGGAGCGGATAATAACGTTTAATGGGGATGGGCAGGTCCCCTAGCGTATATAATTATAGAGACAAGGAAAGAAACAAACGTGGACCCCTTCCCCGATCAAAATTAGAGTTTCTAAGTCAATAGGCCATCAATTTTAACAAACCCGGTCTCGTCTATATATATGCTAGGGGACCTGCCCACCCCCATTAAACGTTATTATCCACTACCCAAGCTCCTGTGGATAACTGTTTTGGTGGGGACGAGGCTCTGTCGTGAATTATATTTGTTCTTGCATATCAAACACATTGAATAATATATTTAGATCCAAATCAATGCATCATTATATCTAACCAATATCACTTTTAAGACGTCAAATCATATAATAACGTCATATAATTTTGTGATGTTACCGTCACAACTGGTTATAGCATCATCGCGCTAGAATTTTATCTCGGCCCTAGGGTGAGATAGTAGGGTGAGATAGAAGTAGAAAAGGATTTCTGCGGATTTTACAAGGTATGCGTTTTTCATCCTACACCTCCTTCACGCGCTTATGACGTATCAATTCATAACTACCTATGGTATGACGTAATTCATTCATAAATATTACGAAATGTGTCTTCTAGCTAATCTAAAAATAGGCAGACATGAAAATCTTGAAAAATCACACACGTGGCAGGGAAAAGTATCGTTCATGGTGTTTTCGCTGCGAATGGAAACTACCTTCTCGAGGGATAACTGTTTTGGCAGAGCCTGAGGGACAGCACTGAAGCCCTCCCTGCGGCTTTGGAGGTCTGAGGAACACTGGCCATTACTTTCCGGGATCAAAGCCTAATTTTAAAGATCTGGTGGAATACTTTTGGGGATCTCGGAAACAATGGTCATTACTTGAAGAGATCCAGGGAACAGGGATGCACCCCACTACTAGGAAGGCGTCAAAATTTTCTACCCGCCCCTCAAACCCATGAAAGATACTTATACTCCCAAACATATATCAATATAATATGGCCAACAACTAACTGAAAGCAGTAAACATTTATAAACACCTAGTTGATATTTTATGACTCAAGAAAACAATTAAAATAAGCACATAAGGTATTTGTTTACATTGTGATACTACTAGATGGCGTCTACGCACGGTCCTGTGTCACATGAACATTTGTTTTCATTACACCTAAAGTTCTGTTTTTTTACCGTGAATGACATGTCTTCCCATCGCACCGAGGCATCACGGTCACGTGGTCGCTCATACCGCTCGTGAAACTCCATGGCGTCCATTTGTCTCGTTTCTATGGCATCTTCCAGAGTGAAGAGTCGATGTTTCCCTTTCTTACGAGGTTTCTGCATTGATCTAAGATCTGGAATCAAGGAAGAGATTTAATATGTGTGATTTTAAGGCAGTGTGTTACAAAAAAAACCCGCTGCAAATGCCTAAAAATGAAATCAAAGTACTTAAGTACTAAAACATGGGCAAACAATGGTTATGTATAAATGAAAGTACCAGCTGAATCAGGGTAAAAGACTTATGACAATGAGCGGGAAATCACTTGGATTGATAGGCAGACGCGCTACCAACTGAGCTAATCGGAACAAAATATGACAAAACACATCAACAATATTTTAATCGGAGTTGTAATATCGTAATTCTAAAAATAGATACCACGGATGCACTGCTTGATGACCTTCACTTTGTCAATCGGAAACATTTTAAAATGAACAGATTTCAACAAAGATGGCCAATATGGCTGTTCAAATTAAAATCAAATTGAAGTCACGCAACTCATATTTGATACGTCCTAAACTGCAATTCGAAGCGGAAATTTTATTTTAGTTTAACCAACACGTGTGGGTTTATTTAGTTTAACATGTTTATTTACGCCAGGAGAAACTTCCATGTAACTTATAACCAGATTAGATGTTGATCTACCGTCCGGTTCCTGGAACCATTTCATTGGATGAGGAAGTAGGTCAACATCTGCCGACGGTCAACAATGATAATTAGATGTTGTCCTACTTCCAACAGAACATTCCATTTACATTCCATTTACATTTAATTTCTACCACAACTTCTAACCTATACATACATGGTAATAAAGACCTAGTGAGTAGGGATCCCAGCATGGTATATATGGGAGGGGATGGTTTTGTAAATTCTTACGTCTTGGATAAATCTAATTTAGGTTTACTGTCCTTAAAGTGAACTATGTTCATTATCGCTCAAGATGTTTGAATGTATTAAAAATATATATCTAGTGTTTCCATAACTATTACTAAATATATAATCAAAACAATTTATGATTTAATTTGTTTAAAGTGTTTGTTAACATCTCTGATGTATGTTTTCACGTTACCTTGCCGATTTTGAAGTGCTCCTTTTACATCAATGACCACTCTGTTATTTGATTGGTCCAATGGGGTATGAAAGCCTCCCATTACGTCACCAGATGACGTTGTTATACATTCTCTAAAGTTGTCCGAAACATATCTGGCAAACATGAAAGCAAAATTAATGCAAATGCGTAAAAATACTGTCCCGTCATAATATGTCGTCACGTTTTCCGAAGCCTTTTCTAGAAAATATGAAAGCAAATATGATGCAATTACGTGCATATATTATCATAATACGTCATTACATTATGACACAATCTAAAGTTTTCTTAAGCATATCAGGAAAAATTAGTTTATGTTTTATGTTATACATTGATTACAATTACGTCAGTCAACTTTCTGAAGTTTCCCTAAGCATATCGAGTACATATTTTATCAAGAAATATGATAAAATTACAGGTGAAGTATTTTTCATAAGCTGCATACCTTTGTCTTTATTATTTGTCAACATTTTTTTTCTAGATGTCCTACAATCGCTCAGATATTACATAGAATGTCAAGAACGTCAGTAGATGTTGACCTACTTCCTCAGCCAATGAAATCGCTTCAGGCACGGGAAATAAGATCAACATCTAAGTAGGTTAGAAATTACATGGACACATGGAATTTTTTTCTAACCTATGATACGAGCATACACGATTTATATTCACTGAATGCAGTCTATGTAATGATGGCAATCATATTACTACAGTTAATATCGAAATATGACGGAATTGGCCGAGTATGTACGAGTTTGTTAATACTTCAGTTCTGTTTATGAATGGTGGTATTGTCTTCTATTCTACCTTGATTGCTGCATAGATCGTAGGTGATTTAGTAACCTCTGTCGTCTAAGCTCCTCAAATGACGAGTCTTCATTCCCCAGATTCAGATGAATTTGATTTTTAACATTTTCACCAAAAGTTGTAGTTATCCTTTGAACATCATTTTCTAATCTGGTTCCGTCACAAATGACATCATGTTCGGATTTGTGCCTAGAGTCCTCAACGTCCCACCAGTAAGAAGCAGAACCACTTGTGATGTCATCCGTTACGTCATCAGTGACGCCGTCTGCTGATGTCTCCAGACTAGTAAAATCAAGTTTTGAGAACCAGTCTGAAGCACCGGAAGTGGATTCGGAAGTGATGGAGGTGAAAGTAGTTGTATATACGGAACCGGAAGGATCGTGTAACGTGTCCTGGAAAATAGATAGAAATTGAAATAAATAACTTTCCTGGATACGGAGTCATTTCAACTCGGACAAGTTTCATTAAAGCATCAATTGAAATATTTAAAATACAATTTGTGTTTATGTTGGGACCGTTGACATGACCAGTTTATATTCAGTTGTATAAGTTTCTAATAGATCTACTTTGTACACAAGAAATTGCACAAAAACACCCGCAACAAGTCCACAAACAATACAGTGCAAATAGTGAAACTATTTGGTAAAATCGCAATTGAAACTTTGATCAGGGGTTTGGAATGTTGTATTGAATCTTACAATACCAATCGTAAAATGAAGTATCTAAACGCATTTTACTTTAGGAAAATCTTCAAACATCGCGTCGGAACACGAGTGCTCCACAATTCTGACACAGCACGTGGTGAACTTTGAACCTGATGTTACAGTTAAACATTCATGTATTTTTATTATCAGATACCACAGCAAATGTCATTGAAATGTCTTTGACGTAAAATTTAGAATTTGATTTATTGTTGTTATTTTTTTCTCCAATTTTTAGAATCGAAGCGGTCATTCAGTGTTGATTGAGAATTAATTGTCACTTAAGCTAGTACTAGGGGACGTGAGGGGTAATGCATGGTATATTAACACTTGTGATCATACTCAATAAAACCCAGTCTGCTATTTGTCTTCTCTCTGTGATTCCAAGTGATCAATGTATCAGACTGAATTATTTACTGTCTAGCTCAACGTTCATTGAGTGATGAAAAAGTGGCCAAGTTTTATCGAACCTTGTTTGTTTCCGACGAGGTCTCTGAATCCAGTTGCTTTTCTCTGGCTCTTTCACCCGATATCAATAGATCCATTCTCTCCTCCAATGACAACAATTTCGTAAACGGTCTCTCGGTCTGTTCAACATCATCTGCATTGTCAGATTTATCTGGGCCCGTCGATATGTTTGATTCATCTTTACCGTTACTTTTAGTTGAAATACGCACATCTGAAACATTTGTATCATTCGGGTTGTCTTTGGTTTCAATAGGAGATACAACATCGTTCAATAAGTGTGAAGTGTTTTTTGTTTCATTATTTGTATCATTTATAATTTTTGTACTTGTGATTACGTCTGTCTGTGTAGCGTTCACCGTGTTGGAAGACTTAACAGTGACTTTAGGTGTTTCTGGTTTATGAACATTGTGACGTTTTATATTGTTTGTATTATCACCTTGCTCTACACTTGTTTGTTGTGTCAATTTACTGCAACCTTGTTCAACTGCGTCAGTTGAATGCGTTTTTTCATTAAATTGTCCATTTTTGTCGGATCCCGTATTTGCAGTGCTTACCACCAGGCGACTTAAATGTTTATCAAACAAATGCTTTGTATCCCAATTTTCAAGCATGAATTCCTTGTGAACTTCTTGGATAAGAGAACTGAAAAGATGAAAAATATAAGCAATATATTTAGAGAACTAAAAGGATGAAAAATATGTAATATGTTAAGAGAACTGAAAAGATGAAACACTATGCAATAGTAGTTGATCAATATAGTGAACAGTTAAAAAGAAAATATGTTTAGATAACTAAAAAGATGAAGAAGAAAAAATCAAAGACTAATTTTAGAGAACTTAAAAGACGAAGATGAATGAAAAAAAAAAGGAATCATTTTAGAGAACTTAAAGATTAACACATAAATAATATGTAAAGAGAACTGAAATTATAAAAATGTAAGTAATATGCTAAGAGACACTAAAAGGATGAAAATAGCAGTATGTTTAGATGAAATATAAGTTATATGTTCAGAGAAACTGAAACTACGAAAGCATACGCAATATTTTTTTAGTTTGAACTTATTTATTTTACTTCGATTGTGAAACAAGTTCTTACAACTTAGGCAAATCACGCTCGAAGTCTTCCTGGGTAGAGCCAGTGCTAAGCATATGCGGAAAAGGTGTCTTGCTCAAGGACACCACACATAGCCGTGGCGGAGGATATTTATATGTGCATTCTCACTGTGTGGGAAAATAATAACTGAATAGCTTAATAAAAATATATCTTATATACATGAAAATTAATATTAGAGATGGGTGCGGTTTCATAATTAGTTCGTACCCGAAGGCCTATTTCCTCGCTCTTTTATACGCCTATGGCCTTTGCGAACGCCGTGGTCTAAACACGATTGGACCATTGATCGGTGAATCGTGTTGTGTTCTTTAACAAAGAACTTTATTCGCATTTGTTACACAGACCTTCAGATTGGAGCTTTCCAGTGTAGAACTAGTAGTGAATGTACTGATATTTAGTATATATGTATACAGATATTAAGTGTCTTGCTCGTGGACACTACACAAAGTCGATTCCCCATCACAGCCAGTGGTGTCCTTGAGCAAGACATTTATCGGTATGTACTTTAAGTACTGGTTATATCAAGGAAGACTTCTTGCAACACGTGACTTGTCCAAGCTTTAAAAACGCGTTACACAATCAATGTTACATTAATATGAGTAAAACATTTGTTACACAAAAAGACATCCGTTACGTAATTTGTATTTTTTTTAAAGTTGCATTTTGTATTTTTTACCAATTGATCATAAATACAATACAGGGTTAGTTCAAACGAAATTTAAATTCATTCACAAAGGATCCGTTATAGTCGAGGCAAGATAGGAATCGTTAAATAAAAAAAAAAAATTTCGAGGTACACGTGTACCTTAAAACGGTGTCTATTTTATCATCTATAACAGAGACACCAGTCGTTCTCCGATCGTCAGCCTTCTGAGTGACGTCATTGGAGGCGGATATGGCGTCGTCAAGTGATGAAAATAACCGCGAGAGGGCGTTGTCCATTTCCGACAAGGGAGAAAATTCAAATGTGTCTTCTAATCGTTCAATTTCTCCTCCCAGTTCGTCTAGCTTATCTCTGTCAAAAAATAAAAAAATACAATTCAAAAGAATCTTGTCAGTGTAAGTCGTCAAATAATTATCATATTCTTGTATCAAAAGAAGTCTTGGTATGCAAGCTAATTCAGAACAAACGTAAACGTAACAATCACCATCAAGTTATAATTCAACAGAAAGTAAGTGTGTAAATGAGTTTTACAAATGCTGTCATCAAAAGTTTTAGATGATGACACCGTTACAATTGATAGTCCGAACAGCAGCTTTACAGAATCAGATGAATGGTGGTTGAAACATAATGATCTTAAATTATCGGATAAACATGACATATCAAACTGTAATTGGTTAAACGATAAACATATGTCGGCGGTTAATATTATTTTAAAAAATGCAATTTCCTAATGCCGATAGTTTACAAGATACTACATATACCCCCCCCCCCCTTTTTTTTTTATAGATGATCATTTGAAGCAAATGTAATATTCAGAAAACTTTCAGACGCCAAACAGAACCTGCTTGACAAATTCATTTTAATGGATCAAATCATTCAACAACAGCCGAATTCTTTGATTGTGGATTATTTGCGCTTGCCAAGCGAGGAAAAAAATTAAAGACGTTTCTGGGGATTGTTACTTCCCATCGCTACGCGCATAGTTCCTGACTGTAACCACCAAAAGTGCTTGTACATAACGAAGACAAAGAAACAACTACATAAATATATAATCAATACTCGTAGTGGTAACATTTCGGATAACTCATTTTCGGATATGAATCATTCGTGAATTTGTTTCAAAGCGCTGAATACATAATGAATTTATCTGAAACAATATTATTTATACCGGGATGGAGACAAGGAAGAATAAATCTTGAAATTTAGCTGACCTGATGCATGTAAAAGTTTGGTATTGAAGGACATTATGGAAGACACTTATATGGGTCAATTTTATACATTGTAAGCTGTATATGTGGAAGTATAAGAACAGTGGAAACAAACAAGACACATCGATTAAACATGAAAAGTCCAATATCATGACATCAACACAAAGCAATTGAGTATAAAGTAAATTTATGCCTTATCATAACTCACCGATCAATATCGATGTGTCACATAAAATGATAACTTACTTTATAATTTCTAGAGATGAACAACTATAAAAAGTGCTTTATGGATTGAATATTAAGCGTTATTTTCATGCCAGCGAGGGCTAACAGACGATCACCTAACCACTGTTTCCTGGGATTAACCAGTACTCGAGCACAACCCATCTCTACAAGTAAATGATAACTTTCCCACTTGAATCAGCGATGAGAGACGATTGATAAAGAGACATTATCTCATATATCTATCATCCTGGAGACTGTTGCCGGGCGGGGATTCGAACAGTATTCTTACATTGATAAATTTATGCTAAAAATAAATGTATACACCGTCACGTTCTGTGTTTCCTGTTAAACAGAAAATTGTTACATGAATTATGAAAATAAGAAACTATTCAACACATTTCAGGAATGCTAAACAGAGGCTCAGGTTACAGATGGATTGAGATGTCGGTGCTTGAAATACCTGTAGTGGTTTCATAAACTATGAAGAGACATGAAAATGAAGTTTCAAGGCCAATCAATATCGTGACATAGACAATGTGTACAGAAGCACTAAATGAAGGAGAGACAATCATCAAAAGGGGCAAATGGTAATTATTAATCTAGTTTAACCTTTTAACATTATTTCTACTGTGGAATACAACAAAATAATCATGAGTACAACACTATTCGTGCAATTAACTGACAACTTTCCCACTTGAATCAGTGATTAGAGACGAATGAACATGAGACACAATATTGGAATTTGCATATATTTAAATCATCACAGAGACTGGCCAAGCAGGGATTTGAGCTTGCAACCCCTTGACTGCTTGTTACATAACATAACAGTTTCATTCAGTAATAAATGTCCACATACACGCAAGTTTATAACTATAAGATTTTGTTAAATGTTTGAACATACATATCATAACAGGAATTGCTGCTCAGTAATAGCCCTTGAGTTGTCAAACTATACCCATATATTGTGCTGTTTAATTAAAGTACATTGTCGGATTTTTAGCCAGACCAATTAGCTCAGTCGGTAGAGCATGATACTTCTAGCTCAGGGTTGAGAGTTTGATACCTGAGGCTGGCTAACTTACAGTGCTAACAGTCATTCAGATGGGACTTCAATCTGAGGACCTTTATGATGGTGCTATACACCGAGCAAAAGAATCAGGTGAAACATATGATTGGGTTTCTATGATATTTTTTCCTGCACTATCCCCCACAAACCTAAAAAGACTAAATAGTTCACTCTTCTGGGTGCATCACCCATGTGGGAAACTGCTGGCGATGTAAATTAAGCTTACATACAAACAAACATTGTCATTTATTTCTTTATCTCATATAAACTTTCTTTAATTTTCAGTGATGAAGTCAGTCAAGTAGAACACCAGGACCACAAGGCCAATTTATTACAATATGTGTTGGCAGAAGCATGGATTGTGACAGTAAATCAGATAATTGGACCATGTTAAGAAAAAGTATTCGAAAAACATATGATGTTTTTTCAAAAGACTATAGGAAATGCACATACATGTATTATGAAAAATTAAGAACAATCACTACCAGTTCACCAGTGTTCTAAGATTTTAATGACAATTCAAAGATTAATGTTGGAAGTAGCCCAGTACAGGAATAAAAATGTCCAAGTTAATGTAATAATAATAGATGACGGTGTGACTACTAGAGCCAAGATAAATACCAGAAAAAATACTTGAATGGACTCGTAGATAAAACTCTGAAGATATTATGTTGAGAAACAGGTCACTGGTGATCCAACCTTGATTGACAGTACATGGTTTTACCACTAGGCCTCTAACATTTCAAACTTTTACTCACAAATATTGATGTTCATCAATAACCAGGTGTATATGAAATGTATAAAAGCAGCATAACAGTAATTACATTATAAATTACAAATATTATAATTGCTCTGTAGTGCATCATTTACAAATATGAAAGTTACCTCTGCAATGGAACTTCATTTATAAAAAATAACAACAGATAATGTTCACCATTTTGACAAATTTAGGCCATTTTATTAAAAGGAGAGGTAACATTTAACACTGTAGTTTAGTAGAAAGTAAGGTGACATGTATTTCTTATTTTATTTTATGATATTGTTTGTTGTTGTACTTCTTTGTAGGAAGAATGAAACAATTCTCCGCAGTGGAACCTTTTTATTGTTGGATTGGTGTGTAAATGCATCGATTGAGGCCATTTTATGAAAAAAAGGAGGTAACATTTAGCACTGTAACTATATAACAAGCATGGTGACCTGTATAATTTTTTATTTTGTTTCTAATTTGTTTGTTAAAGCGCCTCTTTGTAGAAAGAATGAAACAATTCTCCACGTTGGAACTTTTATTATTATTGAATAAGTGTGAAAATGCATTGATTGCGGCCATTTTATGAAAAGGGGAGGTAACATTTAGCACTGTAACTTAGTAATAAGCATGGTGACATCTATTTTATTTTCTGATATGGTTTGTTATAGTGTCTCATTTTAGAAAGAATGAAACAAATCTCTGCGTTAGAACTTTTTTTATTTTAGAATTAGTGTAAAATTGCAATATTTGCAGCCAAATTTATAATCGTAGCAATTTATGAAAAACCATTGTATGAAAGGTGAAACCCAAAAATAGCATCATGATTTTTAGCCCCCCCCCCCCACCCCCCTCCTAAAAATTTTGGGTGGCATATAGTAATCGCAGCGTCCGTCCATCTGTCTGTCCTTAAGCTGGTATTTTGTTTCCGGCCTCTATCTTTGTCATGCATAGATGGATTTTGTTGATACTTGGTACAAATGATCAACATAACATGACGACGTGTCGCGAGTAAGACCCACACCCTTACATTAAAGGCCAAGGTCACAATTTGAGTTTGTTTGAATACACGTTGAGTCTGTGTGAGTAAGACCCACACCCGTAACTCAAGGGTCAAGGTCACTATTTGAGTTTGTTTGACAACATTTCGAGTTTGTTTGAGATTTCGTGTCCGGCCTGTAACTTTGTCATGCATTGATGGATTTTTATAAATACTTGCTACAAATTATCAACATAACATGACGACGTGTCGCAAATAAGACCCACACATGTACCTCAAAGGTCAAGTTCACTATATGAGTTTGTTTAACAACACTTTGAGTCTGTGAAATTTTTTTTCCGGCCTGTAACGTTTTCATGCATAGATGGATTTTAATGATACTTGCTACAATTGATCAGCATAACATGACGACATGTCGCGAGTAAGACCCACACCTGTACCTCATAGGTCAAGGTCACAATTTGAGTTTGACAACACTTTGAGTCTGTGTGAGATTTCGTGTCCGGCCTGCAACTTTGTCATGCATAGATGGATTTTCATAAATACTTCTTATAAAATGATCAACATAACATGACGGCGTGTTGCACTTAATACCCAAACTCCCACTTCAAAGATCAAGGTCACAATTTAACTTTGTCTGACAACACTTTCAGTCATTTTGACATTTCTGTCAGGTCTGTCATCTATAGATAAATTTTAAAAACACTTGGCTCTGTTGATCAACATGACATAATTAAGTGTCGTATGTAAGACCCAGAACCTTTCCTCAAAGATCAAGGTCATACTTTCAATTTGTTTGATATTGTGTGTCTAGTCTGTGACTTTGCCTTTAACTTGGCTCAATTTATCAAGATGACATGACGACGTGTCATAAGTAAGACCTAGACCCATACCTCAAAGGTCAAGGTCACACTTTTAGTATGTATGACAATACTTTGAATCTGTTTGAGATTTCAAGTCCGTCCTTTAACTTTATCATACATGGATGGATTTCAAAAACTCAAAAACACTTGGTTCAATTTATCAACAATTGATCTGTAACTTTGTAGGGATTTTAAAATAGCTTGTCACAAGTGATCAGCATGTCTTGATGATGTTTCAGCAGCATTTAACTGTTGAAATACCAAGACCATTACATCAGATGTCAAGGTCAAGGTTACACAAAGGTCAAGGTCACGCTTAAATGTAAAAAACATGAAATTGCATGTCTAGTTTGAAACATCAGTACATTACTCTTTATATTCATGGATACATCGCTACCTATTATAACACAACTGTATTGTTATTTTACAAAGACCATTTGCGACACTTACCAGTGACATTTCTTGTTTCTGTTTTAGATACTTTATCTTTTATTACATGGATGAAAACAATATTTTGTTAAAATATATCACTATTTTAGTAAATAAAACATGATTTACAACTTGAACCCCTTTGCTGTCTTTATTTGAAAAAAAAAATAAAACGGTGTAGTTTAAAATTAGTCGTAGCAAAAAAAAAGCATGGTGACCTATATTGTTTGCTAATGTTTTAAACTTGTCTTACTTCAAAGTACTTGTGTGCAAAATTTTAAAAAAAAATCTCTACGCTAGAAGTAACTCGAAGAAAAGTCTTTAAGTACTTCGTGCTTCAATCCCAAATATTGTCTATTTTTTACAACATGCGGTAAATACGCCACACCGGTAAAGCACAATGTTTTTTAAAGAAAATATATGTACTCTGTATCGAGCAAAATAAACAATTATACGTTATTGATTTTGTTATTCCTTTTTTTTATGGATTCAGCATATCATAAACTTTGTAAGAATTGATTAAAAGCATGGTTATTTACAAAGAATATAGTTTAAAAACCATTCAAACTCAGCCGGTATTAGTAAAAAACGGCAAAAAATCGTCATAAAAAGGTAAGTTTCAAGACCTGATTTAAGGCATTATTTTATTTTTTTCAAATATTTTCTTAATGTATATGATAAGGGCAATACATACTTGTTGGGATTAGTTTTAACATCATAAACACTAGTATATACGCCACATTTGCCCTTTTCCCTACAGCCGAAAACGTGGCCGGATCAGCCGGAATCTGGCCGGGTTTTAGTAGTACCCTCCCACAATTCATAGTAATCTAACGCTTTCCAAACTGTGATGTCATTCAACATCAGTTGAAGCAACACACCAATCAGCTCTTATCTCATTGCCATGTGACAGACACAAGCATGGAGAACTGGGTCCGTTCTATAGTCTGGGAGTAGCTACAAGGGGTTTTAGCACTGGAATGATTGTACACTATTCTTTCACCATGAATGTTCTTGGTTCTCTAATGTACTTGAAAATAAAATTGAAATCTATAATGTAGCAGTGATTTTAGACTTCAGTTGCGTTTAATTATAAAACAATCACTACAGAAAAATACCAATTATACCAGTCCAAATTTTTATAAGAACTTTCGAGCTAAACTTCTCGAAAAAGGGATATAGAATCACCCTTTACCAATAAATGTATAGATCTATATTATTGAGAGTGGAATATATAAATGGACTAAATACTAGTTTTGAAAATTATAAACCAGTAGAAAAGAAGTAATCTGGGTCCGTAACATAAAAATGAGATTTGAGCACGTTGATTGGTCATTTGCTTCAGGGAAAGTTGAATGACGTCACAGTTTGGTAAGCGTTATTTAGCTAGCAATTGCAGGATATGCATGGAATTCCTTGCTTTTGCATTGTTGGTAAACAGGCATGACTCGGGAGATATGCTAGAGGTTTAGTAATAGGGTCAAGCATAGCCTTACCTTGCTTCTTTTCTCTTAGCAGCACTGTCACTGCGCGTGTGTTTAATGAACAGCTCCAGGTCATTCTGAAGTTGTGCAAGCGTCTCCATGATGTCGACTTTGCTGTCCGTCAGCGATTGGTGGGTTTCGGTAAATAACTGTTGATATCGACCTAAACAGTATCTGGCATGCTCCATTGACGTTCGTACCGACGTAATATGCTCTTGTTGCCTGGAAACGTCAGATACATTTTGCATATGCATATATAGCAAATAAAAGAGGTAAACAAAGCCGAAAAACATCGAACATTTTATTTGAATATATAACAATACAATAGATAAAGAAACAACGTGAAAAGTAACTTGCCAAACGCAACAAGGTTATAGCCTTCTGATTAATTAGACAGACCCATGTGCGCAACGTATGCGTATATATCATTGTTATCCGAAAAACAGTTTGCATTAATTTGAACCAGTCAAAATAGAGCTAACAAAACAACCTCCTAAGCCTTTCTTAACAACAAACAAAAAAGTAATGAATTTCTGTTGCTTTAGTTTAAATTTGTGACCTATATCGACCAATGAAAAACGGTGTCATGTAACAACAGGCGATTCAATCAGGTCAACGCGGGATGTGGCACTCAATAATTCTTCACAAAGTCAATTATTCTAAACATGCAACAATGAAATATCCCGAGTACCAGCATTTTGCATTGAAAATGGACCGAATTGAATACAACATCAAATAAATGTGAACAAAAATACATTTGGCATAAAGTCGATGACCACAATCATCATCTGATTAACCACCAAGTCTCGGACCATTTTCTTTTGGTATTTCGGTGGCCTTTCACCTTTATACTCGTTAGTCGCAATGAACATGGCGTGTGCTGCCATTGAATAGCATTAATATGCAGTCTTAAGAAGGTGATTAATTTTGTTCGATATGGTCATACCTGATCTGTATACGTGATTGTGACGTCAACGTTTTCAGTAATTCTTCGCATACATTAAGCAAAAGGAGATATTCAAAACAGGTATGGCTTCTGTTTTGATGTGCAACGTGCAAAGGACGTTGTTGCATACGATTTTCGGAGGTGACGTCATATCCGGAAGCTACAAGCGTCTGTAAAGCATATAACAAAACATAAGATTCAATGTTGAATAACGTCACATTTTGGTAAGCGTTACATAGCTATGAACTGGACATGCATGGAATTCCCTGTTATTTTCATTGGAAACAAATATACTGGATTCGTGAGATGTTCGGGCTGGGATAGACTAACTTAAGATTTAAAAGAATCTATACAGTGTACGTATATTATACTTGTTCTACTGCGACAACTGCTTTTCTTAATTTGTCTTTAAGAACAGCAAGTGTCGCAGACGATCAAGACTAATAGTCCCTGAGCTAGGGTGGTGTTTATTTACTTTTTATCTCCAAAATATTTGAGACTTGTTTCTAGATGTTAATGCTGAGTCCGAAAATCCATTTCTTACTAACGGCTGTTAGTGCGTTTTGTCACAAGACCAAGATGGCCGCCAAATAACATCTCTCAAATGAGCCGGTTGCAATGATATCAATTATAATTTTACGAAAATACTTCCTTATTATTCAGTTGAGTGCATGTACGCAATTATGTTTTTTCGTATATTTATATACATTTAATAGTTATATATTATCATACATAACCAGTCTCTAATATCAAATCCACAACACCTGTTAAAATGCTCCTCTCATAATTAACTGTTCATCCTAGCATAGAGAGACTTCCACCAAACATGAAAAAAAACACGTTCAATTTTTTTCAAACTCCTTTTGGATATATTTTCAAATTTCATTTTGAATCGGTACATCTTTCAAAGTTTAGTATATGCATACCTGTAGACAATGTAGGTGTCCCTGTCTCGCCGCTAGGTGCGCTGCTGTGTTACCACGTGCGTCACTAGGTAACGAGCACGCACTATGTGGAACACGTGATGTGTAGGATAACAGAAGACCGAGACAATCGGCCTATAAATAAATATGTGAACATTGTTAAAATACATAATAAAGCAATGGACAAGAAAACAATTCAAATGACAGAGCATTTAAAGATGCCATTCATGCGTGCCGAACCCATTTGACATTTTTGGAATCATTCACGGCTGATTTTTTAAAAATAGATATAGATGTTAGCCACACATATCTATACTGTAGAACGGACCCACTTCTCTCCTTTTGCGTCTGTTACACAGCAGTGAGATTTGAGCACGTTGATTGGTCAGTTGCTTCAGCGAAAGTAGGATGGCATTATATTTTAATAAGCGTTTTAAAAGTAATATGAATTGCGGGACGGGCATAGAATACCTGATTCGGGACTGGATAATCAGGGACTGGGATAACTAAATTACGCACCTGTCCGTGCTGAGCACAGATATTCAGCAGTCGGTGTACGAGCGATGGGCCCAGTGACTTCCGTCGCTGGTTCCGTTCCAGCATTACTTTAAGGCAATCGTACTGTCCATTCTGTAGACAGAATAAATGCATATTTTATATAAACGAAAAATACCTTATACTTGCTCCTACGTGAGTTGTGTCTTCATGTGTACAACCATAAACATATTAAGACACGGGACTACAAAACAGGATGGTAAAATTTCATACATTACATTAGTGGTAGAAAATGTTTTATATCTTATACCAACGAGTTGATAATTGTAATTGTTTAATGTTACTTTATTTTAAAAAGGCTGCAGAGATCAGTTAAGTATATGACTAAAATATTTATTTGAACTGAAAACAGACACGTCATTAATACATGATGTAGAATCAAAATCATTTATGACTCACTTGGCAATAAACCTGTCTTAGTAATAGATACGTCATAGATACGTCATTGATACAGGACGTAGAATCAAAATCATTCTATGTCTCACTTGGCAATAAACCAGTCTTAGCAATAGATACGTCATAGATACGTCATTGATACAGGACGTAGAATCAAAATCATTCTATGTCTCACTTGGCAATAAACCAGTCTTAGCAATAGATACGTCATAGATACGTCATTGATACAGGATGTAGAATCAAAATCATTTATGACTCACTTGGCAATAAACTAGTCTTAGCAATAGATACGTCATAGATACGTCATTAATACAGGATGTAGAATCAAAATCATTTTATGATTCACTTGGCAAGAGACCAGTCTTAGCAATAGATACGTCATAGATACGTCATTGATACAGGATGTAGAATCAAAATCATTTTATGATTCACTTGGCAAGAGACCAGTGTTGGAAATAGATACGTCATATAAACAGAATGTGTGACTGCTTAAAACATTAATTTGGCCAGAAACCACTTTTGGAAATCATAACTCATAAATATAAAAGATAAATTTCAAAATGAATCTGAGTAGAACCACCGTGATCACCAAACTTTCTCAGCTTAACGAAGGCTTTAGACCTAGGCGAACCCTATTCCACGACCTTAAACGTGATAAGTAGGCAATCTTTTTTTAGCGTTGTATTAATAAGGATAGAATTTGCATAATATTGATACTTTAGATAAATAAATGTTTTGTAACCTTTGCGGCTAGTTCAACGGAAGTTTCATTTTCAATATTCATATCTGACGTCATTTCCGGATATTTTTCCAATATAAACTTCACAGTGTCTGGGTTGCCTAGCAACACACAGCGGTGCAGTAGCGTGTTACCATGGTTATCACGCAGCCGCAGAGCTTCTTCTGGTGGAATATCTTCCATCTTTTGAATCTGAAATGAAAATGGCTGAGTGGTCTAAGGCGCCGTCTCAAGATCATTAATCCTCTCTCACCGATAAGGTAAGAGTCCCGCTCCAAAATCCCTATTTGAGAAACTTTGCCAGGTACTTGCGGAAGGGTGGTGGTTCTACTCAGAGATTATTCTGGGGTCTTCCTTCATCAATACCACTGGATATGACCTCAAATGGTGTTAAAACTTCATCTATTTCACCAACATATTTATATCTAAATACTTAAAAACTCAAATAGTTAAAAACTTATTTCTAAGACAAGGAGATCATGATTTTAGACGGGTTCCAGTAAAACTGCATATGGTTTCATCGATATTGATTATATAATTGATTAATAACCAGTCAAAATTGAGTTCAGTTTTTAAATATTAAAGTGAATAGAGAAGCAATATAAATATGTTAAATAATGACGTACACTACGTTAATTCCATAATTTCAGCTGCACGTGTAAAATGACTGGATGCAGCTCGGTATCGGCTACTAGTATTGGATTGTAAATTTTGACAAAAACAACTTTCTGTGTGTTTGATGTTTAAAAGAATTTCCATGCGTCAGTGTTACTAGCAGGGTTCGATTGCACAACCCGTCCTGTGAGAGTGAGCGGTAAGTGATAATGAAAGAACGCGGAGGACCCTGTGTTATTATATCATACGTACCATGGCGGTAGTATCACCTGACAAAATAGGACTGAAGCAATCTGAGACGACCGCCTTTCCTGGTATGGAGTTTCCACGGGGGAAATCTGAGCGTTGATTTTTGTTTACAAGCGCCGTAACTGTGTTGAACGGTCTCGAGTTACCTCCCGTTATTAATGGCACTGTTTGGTCTTCATCCTGAGTAAGGGTGTCGGAAAACGACGTTATCTGGGAGTCAGATACTGAGTTTGAGTCATTGAGACTGCAGTCGGTTATTCCAGAGTTCTGATAAACACGTGACATATCCCGCCATGCACCGTCGATAACGTGACCAGCATTGTCATGATAAGCACGTGACATATCCCGCCATGCACCGTCGATAACGTGTCCAGCATTGTCATGATCTGATTGGTCAGAAAAGTTCACAGATTTTTTACTTCCGGTTGTACTACTATTATTTAAACTTCTCCACTTGTGCCTCTTACTCAACACGCCTCTTTTCTTTGATCGTTTAGTGTCACGTGATCTCGTATCATCTTCCGGGAGCAAGTTGTCGTCCGCGGATTTCCAACCGAATCGTTTCTTCAATTTGCTGTATGTTGTTGACCCTTGTGGCCGTTTTCCACCCTGAAATAATTGTTTTATTTTAATCAGTTACCTCCCATTTCGTAAATGAAAATACCAAAATGTGAGTTTAATTTCAATAAGCACATGTACCTGGAGACAAATGATATTATGGATCGTATACACACACTTTAAATGATATATTTATATATCCTGCCTTGACTCAAACAATTGATTGAATTGATTGATTGAATATTTAGCGTCATTTTATGTCATCGAGGGCTAACAGACGATCAGTTATCCTAACCACTGTTTCCTGGGATTAACCAGTACTAGAGCACACCCCATCTCCGAAAGCAACTGATAACTTTTCCACTTGAATCAGTGGTGAGAGACAAATGATAATGAGACACAATGTCGTATATCAATCATCACGGAGACTGTTGCCGGGCGGGGGATTCGAACTCACGACCCCTGGATTGATAGTCAGACGCGTAACCGACTGAGCTAAACGGGCCCGGCTTGACTCAAACAAGGACTTGTATCTCCGTATAATCCCTTGACTCAAAGTAGTAAAAAAAATATAAACTTGTCATATTTTAGAAAAGCATAATTCCCCTTTCTAACAGCCAACAGAAATATTTTTTAAAAATAAACACCAACAACAAAATATCCAGTCTGACAATAAACGTGACGTCACAAACATGCTTCATTTGTAAATGCAGACTTCGTAGTTTCCGTACAGCGTATTTATTTAATATAAACAGATAAACAAGAGCACCGCAAGCGGGTGCAGACGCTCGTCTTTCTCCAAGTCTATTAAATAGGTCATAGTCAGTGAGGCAAACTTTTTAAACATGATAGTGATTAGTTTAAAAAATCAATACTATTACTGAAAAAAATAAAATAGATTTAAAAAAAAAAAAAATCACAAAAAATAGAGATTTCGAAGAACAACGTTACCTCGACTATTTCAGCTTTGTCACAGAACAGTACATAAAAAAATCTATAATATAATTCATATAATTCTATGAATGAAACCATCTTTCATATTAGCAAAATAGTATATACATGTATGTGCAAGCAGGACTATTAGGGCAGAATATACAATATGTCTATGTCTGGCTATGGCTAGCTAGCTGAAATGTATTTGATTTAATTTTAACATCTGGGTGTGGATGTGGGGGGTATGTGCCTAAGTTTAATGAACAGAGCTGTGCAGTTTTAATACAATAAAAAAATTGGGGGAGAGGGTGTCTTGGGGTGGTAACAAAGTTGAAAAGGGATAGTGTATGTAATTCAATAATAAAGAACAAAATTAAAAAATTGGAGTGTATGTGTGTGGTGGTGGTGGTGTGTGTGTGTGTGTGGGGGGGGGGGGGGGGGGGGGGGGGGGGGGGGGGGGGGGGGGGGGGGGGGGATTGGTTGTGCTCGGGCAGGTGCGACAATGGATATGGCAAATTCAAAAATGATACAACTTTTTTATCTGTGATCTATTAATCAACCTGGATACATTTACATGTACAATAATTCATATAAATACCCAATATCAGTTTTGGGCTCACAAAAACTTTTAACCAGATAATGACAGTATTAACCAAGCCCAATAAATATGTCAACGTCAGTGATGTAAACTTTTTTTTTAGTTGAGGATGATCAGCTTACGGAACTAATAGTATTACTGAAAAATAAAATTGATTTAAAAAAAAAAATAAAACCTGAACTAAACAAAAAAACTTTAACCTAATGTTTTAAAGCCCAAAGTATGAAAATTTATGTAAGTTAGCTATATATATATTGATTCTATAACATAATATAAATGTGTTTATGAACTTTAGTCACCAAAAGATGAGTGGTTTGTTCAGAAACAGAGAAAAAGCTGAGCTAAACATAAAACTTTAACCAAACCCGAGCAAAACAAAAAAATTAACCCAAGGTTTTAGAGACCAAAGTAACCCAAGGTTTTAGAGACCAAAGTATGAAAATTTAGGTAAGTTAGCTTTATACATTATTTCTATAACATGGTATGAATGTGTTTATGAAATTTAGCCACCGTAACATGAGTTGTTTGTCCAAAAACAGAAAAAAAATGCCGAGCTCTACATAAAACTTAAACCAACGGACGACGACGACACCGACGACAACGACGCCAGGGTCATGACAATAGCTCTTCGTTTTTTTTTCAAAAATGACGAGCTTAAAAGGCAACCTATTGCGATAGCTGCTGATCAAATTTCTGATTGGCGGGTCAAATGGATCCAAAAATTTCAAATAAATGTGCATTCAAAAAGCATAATTTCGGTCCAAATTCTAGAAAAATTCTATATCAAAAACAAAAAACAAAGATCAAACATGCTATAAAACATTTGACATTTAAATTATTAACTCACCGACACAAATTTGGTTCCAGGAACTCTAGCCGCCTCAGAATCTGCGAAACATTCTGCAATGGAGTCGTCAATCGGAAACTGATGTACGTACGTCACGAATTCTGCCTCGTTTTGGAACACAGCCTCGTCTTCGATAAGTTCATCATGGCCACCTGCGCGAGGACTTTCTATGTTACCGTAGCGATCCTGGATGGACTTCATAGTAATTAAATCTGGAAACAAATACGTTACCGTAAATACAGGGAAGTATATATTGAAGGAACATGTTATACCAGTAGTTATAGGTATGAACAATTTATTTATAAGCCTAATTTAAATTCAGAGAAAATTAAAAACACAAACAAAATAGCTGATATAGATTCACTCGGTTATACGTGTATAGCAAGGACTTGTATAGAAGGATAGGAAACTTGTATCTCCTGACTAAATGTTGATGACAAGGACTTGTATAGAAGGATAGGAAACTTGCATCTCCTGACTAAATGTTGATGACAAGGACTTGTATAGAAGGATAGGAAACTTGCATCTCCTGACTAAATGTGGATGAAACAGCACACGAAGTATTCATGATTTGCAAATTAATCATTCATAATTCACAGGCAACTGATTTCTTGTACATAAAACGTAAGTTGTATGTAATCTTAGATGTTTAACCATGTTTCGACGAAAATGCTCTTGAATTAAAGATATTGAGGTTTGAAGGAAATGATATGGTATCAAGATGATATATGGTATCATGGTGATATATGGTATCAATGTTATATATGTTATCAAAGTGAGGTGATATATGTTATCAAGGTGAGTTGATATATGGTATCAAGGTGAGTTAATATATGGTATCAAGGTGAGTTGATATATGATATCAAGGTGAGTTGATATATGGTATCAAGGTGAGTTGATATATGATATCAAGGTGATATGTGGCATCAAGGTGATACATGGTATCGAGGTGATATATGGCATCAATATGGTATCAAGGTGATATATGGTATCAAGGTGATATGTGGCATCAAGGTGATATATGGTATCAAGGTGATATATGGTATCAATATGTATCAAGGTTATATATGGTATAAAGGTGATATATGGTGTCAAGATATATGGTATCAACGTGATATATGGTATCAAGATAATGATATCAAGGTTATATATGGTATCAAGGTGATATATGGTATCAAGGTTATATATGGTATCAAGGTGATATATGGTATCAAGGTGATACATCCCAGAACATGATATCTCTCGTATCAGGTCTATTAACCCCCAATGAAAAAGTAGGGAATTCTATTCCTGTCCCACAATTCACAGCAATTTAACGCTTTCAAACTGTGACGTCATTCAACCTTTCAGTTGACGCAACTGACGAATTCCCGTGCTCAAATGTGGCGTTCCCAACATTTCTATTTAACGGGTCCAATCGGGAGAGCGTAACCACCATATTTACAGTACGGAGCTTTCAGTTTGACTTATATAATTCCTTCATTTTGATGTCTTACCGAATATTGCCTCTGGGTTATCACCTATGTAGTCCATATCAATAGCGTTGCCAGGGACAACGGAAACCATCTGAGTACTAAGACTATGCGATCTGAAAAATGAACAAAAAGTTTATTTAGGAATTCTATAACAAGTCTTTTGCACAAAAGCGGTATCAGACGTATGTATTCAGTTATACATGTTTTGGTTGGTGAATAGAAATAGTCTATCACAGAACCTCCCGAATCAGGTCTATTAACCACCAATGAAAAAGCAGGAATTCTACACCTGTCCCACAATTCTAAGCAATTGAACGCTTACTAAACTGTGACGTCATTAAACCTTTCAGTTGAAGCAACTGACCAATCAACGTGCTCAAATGAGGCTTTCCCAACATTGCTATTATAGCGGACCCTATCGAGAGAGGCGGATCCGTGCTAGATCCAAATAAGATTTGTTGGAGATTTGTTTACATAAGCTTATCAACGTATCAAGTTCGTGTTCAGATCCTGTCTACTTTGTACCTCTGTATGAATGTGTGAAATATATCATTTAATATTGTTTATACCAAAACTAAGAAGATGCTTAGAAATAAATGGTTAATGCTTTGCAGACATTTAAGTTTGCTTCCCTTCAAACGGTGCTTTAATTGGTTAGATCGCATGACCGACAGAACCCTTTATATGGACCACTTTAGAAATTGACTGAAGGCGCTGCCATATTGAAACGTCATGACCACGTGTTATAAAAATTTTGCATTCACCGCAAATAGTTCCTTATGGAAATGAGATGGTAATAAAACTAGGCCACTTTCCGGCTAAAATTAAAAGGCAAATGCGGTGTGTGTAATATAATTGTTTTTGCTTTTTATGCACTAATCAATGGTGTCTTATTGGATTGGAGTGGTACAAAAATCAAGCTAGGTTCCGGCTGACCGGCCGTTTTCCAGCTGCAATTAAAAAAACAAATGCAGTGTGTGTTATAATGATTGTGGTGTTTTGTTGCATTTATTTCAATTTATTATGTATTTTCATTTGTATATTAAATAAGAAAAGAAAATTTTGAAGAATAAAATAAAACATATTTAGGTCTTGTAACTTATCTTTTTTTTGACGATATGCCGTTCTTTGACAAATTCCTGCTGAGTTCATATATAGCCAGCATAGATTATGATATTGTGAACCCATAACAATAAAAATAATAACAAAATTAAGAGACTACAATTGTTTATTTTGCTCGATTCAGAATTTCTTCTAAAATGCCTTGGTACAAAGGATATATATTTTCTTTAAAATCAAAGCGGTTTAATCGGTAAAACCAGTGAGGCGTTCAGCACGTTATAAGAATCAGTTGTCGCACTATTTGCACAAGTTTTGACAAAACACATTTATTTGATCTTTTATTTTTAATATAATATATCTATAAAATAATTAAAAAAATATGCTCTGACAATATTAAATTTCATAGAACATTACAGTAAATAAGTTTTAAAATATATAAGGTAGGTTTCAACCCCCCCCCCCCCCCCCCCCCCCCCCCACGACCGTTTTTAATTGAGTATATTGAGTATGTAAATGGAAATGCATAATGATTCAGCACCATAATTGCTATTAAACACACCACATTTGCTTTTTCCCTTTTCCCTGCAGCCGAAATTTAACCATGTCAGCTGGAACCTGATTGGTTGTTTTTTTTGTATCACCCATGTATAAGTACCCGGTGCGGGGTTGTTTTTATCTTTACTTCATTTACTCAAATATTGCTTCTTACACCATTAAACATCTTGAGCCTTTTTCGTACAAACTCTAACTTACACCTTTATTCACCTCCTTTATACGACCTAACCATTGGATGCTTTTTAAAACTATTAGTTATCTAACCGACTGTAGGTGATAAGCTCAATACAGGGTGAAGATCAGGGTTAGCCGAAAACATATATGGAAGAGGATTAGCGCACGTCCTGGTTGTGCTCTGTGGATTTCTCTCTTAAACGAATGTTGTCAAATTTTGAGGAAGAAGAAAAATAGATTTATTTTTGAGAATATTTACAGCGACTTTTCCTGAAGCACTGCCTTTAACATGTCAAATTTTATTGTTGAGTTTATACCAATTTCAGCCCAGAGCTTATTCGAACCGCTCTCGATCCCGCTTCCTTGGTAGAACAAGTATTGAGTGTTGATTTTAAGAGGCAATTTTGTCGATCTGGGGCTCGAACCTGTAACTTTTAGCGTGAGCGGCCAGCATTTATCCACTGCACTGTCGACTTGTTTTTATTACGAATCAATATATACATACCAACAGTATTTTAAGAGGGTTCTTCATGGCAGTAAGGTCCAAGGCGCCGTCATCTAACATCATATAACTTCACCTAACCTCATCTGACCTCATCTAACCTCACCTGACCTCATCTAACCTCACCTAATCTCATATAACCTCATCAACCCTCACCTGACATCATCTAACCTCATCTAACCTCACCTGATCTCATCTAACCTCATTTAACCTCGTATAACTTTACCTAACCTCATATATCCTCACCTAACCTCATCTGACCTCACCTAACCTCACTTACCTCGTCTGACCTCATCTTACCTCATCGGACCTCGTCTTACCTCACCTAACCTCATCTGACTTCATCTGACCTCATCTAACCTCACCTAACCTAATATAACCTCACGTAACATCATCTAACCTCACCTGACCTCATCCAACCTCATCTAACCTCACATAACCTCACTTAACCTAGCCTTACCTCATCTTACCTCACCTAACATCACCTAACCTCATCTAACCATACCTAACCTCAACTAACCTCATTTGACCTCATCTAACCTCATTTAACCTCATCTAACCTAATCTAACCTCACGTAACATCATTTAACCTCACCTGACCTCATTCAACCTCGCTTAACCTCATATAACCTCACCTCATCTAACCCCATCTGACCTCACCTAACCTCACCTTACCTCACATCACCTTATCTGACCTCACCTAACCTCACCTAACCTCATCTGACATCATCTAACCTCATCTGACCTCATCTAACGACCACGTACCTCTCACCGCTGAGGTTTAGTGTTCGAGTCCAGCTCACTCAAAAAAACTTTATGTGTGAAAAAATGCCACTTACTTGCCGATTGACGGTTCTTCTTTTTTATTATTAATTCTGAGGTTTTCCTTAAAACCTAATTACGTAATACATGATACGCCGTGTGTTGAACATGACGTTAAACCTCAATCAAAACTTATATAGAATGTATATATACTACGAGTGTATTTGCTGTGTAGTGTTGAGTGAAACACGATCCACATTTGTATATTTTTAAGGTCAAATATTTCCTACAAAGTACAATCAAAACGATTGATTAGAATGCCATTGTTTTAACGTTTACAATAAAGTTTAATTGGAAATTTCCAACTTACCTTTTCACGGAAAATATTGAAAATAATCCTATTAACAAAGTCAACTAGCTCCTAATAAAAAAATACTCGGTAAAAACATACAAATTGATGAATGTAACAGCATGCATACTGTAAGCGCAATATGTTTTCATAAAATAAAAAAAAATGTGTTGGAACCATTTAAATCAACCAATCTGTGTGTTTTACTATGTATATGCAAAGCACATTCTATCGTACAAGTTTAAGGAATGAAAACATTATACACTTTATTTGAACAATTTATTATGTTTGCACTGTGTTTAATTAAATGTATTTCCAATTTAAGTCAACAAGCAACGACAAAGGAGCGCTTCCGACACAAAAGGAATGAGTAATGGCGGGTTTTATTGACACACAATATCGAATAGATCGGATCAATTGACGGTGTTTACACTTGATCTATGTAGGAGGCCACGTAAATGTAATTCTTAAATGTCAAAATGCTTAAGGGTTATTTTAATCGAACCGACCATTTACAAATAAAATAAATTCCAAAAACGCTAACTTGTAAATTGTAGATACTTTATCATAATATAATATAATATAATATAATATAATATAATATAATATAATATAATATAATATAATATAATATAATATAATATAATTATAGGACATGCACAGAATTCCCTTTTAGGGTGTTAATAGACCATATTAGAGATGTCAGGTTTTAGGATAAACAAACGTTCCGTGTGTCCCTGTAATGTAATGTAATGTAATGTAATGTAATGTAATGTAATGTTATATAATATAATATAATATAATATAATATAATATAATATAATATAATATAATATAATATAATATAATATATATTATATTATATTATATTATATTATATTATATTATATTATATTATATTATATTATATTATATTATATAACATTACATTACATTACATTACATTACATTACATTACATTACAGGGACACACGGAACGTTTGTTTATCCTAAAACCTGACATCTCTAATATGGTCTATTAACACCCTAAAAGGGAATTCTGTGCATGTCCTATAATTCATAGCAATTGAACTGAACTGTTACGTCATTAAATTTTACCCTGAAGTAACTGACCAATCAACGTGCTCTTAACAACTGCTATTTAACGGACCCATATTTTCATTAAACATTTTTTTGGTGATCTGAAAACCAAGCTCCAACCCCCCCCCCCCCCCCCCCCCCCCCCCCCCCCCCCCCCCATCCCCCCCACCACCCACCCATACCCACACCCACCCCGATCAGGTTCGTTAAATAGCAATTGTTATGAGTACGCTGATTGGTCAGTTGCTCCATGAAAAATTTGAATGACGTCATAGTTTAGTAAGCATTCATTGCTATTAATTGTGGGACAGGCATAGAATTCCCTGCTTTTTTCATTGGGGTTAATAGACCTTTTTCGGGAGATATCAGGTTCTGGGATAGGTTAATCACCCCTTAAACGAAAGAATACACAATATCATATACAGTCAAACCTGTGTAAGCGGTCACCTCTATTAAGCAGCCACTTGTCTTAAACATCCGCAGTTGCTGATTCTCATGTATATACTATTAGAGCAAATTAACAACAACGTGTCTAATTTTACTACTTAACTTGGCTGGCCACTTAAGACAGGTATTTTCGGGAGATATAAAGTTGTGGCGTAAAGGCAGGTACGCCACTGGGCTCGAGCATGGACGATAGATTGTTGTTCGTCGATGAATTGTGCTACTTATTTATTGTAAAGTTATCGTTCTTTATTATAACTAAGCACAAAAATAAAGTCAATACTCGAACTTACTAAAATGACTGACAAAGACAAGGACTAATTACTCTATCCTTTTCTAGGTAAAACAAAAAGAAATGGTTATCATATTTAGAAAAGACATATATTAATGGCGAGTTTAATCGTTAATCGATAATCTGCGGAAATGTCCGAATAATCGATTTGAAATTTCAGCTTTGATTCGTAACACAGGGTTGTTCGTGACCGAGTGGTCTCAAGATCACTTACCTCTCATCGCTAAGGTCGTAGGTTCGAGTCCCGTTCGCTCCAAACACTTTATGTGAGAGTTTCCAGTTACTTGCGGAAGGACAGTGGTTCTACTCAGTCTTCCTCCACCAGTAATATATGAAATGTGTTAAAAATGGCAGTAAACCTCATTTAAAATAAAAAATAAAAAAATTGATTTGCAACACAAGCGTAGACAGACATTCAACAATCCACTAGGCAGCTAAATCAATGTCGCACGGCGATAAATAAACAGACAGTGCCGTTAATACACTTGACCTTTGGCTCAATTACGTCGTTTGTTAAATTATTATTGTATTGATCCTGACGATTAACTCCAAAGTTGGCTTTATCTCTATCCAGGATAGGCGTGAAAAGTCATTTACCAGGTTAATAATCGTATAGGTCGAAACTATCAATATTTCTGTCCTCGCAGATGATCGAGACTACTGTTGATACACGGGATCAGTTATAAACCGGCGCCGCGGTAATAATTACGGTACAATCGATATCTGTTGAAATACGGAAGGCAAATTTAAAGGTAGACATGATAATATTTATAAAAAAGTGTACCTCACTTTATTTCTAATAATTGATATAGGCAAGGACTTATATAGAAGGTTCTCTATATAGTTGCCTGATATAGGATTAAATTCATTTTTATGAGGTTTTATGCATGTGTAAAGAATGTCGAATCATGCACAAATTGAATAAAGTCGAAAGGTTCAATTATTTAATCAAAATAAAATTGAAAATCTTTAAAAAAAATATCGTTATTCAATAGAATGCTTCAAATACATACAGTAGAACGTCGCTGACTCGAGCACGGATGAATGGAACACCACATATAGCACGAACCACTTACCTGGTCCCGGCCGAATTCCTATTTCGATGTAAATACATGCATGATATGTTGTTGAACAACCCTTAACTCGAATTATTTTGTCCAGTCTACTGTATACGAAAGTGCGATTGAAATTAGCATCTATATGATGCAATAAAACCTGTCTTAAGCAGCCAGTCAAGGGAAGACGCAAAAGTGACCTTTTGAGACAGGTTGTTGATTAATACAGATTAATTTGCTCTGGAAGCATGGACATGGTAAGTAGCAAATGTGTTTGCTTTAGACAAGTGGTTGCTCAAGAGAGATGACCACGTGCACAGGTTTGAATGTATGTGAAATTACAAAAAACTTGTATGGATGGAGACCCTTAAATGGTGGTTTTATTTTGGAAAGGGACACAACTCTTGTAAATGGTGTTCAAATGCAGTTCGCATATTTTGTTAGTCTGTAGACGGATCCAGATCTCCTGGTTGGGTCTGTTACAAGAAAGCCACATTTGAGTACGTTGATTGGTCAGTTTAAATGACATCACAGTTAAGTAAGCGTTCAATTGCTATGAATTGTGGGACAGGCATACATTTCCCTGATTTTTCATTGGAGGTTAATACACCTGATTCGGGAGATGACAGGTTCTGGGATAGATTGATATTTCGTGATCGTATCGATAAAGTGTGTAACAAAAAATAGTCATTTCTAATAAACTGGCATCGGTATGATAAATCACATCCACCATAAATATAAAATTTGAAATATTTTAACTGATGTTTTCAAAACAAGCGTGACTTCAGTAGTTCCTTAAATATAAATACCGATAGTTATACCTGGAGATAATATAAATACAGACAGTTATACCTGGAGATAATATAAATACCGATAGTTATACCTGGAGATAATATAAATACCGATAGTTATACCTGGAGATAATATAAATACCGGTAGTTATACCTGGAGATAATATAAATACCGGTAGTTATACCTGGAGATAATATAAATACCGATAGTTATACCTGGAGATAATATAAATACAGATAGTTATACCTGGAGATAAATATAAATACCGATAGTTATACCTGGAGATAATATAAATACCGGTAGTTATACCTGGAGATAATATAAATACAGATAGTTATACCTGGAGATAATATAAATACCGATAGTTATACCTGGAGATAATATAAATACCGATAGTTATACTTGGAGATAATATAAATACCGATAGTTATACTTGGAGATAATATAAATACCGATAGTTATACCTGGAGATAATATAAATACCGATAGTTATACTTGGAGATAATATAAATACCGATAGTTATACCTGGAGATAATATAAATACCGATAGTTATACCTGGAGATAATATAAATACCGATAGTTATACCTGGAGATAATATAAATACCGATAGTTATACCTGGAGATAATATAAATACCGATAGTTATACTTGGAGATAATATAAATACCGATAGTTATACTTGGAGATTAATATAAATACAGATAGTTATACCTGGAGATAATATAAATACCGATAGTTATACCTGGAGATAATATAAATACCGATAGTTATACTTGGAGATTAATATTAATACAGATAGTTATACCTGGAGATAAAATAAATACAGATAGTTATACCTGGAGATTAATATAAAAACAGATAGTTATACCTGGAGATAATATAAATACCGATAGTTATACTTGGAGATTAATATAAATACAGATAGTTATACCTGGAAATTAATATAAATACAGATAGTTATACTTGGAGATTAATATAAATACAGATAATTATACCTGGAGATAATATAAATACCGATAGTTATAGCTGGAGATGAATAAAAATACAGATAGTTATACCTGGAGATTAATATAAATACAGACAGTTATACCTGGAGATAATATGAATACATATAGTTATACCTGGAGATAATATAAATACCGATAGTTATAGCTGGAGATGAATATAAATACAGATAGTGATACCTGGAAATTAATATAAATACATAATTATAGTTATACCTGGAGATAATATGAATACCGATAGTTATAGCTGGAGATGAATATAAATACAGATAGTTATACCTGGAGATTAATATAAATACAGATAGTTATACTTGGAGATTAATTTAAATACAGATAGTTATACCTGGAGATTAATTTAAATACAGATAGTTATAGCTGGAGATAAATATAAATACAGATAGTTATAGCTTGAGATAAATATAAATACAGATAGTTATACCTGGAGATTAATATAAACAAGATAGTTATAGCTGGAGATGAGATGAATATAAATACAGATAGTTATAGCTGGAGGTAAATATAAATACAGATAGTTATAGCTGGAGATAAATATAAATACAGATAGTTATACCTGGAGACAAAAATAAATACAGATACATGTAGTTATAGCTGGAGATTTATATAAATACAGATATTTATACCTGGAGATCAATATAAATACAGATATTTATACCTGGAGATTAATATAAATACCGATAGTTATATCTGGAGATTAATATAAATACATATAGTTATAGCTGGAGATAAATATAAATACAGATAGTTATACCTGGAGACAATATAAATACAGATAGTTATACCTGGAGATAATATAAATACCGATAGTTATACCTGGAGATTAATATAAATACAGATAGTTATACCTGGAGATGAATATAAATACAGATAGTTATACCTGGAGATAATATAAATACCGATAGTTATACCTGGAGATTAATAAAGATACCGATAGTTATACCTGGAGATAATATAAATACCGATAGTTATACCTGGAGATAATATAAATACCGATAGTTATACTTGGAGATTAATATAAATACAGATAGTTATAGCTGGAGATAATATAAATACCGATAGTTATACCTGGAGATAATATAAATACCGATAGTTATACTTGGAGATTAATATAAATACAGATAGTTATAGCTGGAGATAATATAAATACCGATAGTTATACCTGGAGATAATATAAATAACGATAGTTATACTTGGAGATTAATATTAATACAGATAGTTATACCTGGAGATAATATAAATACAGATAGTTATACCTGGAGATAATATAAATACCGATAGTTATACTTGGAGATTAATATAAATACAGATAGTTATACCTGGAAATTAATATAAATACAGATAGTTATACTTGGAGATTAATATTAATACAGATAATTATACCTGGAGATAATATAAATACCGATAGTTATAGCTGGAGATGAATATAAATACAGATAGTTATACCTGGAGATTAATAAAAATACATATAGTTATACCTGGAGATAATATGAATAACGATAGTTATACTTGGAGATTAATATTAATACAGATAGTTATACCTGGAGATAATATAAATACAGATAGTTATACCTGGAGATAATATAAATAACGATAGTTATACTTGGAGATTAATATTAATACAGATAGTTATACCTGGAGATAATATAAATACAGATAGTTATACCTGGAGATAATATAAGTACCGATAGTTATACTTGGAGATTAATATAAATACAGATGGTTATACCTGGAAATTAATATAAATACAGATAGTTATACTTGGAGATTAATATAAATACAGATAATTATACCTGGAGATAATATAAATACCGATAGTTATAGCTGGAGATGAATATAAATACAGACAGTTATACCTGGAGATAATATGAATACAGATAGTTATAGCTGGAGGTAAATATAAATACAGATAGTTATAGCTGGAGATAAATATAAATACAGATAGTTATACCTGGAGACAAAAATAAATACAGATAGTTATAGCTGGAGATTTATATAAATACCGATATTTATACCTGGAGATCAATATAAATACAGATATTTATACCTGGAGATTAATATAAATACCGATAGTTATATCTGGAGATTAATATAAATACAGATAGTTATATCTGGAGATTAATATAAATACAGATAGTTATAGCTGGAGATAAATATAAATACAGATAGTTATACCTGGAGATAATATAAATACCGATAGTCATACCTGGAGATTAATATAAATACAGATAGTTATACCTGGAGATGAATATAAATACAGATAGTTATACCTGGAGATAATATAAATACCGATAGTTATACCTGGAGATTAATAAAGATACCGATAGTTATAGCTGGAGATAAATATAAATACAGATAGTTATACCTGGAGATAATATAAATACCGAAAGTTATAGCTGGAGATGAATATAAATACAGATAGTTATACCTGGAGATTAATATAAATACAGATAGTTATACCTGGAGATAAATATAAATACAGATAGTTATACCTGGAGATAATATAAATACCGATAGTTATACCTGGAGATTAATATAAATACAGATAGTTATACCTAGAGATAAATATAAATACAGATAGTTATACCTGGAGATAATATAAATACCGATAGTTATACCTTGAGATTAATATAAATACAGATAGTTATACCTAGAGATAAATATAAATACAGATAGTTATACCTGGAGATAATATAAATACCGAAAGTCATAGCTGGAGATGAATATAAATACAGATAGTTATACCTGGAGATGAATATAAATACAGATAGTTATACCTGGAGATTCATATAATTACAGATAGTTATATCTGGAGATAAATATAAATACAGATAGTTATAAGTTGAGATTTATATTTCCATTTCCGTTCAAAGGTAAAACAAAATGAGTTCCATGCATGTGGACATCAGTAAAATTCTACCGAAACATTGCTGTGAGTGCCTTTAAAACGTATTCATTTTATATCCATTTATAACACACACAAAATACCACAAAAACATGACAACATAAATATTTGAAAACGAGAAGTAGACATTGTTGGGTGTATATCTAACATGATGTTACATGACTTTGTCTATACCGGAAGTTTTCAATAATATACCTACTTAAAGTGTAAAATAAACTGATATTTTGTTTATTTTAACCGGCAGCCAGCAGCCAGTTAATTTGCGTAATATATATAAAACTAGCAATGCAGCAAGTCTGCAGTACGGACCCGGCTCTGTCGATAACAGCAATGTTGGGAAAGCCACGTTTGAGTACGTTGATTGGTCAATTGTTTCAACTGAAATTGTGAGGACGTCACAGTTTAGTTAGCGTTCAGCTGTTATGATTTGCGGGACAGGCATAGAAATCTCTGCTTGTTCATTGGTGGTTAATAGACCTGATTCGGGCGATATCAGATTCTGGGATAGACTACAAAGAAGCGGTTACATTGGACTGAGTATTTAACTGGTACAAATGATGGTTTATACAGGTGTCCCTAATTTCTAAAACACGCACACACACACACACACACACACACACACACACACACACTTTATTTTTTCGACAAAATGCAGTTTCACTAGATTACAGGCGTCACATTGAAGTCCGACATCTTTAGTACAAAATGTTAATGAATGAATGAATGTGGTTTTACGGCGCACCCACACGTTGTAGGTTATTCGACGCCAACAGGAAGGAAGATACCAGGTTCACTATACATGTAAAAACAACAATAAATTAACATACATATTAAAAATCACATCAACAAATGAATAAGCAGAATGAACATAGAAACCTTGCAACATACATGAGCCACAGTGGTCCTATTCTTGCCATCACTCAAATGGCTCCATGGAACCACACAGGGGTTGGTAAGTTAACCACAAAATAATGAACATGACAAGCAATGATAAAATGAAATTGATATCCATTCGGAGAATTCCTACCGCTCTGCAGAGATCGACAGTGATTCTATTCTTAGCCGGAACCACGTGGGCAACAAAATGTTAATAGTATCATACAACGACTACTGTAATATTTCCATGTGTAGTTATTGTAATACGAAATAGTAATACAATGATGGAGTGAAAGTATTAAGAAACACGTACTGTGTTAGATAAGACTGCTTTATTCGACCTCGTGTGAGAGAGTGATAGATAAGAAATATGGCTGCTAGGTATAGCAGGAAGTATTATAGAATAGCCACAGATACATTATGTCAATATGTTACAACTACTGTACACATCCGACATTTTATGGACGTTTTATAATGAAGCATATATTCTTTCTGCCTCTGTTATATGGATTTGCAAGTGTTGTTGTTGTTGTTGTTGTCTGCTTTATCGCACCCAGTTCTAAATCGTACGAATTAACCCGATTACTCAATCGGAACATCGTTCGGTCATTTCCGCCTACGTTCGCAATAGTTATACGAACGTAAACCGAAATGGCCGGGCGTTGTTCCGTTGAAGCCTTATTAACTCACCACAATCGGAACATCGTTTAACTAATTCGAACGTAGACGGAAATGGCCAAGCGATGTCCCATTTCTGGCTATAAATAAAGTGCATTCGGATTTTTTTCAGGAATTTATATCTTTAAACTAATTGCGTATAAAACTACCCAAAGATGGTATTGACAGATGATGCTGCAGAAAACCGTACTGATTCTTTAACTTGCATGACTTATTTTCAGACAACGTAAACTTGGACAGTTGGAATGTTGGATCATTAGATGGACATATATGTGCAGGTGAGGCCACTTTAACTGACTACAAACAACATATTAAACATATGCTGCCCATAAAAATTGAGAGGGAAAGACATGTATGTGACGGCCAGGACAGACAAGAGAACGAATGAAATCAACAAAATTGTCCTGAAGGACTCGCACCACTATTATATCTGTTGAATGCCACCTTGAAGTAGAACCCTAGTTCTATGTTCCGTCTTTTTCCAGGATTTTATATTGCAATGATTTATTTTTTCCTACCCTGTGTTAAATGGTCAGTATTCTATACACTGCCGCTGATACAAGATTTCTAGTCAATTCTGCATCATTTTAGAATTGATAATTCGAACCACATCGTAGGCAAATAATTGATATATCATTACTCTAGAAACTGGTAGGTTAAAACGTATAATTCTTTCTTTATAATTGCATATCTTGAACCAGTGAAGAATTGGAGCCCAGACACATGCTGGAATTGTTGCGTTTCACTGTGTTTTGGACGTAACTGTTACAATGGAATCCTATGGGCAATGTTATAGTGGTGTGAGACGGTCTAACCTCTGGAATCACCATCACCACCATTATCATTATTATCGTTATCACTCGAAAACCAAGAGGTGCCAGGTTTGAAACTCGGTGTTGCCATTTCTTCATTTCTGGGTTCTCCCATAGTGAATATGGGCAAAGTACTAAAAGTACTAAAAGTATGACATCTTTCGAATAGGTGATAATTCCGTCGACCCCATTGTGGAGAGAGAGAGAGAGAGAGAGAGAGAGAGAGAGAGAGAGAGAGAGAGAAAGCTAGCTGATGGTTGGGTGTCTGGGTGTTTGAGTAAGTGAATCAGTGGGTGAGTGAATTAATGAATAAATGAATGAGTGAGTGAGTGAGTGAGTGAGTGAGTGAGTGAGTGAGTGAGTGAGTGAGTGAGTGAGTGTATGACGACAATACAGACAGATTCAAACTCATTGTGAGCCAAACGTCATAACTGAGTCTCTGAGAGAAGGCCTCCACAAATACTTTTGAAAGTTCAAGTATTGCGGTCTGCTATTCTGTTTTATATAAAGGAAATTATAGAAAAAATATGCAAATCTTACCATTTAATTCTTACAGTGTCACGTGATTAACAGCCCACGTCACAGAAACATCGTCCGAATAACCACGACAACTATGAATCACTAGTAAAAAACTGCCCTATTTTTACTAATTTAATAATCCCATCTTTGTTTTCTTCAATATCTTAGCATAGTCTGCTCCACGCTATATGCAGAGATGTGTATTCATGTCGTTAAAACACAAATAACTAGTTGTATTTATACACATATCACGGTATGCCCTGCTTTTTTTCTATAAAATTGTGGATATTGTATTAAACGATACACAACTTTTTTAAAACTTGTATCAGATATGACTCCAATTATTATTAATACAGTTTCTTTCAAGTTAAACATTATTTTGTTTAAAAAATACGGACTTGTAATGCATAAAGACAATTCTATACAACACTGCATGATCCACAGGGTCTAGTGGAAATATATATATATTCGATAAATATGTTGTTGTATGGTGTTTAGCGTCGCTTTCAACAATTTTTCAGTCATATCGCGACGGTGTCTACTTGAGACAGTATTCTAAGTGCTGTCACACTGGAGTATCATGCCGCAGACAAATGGTATGATACCCCACCCAGTCACATTATACTGACACTGGGCCGACCAGACCTAGAACTCTCCTATAAATGCTGAGCGTCAAGCGAGGAAGCTTCTTCTTCCGGTTAAAGGTCAAGAGTCTTCTTAGACTGTACCATTTTTAAAGTCTTTGGTATGACCCGGCCGGGGATTGAACCCACGACCTTCCGCATGCGAGGCGTACGCTCAACCACAAGACCACGCCGCGGTCTCGATAAATAAGATATTTAAAAAGTTGATAATATCAGACACTAACTTGGTATTTTCTAATACTTGCGGAATAGTCAAATCCTCCGGTGCATTATAACGGATACCATAAACGTCATCATCAAATATAGAGACTTCATACAACAAATAAAAAGAGGAGGTCTAGAGGAGGTCTAGTGGTAAGGCATCGGACCCAGGATCGGATGGTTCAGTCCTCCGCCACGGCTTTGTATGGTGTTCTTGAGCAAAACACTTTATCCTCATATGCTTAGTTTTGGCTGTACCCAGGAATACTTCGAGTGTGATTTGTTTAAGTTGAAACAACTTGTTTCATAATCGAAGTAAATTATATAAGGCCATTATAAATTAATCGCTAGATTATGATCCAATTTTTTCTTTAAAATGGGGAGGGCAGAAGGATTTTATTTTTTTTTTATGTTTAAAATTTTTGATGTTTTTTTAATATTTAAAAAAAAAACAAAAAAAAAATATGAAAATAAAATGGGTTGGGCCAGCATGAAAGTAAGGGGGCAGGGCGGGGATGATAATTTAGCAATTAATTTTTTATGGCCTAAGTATCCAAACAAATATATTTTTATAACCAATCGCGTAGCATGTACTTGATTACATACAAGTCAGTAGGCGTCTTATTATCACTCAGGTAAATACACCTGATTTCATAGATGACAGAATGGATGCACCGTAGCGAGGAAATAAAAGATCAAGTTTTATTGAATGAATTTCAAACATAATTTGAAAGGCAAATTGTTGGTTTGTCATCGTGTGTATTCGAGGGGGCTCGGAACTAATCTACCAATACACAAACCGAGAATATGACAAAGATATGAGCCCCCTTGCGTAATTTAATTGTTAATGGAAAGCAGTTTAACGTACTATATGAATAAACCATCCTCGACAGGGGGCGAACGTATTTTGAGGGTATGCCTTCTTAGGCGGTAAAAATGAGCGGACGCGTCAAAAATGGCGGATTTTTGTTTGTAAAAGTAACGTTAAGGCACAGAAAAACACGGTAATTTATTTTATACTCATTATTTTTCTTGGATTAACATATTTATTCATAAATTATGTACAGCATATTCCACAACATATATAGTAAAAGGATTGAAATGAAAGAAAATATTTCTTATATAGTTTCTCTCCTCAGTAACTTATACAAACATTTGTGTAAGGTGGCGAAGATTCATTAGATTAGTTTTGATATATTAACAAATTACAGTTCTATAAAAGATATATGATTTTTACATCGATAGTTGTATGTCTTGTTAAGTTTTGAAAGAAAACACAATTTTATAATTAATCATATAAATTAGATAAAAAAAAAATAAACAGAAAAAAAGGCGGACGAGTTCAGGACTAAGGCGAGCGAGCCAAGAGAAACAGACAAGCAACATATAAATTATTATTATTATTATTATTATTATTATTATTATTATTATTATTATTATTATTATTATTATTATAGGTCATTATTTACAAGTCTACAGCTTTATAGCGTTGTTAGATAAGTTTTCAGTTTCTTAATGCATATTCCGTAACTTAAGTATATTGTCTTCCATCGGTAGTTCACTCCTACATTGCAGCTATCACCATAAAAGACGCAATTCGAGAAAACCGAGAGTGTTTACATGTGCCGAAATACATGTTCGTTAAATGACATCTTCTTTTGGACTTTTTCTATGATATCACGCTGTGTTTTCATGAATTTTACTGTCAGTACTGTTTTCACAACCAATAATTTCCAAATTACACTTGATTCGCCCGTTTAAGACCTCAATGTTTTGAAATTCATATGTGTACGACAATATATGAGGGATTTCGTCAACTGTATGCCATAAATGAATGGATGCGTTTGATGCCCAGCAGGGAAAATACAAATATTTTCTTCATTATCTTCGATGTTTGCTTTTCTAAAACTAAGGGAACGCCAAGGTAAATCCATTATTTAAATCAACCATTCAGAAACATTATCAGAGTGCAGTTAATTGTTTTCAAAGAATAAACATTAAGACGTTACTAATTTTGAAAAAAAAAAGCGTCGCAGATGACCAAAACTTTAAATTAAAACAGTATATTTTGTTTTGATGACGTCATATCGACATTCTCACCACCTTGTTTGTATATACATGTAGTAACATGTATGACGAAAGTTGGTTGTAATTGACTTTTATTGATGTCATATTCCGCTCTGTTTAATACCTGCCTATACGCATGTACGCAGCTGGGTCCACATGATTTTTATTTTTTAGCTGATATCAGAAAATTCGTACGTTATATGTTTAATACTGTTCAACAGATTGCATTAGCGTTAAACTATTCAGCAAAACGTCTACTTGCATTTAAAAATGAATATGAAACTGATGTTCTTGACGGAGAAATGTATGGAAGGGTATCACCGCCATAATTCTTAGTCTGAAATTTGTCGTTTGTTCTTTGTGCAATGGGTGTAAATGTTTTTTTCATCTTAGTTCAATGTGGGAAATGAAACATTTCACCTTTGTAACTTTGCTGTTTGTCTACTATATCATATCATTGTAAAAGTAACATACGTCTTATCTTTTCGTGTCAGAATAAACATTACTTGCTGCGTAAAATGTATTTTTAGAATTTGATGTATGTGTCGATATGTGTTTTGGCTGCAGTCAGTCACGAATATCTTTTTATTCCAATGTTCACCCCCTTTGTAATGAGTGTAGGAAATGTAACTGGCCAGGGTATCGGACTATTTCGACTGTGCTGCCGCTGAACGTCATCATTGTAATAAATCCCATCTTCCCATTATAACGTTCGGTGGCCGGCGCTGCAAAATTACAGACAGGTCCCCTGTAAACAACCCAAGAGGTTGCGAATGGAAATATTTGCTGTAAACAGTCATCTCTTAGTACAGCCTTACACGAAAGGTAATTGTGAGGTTTCTTTTTGGTCAGCCACCACCATTGCGTTTTCCATAGACTAACATTATAACGTTTGACCTAATTTTCACTATTTCTACCATTCGCGGACCAAAAAGTTTAGTTTAGTGTGAAACAAGTTATTACAACTTGGGCAAATCATGCTCGAAGTATTCCTGGTTAGAACCAGTACTAAGCATATGCGGAAATGTGTCTTGCACAAGGACCCCACGCATAGCCGTTTCGGAGGATCGAACCCACGATTCTCCGATCACCAAAAAGTCCTACATCATAATAAAGTACTATCCTAGACTCAAATTAAAATGTCCCCAAAATGGGGTCAAAAGTATCACTTTTTACCACTTTTTGCCCCCTGAAGTTGGGTACCCCCACTTTCAGCATGAAAAAAGTAAATTTCACCAAGTTTATTTTCCACAAAGTTTCCTTGATAAAATGAATTTAGTCAAGTCACAGAAACATAATTTTCATTTTCTATTGACACAAACATAATAAACTTATATTTTATTGTGATCATTTGCCAGTTTGACATTTTCATTCAACCAAAAGTAAGCTTACTATGAAAATATATACCCTGAACATCCCTATACTTTTTCAGCCGACCGGTGAGCTCAACTCAATGATGGTAGCTAACCATATGTTCCATATGACCAACGGTGAAAACAAAGCAACGTCGATTCCACTAGGGACCAGTCGTTATTCTTTCATTACCTGTTGTCATAATTGACAATTCCAGTTGTGTATTTCGCATTGTTACATATGCCTAAGTGCGTTGTACAACATGCTTACGGCATAGTTTAACGTTTGCAATTCGAATCCTTTTGAAACACGTGATAATGCTGAACTCGTTATATTATGACAGGAAGTATGTAACTTTTACAATAATAGGGTATAGTAGGATAGACAAATAGCAAAGTTACAAAGATGAAATATTTCATTTCCCACAACGAACTAAGAAGAAAGAAACATTTACACCCATTGCACGAAGAACAAACGACAAATTGCAAACTTAGAATTATGGCGGTGATACCCTTCCATAGAAATGGACCGACTTCAAAACCTTTATGAAACTGGATGGGCAAGTCCACTTACGTTTAAATTGGGCTATTCTACAATTGTGAGTTTATTCGATGTACAGATATAGCATCTTGAAGTTTGGCATAGTTTCGCAGGATGTTATTCCTCTTAACAAGTAGTTGCAAGCAAAGGGCAATTGGAGAGCAATGTGCTTACCACACAGATTTGTCAAGTATATTGCATCAGCTGACGGCACAACAGGGAGACAGTGCTTTACTGAAATCAGCGGTGACAGTGAGAGCTTCCGAAGTGAAGTATACTATATCCTGGGTTAGGTAACCCTAACCCTATCCTTCCCTGTCTGGTTAAACTTATAACCATGCCAGTGCGGAAATGTCGTTCAGTGCCATTCGTAGATTGCGAATTATCTAACGTCAACCACGAGAGCTGAATGTCGCTCTGGACTAGTCATGCTACATAGTTACAGACGTGGGCAGATTGACATTGAAATGTAATCTTAAAAATGCCGGTAAGAATGAATGAATGAATGAATGAATGAATGAATGAATGAATGAATGAATGAACAGTGTTTTACGGCGTAGCAACATATTATAGGTTATTCGACGCCAACAGAAAGGAAGATTCCAGGTTCACTCTATATATACAAAAAAACAACATGTTAACAAACAGATTAAATAAAATACATCAACAAATGAATATGCAGAATGAACCTAGAACCTTGATACCTGCAGAGCTGCAGAGCTGCAGAGTTTCAGAAAATTCTATCATATTACTCAAATTGTCGCTTCCTACGACATGCATGAGCCACAGTGATCCTATTCTTGCCATCACTCACATGGCTCCCTGGAACCACACAGGAGTTGATAATTTAACCACAATTGTGAACGTGACAAAAAAATGATAAAATGAACATGACACCCATTCGGAGGATTCCTACCCCTCTGCAGAGATCGGCAGTGATTCTATTCTTAGCCGGAACCACACGGGCTTGCCGGTAAGAAAGCCCGGAAATGTGATTTTATCTATAACAAGGGGCGCTCAGTTGAGTACAAATTGTGACTTTGTGAAGACAGTCTTACTGTTCTAACGCCGATGATGGTAACATAAATGTTTCGTTTTGCACTGAACGGTAATGCCGGTCATTAAATAAAACGTCATCAAACTTAAAAAATGTTTAACTTATTTTGTAATTACTACAATTTTTTGTTTTAAAACGAAATTACCCAACACCCTTACAACTGGACAATGGCACTCATTCACACAACATCGTTTAAGTGAAAAGGTGAATTTATTCGAGTTTTCATTATTTGTTTGGCAATGTATACTCCAGTAGAGAATGTGCTACTAGTATCTTGAAGAAATGTGCCAAAAATTGTTCATGCCTATGTCTTTTCTTTATAGATGATAACAGAGAATCAAATTTTCTTTTTGGTGTTTTTAGTTACATTGCACTAGGTGAGGGTGAAATAAATTTCCGCTTCTGCGGTTGTGACCGCTTATTTAAGGAAAGTCTTATTTTTTCTGTAAGGCATTTTACCGGGAAAGGAAAAATCATGATGACACACTATGCTGATTTTGTATTCAATGAAGCACTTTAACTGTTATAGTTTCACAAATACACAGTCTTGTTTTTTTAACGTACACGTGTAACTGACAATATCTGTATTTGTATTTCCCCTACTGGGAACGCAGCCATTCATTTATGTCATACAGTTGACGAAAATCCTCATATATTGTCGTACACATATGAAGTTCAAAACGAGGAGGTCTTAAACGGACGAATCACGTGTAATTTGGAAATACTTGGTGGTGAAAACAGTACTGACAGTAAAATTCATGAAAACACAGCATGATATCATAGAAAAAAACAACAAAAGGAGGTGCCATTTAGTGAATACGGATTTTGGTACATGTAAACACTCTCGGTTTTCTCGAATTGCGTCTTTTGTGGTGATAGCTGCATGGTAGGAATTAACTACCGATGGAAGACAATATACTTAGTTACATCTTGGAAGTATGCATTAAGAAAAATAGTGAGTATAAAACAAATTATATTAATCGTGTTTTTCTGTGCTTTGACGTAACTTTTACAAACAAAAATCCGCCATTTTTGACGCGTCCGCTCATTTTTACCGCATACCTTAAAATACGTTCGCCCCCCCCCCCCCGCCCGCCTGCTAGACTGAGGTTCGAATTCGAATAGGTAAACACAGTTGCTGGAGTTGAATTAATCCAAGTGATTGAGTGAGTGAGTGAGTGAGTGAGTGAGTGAGTGAGTGAGTGAGTGAGTGAGTGAGTGAGTGAGTGAGTGAGTGAGTGAGTGAGTGAGTGAGTGAGTGAGTGAGTGAGTGAGTGAGTGAGTGAGTGAGTGAGTTTGTTTGTTTGTGCACGTATGCAAATTAATGACATTAAACATGAGAGATACTTATTTTTCAAAGTTTTATTAAATGAAGTTATAAGAAATGACAAAATATTGATCGAAATATTGTTTTAGGTAGCCTACTTCTATAGGAGCCAATGGGGTTGGGTGTTGGGTTGGGAGTATATGAAATGTACCAAGGAATTAGAGAGTCCTTACCAAACTCCTTTTAGTTAAAGAAGAATCTAGGGGCCGGGGTTAGTTTAAACTTATTTATTTTACTTTAGTTGTATAACAAGTTCTTACAACTTTGGCAAATCACGCTCGCAGTCTTCCTGATTCGAACCATTACTAAGTATATGCAGATATTTTAAGTGTCTTGCTCAAGGACACCACATATAGCCGTGACGGAGGACTGAACCCATGACCCTCCGATCATGGGTTCGGTGCTCTACCATTGGACCACGCGCCGCGCCTGGATTTTAAACCAAGCGATGGAGTGATATGAGAGGATGTTGGGGGAGGGGATAGTGCGACACATTTCTATGGAGTCTTTTAAAGATTTTAATTTTGCGTCTCGGACAGCAGATCAGATATCAAAATAATAAAAAAAAATGCTGTCCATTCACGCCTTATTTAATCAGGCTAGGAGAGAGGGTATTATTATTATTAGATCATTTATTGTCATTATTATCGAGGAACCATAGGAGAAGAAGTTCTCTCTAATTCCTGTTATTATAATTATCATTGTTCGTATAGTTATAAAACCAGCTGAGAAAATTATTATTTTAATCAGTAATACAATAATATTGTTTGCGTTTGTAGCACATTTTGTTTTTGTTTCTCGATTAATATATGGCACAAGGAACATAAAAAACAACGGAAATACGTCATCCGGAAGTAAAATCAAGCAACCCAGAAGTAGTCGTCACTATTTCTCTCTTGCCGCAGTATTGGCTTTTAATTATCGCAAAAATGGGGATGATGGACTTTGATTTCCTCGATGATGTTCGGCGAATGAATAAAAGACAGGTATCTGTCATATGCACGTTATCCAATTGATTGTATATAGTTAAAAACATGATGACATATGTTGCGGTATTTACCCCACCACAAATTATTTTACCAATACAGTCTTTTTATTACAAGATTTGTGTTGACTTGTTTGCTATAAATATTATGTACAATTAAATGATTCGATTACTTTCATATTTTGCTCAATATTTCTTAAGTGACAGTGGTCAACAATCCCAGTACAAAATGTACTTGGCTGCTTATGCCTCAGTCACATTTGCCTCAGCATTCCCACGGTCACATACTGTAGCAGTCACATATGTTTGGGTAGCTGTACGGCGTATTTTGAATTTGTGGAGACAGAAAACCTGCAACTGCCATACGGCCTTAAGCGATGACGCACAGTCGCCTTAGGTTTTTGACAAATACCGAGGCAGATGCAAGGTAGCCGCAAGGTGCCCGCAGGCGGACCATACGGCAACTGTGCGGCTAGACTGACGCTACTGCTACACACGTGGAGTATATAAGGAGGGGTTTGCCACACACATCAGGACATTTCACAAGAAACTTCTACAGCGAATCGAGAAATGAAAAAAGTTACTCTGTGCTATAATCCCACGGCAACCCCTACGGCCTGTAAAAGATAGGACTATGCCCTAGGGCGATCCTCTGCGGCTTTCACAGGTATCTCGATTTTGGGGGGCTATGGCGACTGTATCCTAGCTGTAGAGCAAATGTGACTAAGGCAATATGTAGAGAATGTACATAGGCCACTTACAACAGCCTTGTTTAAAGCTAGCTTTTACAGCGACATGGTTGAAGTGCACTGACTGTATTGGAAGTTAAGCAACAAAGTTAGTGCTTGGATGGATGACCACTGTCACATAACTTAACTTCTGATACAGCCTGTGTACTTCAGCCTTGTCGCTATAAAAGCTAGCTTACAGCTCAACAGTGAGGCTTGCCAATATTACAAGTTCAAAGGGTAAAGGTAAACAAAAAAATTTACCAATGTACATTCACTACACTCTCCCCCTCTTTCACCATTTAGGTGGTATATGACCATACAATGTTCAGTGCTCAAGGTAATTTTGAAGTGAAGTGGACACTTTTTGAGCTATCATGCAATTTTTTACCTGACTTTTCACATTCCTTTATCAATTTTTCTAATATTCAATTCACTATTTCCTCAGTATTATTATTTTTCTTATTGCTTTTCCCGACATTTTTCCTGGAGTCAATAAATGCTTTCTCCTATTCAGAAAGTCAATAGCCTTTATTTTCCAAGCGCTTATTGTACTGCGTGGGTGAAAGTAAACTGGTTTAGCGCCATATTTTTATCATCAGGTATGCATTTTCTGTCGTATTTTATCGGGAATTAAACAATGATACAGTAGTGCGGAAGTTGATAAGAACAAATGTGCTAAGTAGGAATCGGTATTGACAAGAATACGCAAAAACTCAAGGAAATATAGAAACGTGCATGAAAGGGAAAAGGTCTGCGTTTTTATACGTCCATATTAAATAACTTGTGCATATTTGTCAATTTTCTTTGCCTAAAAAAGGCAGATACGCAGCTTAACTATTATCTATACCATTCCCAAGAAAGAACGATTTATGCAACCACATGTTAGATAGTGATGGAGGTCATCCAAGTGTACGTTTTTTGTTCCTTTTACAATTTTTGCACTTCAACCATGCAGGGCTGTAGCCAAAGTTTGATTTTTACAGGAGGCACACTCCCAACCTTGTTAGGATGGTTTGTAGAAAAATATTTTAGCTCCCACAATGCACTTTTTACTGTTTCCTGATATCTGAGAGACACATGTTACACCTTTCAAATTGATAAAACTAACTACTGCATTTTATACAAGTGTTCTTGTTTTACACAAATATTTTGAATGCACATTTGTAGCATTTTATAAACAGGCCCTACACATCAATGCTTAGTAATAAAACTATTAGCTTTGTGCTGTAATATAATTATATTGATACTATAAATATATGCGGAAAATGACATACTGTTGCAAGTTGCGGATAATTAATTTTTTTTTATAAAATAATTAATTAAAACAAATTCTACAGGAGGCAAATGCCTCTGTTTCCCTCAGTGTGGCTGCGGCCCAGCCATGTCACAATATAAGCTAGCTCATCAGTGACCAATGCACAATCACTACAGACTTTTGTCATGCTCTGTCAATGTTGCTTTCTCGTCATGATAGTCCTGGAATTTGGAACAGTGCTCCATATAAGCTGCTGCAGCCTGCAAATTTGTTAATTTATGCATATCCAAACAGCTGTTTCATATTTTGGTAGACAGGAAACAGCCACATAAACTGGTTCCTCACAAGTCATTGGCAGATTGAAAGTAGAGTCGAGTACCAGTTTATTCAGACATAAGACCAGAAATTGTGAGTTGCAGGCAGCTGCATTTGTGCAGGAAGCAACTAGTTTGTTCATTTTGAGCTCTACTGGCCGAAGGCCAGGCCCTGAGGTTATAAAACATTTTTCATGCTCAACTCAAATTCGTACTCAAAACACAATTTCTAGGATTCATATTTACAAACCCAATTCAAAGCCCACACACTTGACTAGGTCTCAAACTTTAGAGTATTAATGCAGATTTGACGTAGAAAAGTATACGTATTTATGTTTATTTTGTTATAATGAGTTGATTGATCTTCGAGTTGAGCATGAATTCTTGAGTTGAGCATGGAAAAAATATTTATAACTTCGGACCCAGAAGTTCTTATGCGATGGCGTGTCATCTGTCGTCTCTGAAGTGTGTTAGCAGCACTTTCTCTGAAACCACAAGGCTAATTAAATTGAAACTTCACATGGATGTTTCTATTGCATAGGAGACTGTACAGAATTTTTTTATTTTTTTTCGATTTGAAATTCAATATGGCTACGTTACTAAAAATAGTCCAAAACTTAAAAAATCTTTTTATCATGAACGGCCCAACAAATTTTCAAAATGTTAATGTAGTAATGATAACCAACTATAGTTTTGTTAGATTTGTTCAAAAGGTGTCCCAAGGGTTTAAATATCTTGCCCTGAGGGTTCAATTAGAGGACACATGTCATTATAATAAAAAAACTTTTTTTTTTTAAAAAAGGAAATGATTTTGCCTATATCTTCACAGAAGCCTTGTTTGGTGAAGGAGATTCAGATTTGTAAAAATGACTGGGTTCCACTGTCTTAAGGGGTCAGGAGGGGCCACAAAAGGGTAAAATTTGGGAATTACAAAAATCGTTTTCTTAAGAAACGGTATGTTAGACTTGTTCATATTTGGCATAAATTATCCCTATGTGTAGGGGTTTGATTGCAGATAACAATTTAGGGGATAAAATTTATAGGGGCCCTGTAAGGGGACTTGTTTGAGCGTGATTTGCCTAAGTTGTAATAACTTGTTTCACAATCAAAGTAAAATAAATAAGTTTAAACTAAGGGGACTTAGAATTTTACATAGGAAAACAGAAAATTCTCTTTTTTATTTAGGCGAAATTATTATTCAGTTGGAGTTCTGAAGTATCATCTAGTCATAGGAAATAAGAATTGGCTCAGTATGGAGAATCGACTTTCCATAAGGAGCCAGGGTGGGTCAAAAAAGGGTTAAAATAGAAAATTTTCAAAAATCTTTTTTCTCAACAGCCGGTCAGTCAAATTTGTTCATATTTGATATGGATTATTGCAATGACTATGGGTTTAAAGTTTGTACAAATCAAGGGTCTTGTATTTATAGGGCACTGTTAGGGGACTTTGAGTTTTATATAGGATTACTATTGAAAAACGGAAAATTTTCTTTTTTTTAATCATTCATTTATGACTTTTTTTTTTATTTAGTTTGAGTTTTGAAGCAACTTGTAGTCATAACAAATATGATTTTGTTCAATACGAAGGATTGACTTTCTAAAAGGGGCCAGGTGGGGTCACAAAATGATTAAAATTGAACATTGTCATAAATCTTATTCAGTCAAATTTGTTCATATTTGATATAAATTATCCCTATGATTAAGAAATCTAAGTTTGCACAAATCAAGGGACACTGGGATGTATAGAGGCCCTGTAAGGGTCTTTGAGTTTTACATAGGTATACTATGAGAAAATGGAAAATTCTCATTTTTTTGTCCATTTGGGTAAATATGTTGTTCAATTTGAGATCTAAAGCATTGTCTAGTAACAGTAAATTTGATTTTGTTCAGAGTGGGTGATTGAAGTTCTGACAAATTAAGGGGCTGGGTTGTATAAGGGTTCTGTACAGGGGACTATATTTTTTACAGATGAATGGTATGGGAATCTAAAGTATTTCCTTTTCATAGCAATTAAGTTTTTGTTCAGTATGGGTGTGGTGGGGTATTTATCCATAAGTTGTTAAGATGACCTATAAAGAGGGCAAATATTGTGGAATTTCAAAAAGTGCTATGGCCACTATGAGTCAGTAGAGCATCATCGGGGCCCTCTTGGGCCTCTTGTTTGAAGTTGTTGGCAACATTTGATACAATACTAATAATGCAAATCAAGAGTTGCAGGGCCGCAGCAACAATTTTTACAATGCTGTGCATTTATATATAACAGTTCAATCAAGATAAGGCATTTGAATTACTTTCATTTAGACAATACTCCATGTTTCACTCAATTGTTGTAAACTTACTGAGTGAAAATCACCCAATTAATGCTTTGATTTTAGGGTTTCACTCAATTATTTTAATTTTGAAGAGTTTTCATCCTATTCAGCCAGTTCTTATCTGGGGCACTGTGGTATGAAAGGCAACTTACATCCATCATTTTTTTTTATTTTTTGTAGCTATATTACCAGGTGTTGAACTTAGGTATGATCAGTGTCACGCTGGTTATATTCGAGGGAGGAGGGGCTAATATTCAGAAAGATATGGTAATTTATTGTATGTTTTGTATTTTCTGTTTTGTAGCTATATTACCAGGTGTTGAACTTAGGTATGATCAGTGTCACGCTGGTTATATTCGAGGGGGGAGGGGCTAATATTCAGAAAGATATGGTAATTTATTGTATGTTTTGTATTTTCTGTTTTGTAGCTATATTACCAGGTGTTGAACTTCGGTATGATCGTATCCTCGGCACTTATGATCTGGAAGGGGCTGATGGTTGTGACAGGCAGCGAGAGTCCCATAGTTGTTGTACTTAGGTGAGTTTGGTTTTCTTGAAACTATATTAAGTCATCATAAATTAATCCCTAGATCTTCATCCATTCCTGACCCGGACCCTACTTCTTTTACCCGTCCCAACTTATTTAAATGTGAAACGATAAAAACAGAAGGTAATAATTACTAATTACCAAAGTGGCGTCGCAATCTTTCGATGATTTTTCTTTCATTTCATGCCTAATTCTTCACTTCCCTTTGAATATCTGTAAAAATAAGGCCGTCTTTAAAATAATGTTTGTTTGCTGTGCTCCCACCCAGTAGTTTTCATGTGGGTAGGTAGGTAGCTATTTTTTTTTGTTACCAGATTTTAATTTTACATAGTGACTTTAAACAAAAATGGACAGAAATCAGCAAAAAATAATTTCAACACTTCGAAAGTCAACAAAAAAGTTTGGGTAGCTGCAACTTTGAACAAATTATTTTTTAAGAATGGCCCAAAATGTAAGTACAAACCAGTCCCAGTTTTGAAACAAATTTAGATTAAAATCTAAGAATTAATGTATTATTATGTGAATATTGTGGATGATCTCCATGTTGTGAATTAACCCTGTGTGGGAGGGTCCTCCTAAGCCGAGAGAGTCATCCGTGGCTGAGAGAGTCAACCGTGGCCGAGAGAGTCATCCGTGGCCGAGAGCGTCCTCCGTGCCCGAGAGCGTCCTCCGTGGCCGAGACAGTCCTCCATGGCCGATACGGTCCTCCGTGGCCTAGAGCGTCCTCCGTGGCCAAGTGGTTTAAGATGCTGTTTGAAGACTTAAAACTCTCACTGCTAAAGTTGAAGGTTCCAGTCCTGCTCATTCCAAAAACTTTATGTTGGAAAGTTTTCAAGTTACTTATGGAAGGATGGTGGTTCTACTTAATTTTGAAGTCGTCCTCCACTAATAAAACTGGATATGACATAGAAAACATAAAATGTGTTGTCAATGATGTTAAACACCATTAAAAGACACAATAAACCTGTCCCTTCACGATTGTCATGTATTGGATAATGTAAATAAAAAATTTAGGCAAATTTCAAATGTAGTAATGTTCAAAATATATGTTACAAGTTCCAACATGTATATTGCAATTCTGGCTTTGATTCCTATTTCTGCCTTTAATATAATTCTTTGTTTATTCCAATTTCAATGATTACGGCAAGCCTCCCAGTGTACTGGGCCATCCAAAAATAAATATTGTTTGTCATGCTCCTACCTACCCACTCACATTGCAGCTACCAAAACATTTTTATGGACTTTCACAGATTTTTACATGATTTCTGACAATCTTTTGTTCAAAACAATATTAAAAAATCAAAATCGGGCAAAAAAAAAAATTAGCTTTCTCCCTTTCTTATCACATGAAAAATACTGGGTCAGAGCACAGCAAACACATTATTTTATGAATGGTCCTGGTACATCTCAGTCTCAGCATACTCTGCAGCTGACATGTTTTATACACTGTCTTGAGGTGTTGTGAACTTTTAAAATACAATATGAAAGGTGGTGAAAGAAGTGATTTACCAGGGTCATTCAACAAGTAACTGGCGCACTGTCTCACATAAAGTTTCTGTACCAGGGTCATTCACAAGTAACTGGCGCAACTGTCTCACATAAAGTTTCTGTACCAGGGTCATTCAACAAGTAACTGGCGCACTGTCTCACATAAATTTTCTGTACCAGGGTCATTCAACAAGTAACTGGCTCACTGTGTCACATAAAGTTTCTGTACCAGGGTCATTCAACAAGTAACTGTCAAACTGTCTCATATAAAGATCCTGTACCAGGGCCATTCTGCAAGTAACTGGAAAACTGTCTCACATAAAGATTCTGTAACAAGCAAGACCCAAGCTGACGACCTCAGCAGTAACATGTAAGTACAGGTGGTTGGACAACTCAGCCCTGGCAGACCCCATATTACTGATTCTACCTAGGTTAAGAAATCTTGAAGCAAGATTTGTGTAACTTGGAAGAACTTGTTTCACAATCAATTTAAAATAAATAAATTTGAAAGTAAACATCCACATTCAATACGCAACAATATTGTTTTCAGCGGCAGTATGGAACCAGCCTTCTACAGAGGTGACCTTTTGTTCCTGACCAATTACAGGGAGGAGCCAATCAGAGTTGGCGAAATTGTCGTATTTAAAATAGAAGGTCGAGAAATACCCATAGTTCATAGAGTGCTCAAAATACATGAAAAGTAAGTTCATTTTATGCAGCAAAATTATCATGTTTAAAACAGAAGGTCTAGATATGCCCATAGTTCATAGACGATCAAAATACACAAAAAATAAGATTTGTTTCACAGTAATTATAGTAACAATTAGTACATGTCACTTGCAATGTTATGTACTGTTAGAGAGTGTAACATATTTTGTAAAGTGTTGAAATCAGTAATGGCACCATTGCGTTTTGAATATAAATTTTGTCAACTGTTTTCAGAGAAAATGGTACAGTTAGATTTTTGACAAAGGGAGATAATAATTCAGTGGATGATCGAGGATTATATGCCCCTGGACAATTATGGCTGGAGAAGAAGGAGGTTGTTGGAAGAGCCAGAGGGTAAGATTTGAATTTATTTCATTATTTGAACAGCCAGCTTTTACCTTATTGAGTTTATTCTAATTTATTTTAGCTGAAATACATAGTAAGTTCAGTACTTATATGAAAGGTTCGCTTCTTGGATTGAACCAGTACTAAGTTGTTTTTAAGAGGACATTGAGTCGAGCTTGTACTGAGTTGTTTTTGAGAGGACATTGAGTCGAGCTTGTACTGAGTTGTTTTTGAGAGGACATTGAGTCGAGCTTGTACTGAGTTGTTTTTGAGAGGACATTGAGTCAAGCTTGTACTGAGTTGTTTTTGAGAGGACATTGAGTCGAGCTTGTACTGAGTTGTTTTTGAGAGGACATTGTGTCAAGCTTGTACTGTGTTGTTTTTGAGAGGACATTGAGTCAAGCTTATACTAAGTTGTTTTTGAGAGGATATTGAGTCAAGCTTGTACCGAGTTGTTTCTGAGAGGACATTGAGTCGAGCTTGTACCGGATTGTTTTTGAGATGACATTGAGTCGAGCTTGTACTTAGTTGTTTTTGAGAGGACATTGAGTTGAGCTTGTACTTAGTTGTTTTTGAGAGGACATGAGTCGAGCTTGTACTGAGTTGTTTATAGAGGACATTGAGTCGAGCTTGTACCATGTTGTTTTTGAGAGGACATTGAGTTGAGCTTGTACTGAGTTGTTTTTGAGAGGACATTGAATCGAGCTTGTACTGAGTTGTTTTTGAGAGGACATTGAGTTGAGCTTGTACTGAGTTATTTTTGAGAGGACATTGAGTCGAGCTTGTACTTAGTTGTTTTTGAGAGGACATTGAGTCGAGCTTGTACTTAGTTGTTTTTGAGAGGACATTGAGTCGAGCTTGTACCATGTTGTTTTTGAGAGGACATTGAGTTGAGCTTCTACTGAGTTGTTTTTGAGAGGACATTGAATCGAGCTTGTACTGAGTTGTTTTTGAGAGGACATTGAGTCAAGCTTGTACTGAGTTATTTTTGAGAGGACATTGAGTCGAGCTTGTACTTAGTTGTTTTTGAGAGGTCATTGAGTCGAGCTTGTACTGAGTTATTTTTGAGAGGACATTGAGTCAAGCTTGTACTGAGTTATTTTTGAGAGGACATTGAGTCGAGCTTGGGATCGAACCAGATATCACTGGGGGCAGCAGCCAACACTCTATCCACTGTACTACTGACTCGCCTATATTTTTGAGAGGTCAATCTTGGGACGGCTTGAAGTGTGAGTGGCTAACACATTATATCCAATGCTCTACCAACCCACTGTTTTTGTTTTATTTCAGAAGAAAATACATTTTGAGGCCTTTATAAATTAATCCCTAGATTATCATCCATATTTTTCTTAAAAATGGGGAGGGTTGAGGATTTTATTATTATTTTTTTAAAAATAAAACGGGCCATGGAGGCATGAAAATAAGGTGGGGGTGGATGGGTTGGGGGGGGGGGGGGGGGGGGGGGGGGTGATAATATAGCAATTAATTTATTATGGCCTAAATGGTAAATAATATACTATATAAATTTTGAAGGAAATAAACTTTTTTATGGCACATGACAACAACACGAAAAAACATTTTACCCAAGCTAAGGTGAGTAATTGTTGTCCCCTTCAATGGAAGATGCCAGGCCCCATTAGCTCAGTTGTTATTGTGTCTGACTATAAATCCAGTGGTCATGCATTCAAATCCCCACCTGGCCACAATCTCCGTGATGTTTGATATACAACATTGCGCCTCATTATCATTCGCCTCTCACTGCTGATTCAAGTGGGAAGGCTATCAGTTACTTGTGGAGATGAGGTGTGCTCGAATACGGGTCAACCTTTCAGGATCCCAGGAAACAGTGGTTAGGTTTACTGATCGTCTGTTGGCCCTCATTGGTATAAATATCCAATTAATCAATCAATAATTGGAAAGTTGTTTGTCTGTCTGTGTGTCAGTTCATCCAAACCAGTATTTCAGGTTTAGGGGTTAGAAATAACAGTGATTATCTATTAAAACTTTGATTTAGGGGATAATATCTGGTTATGCTCAGACTAGAACAGCCCCAGCCCCACTCCCCTCCAAAAACGTCAGTTCCTTGACATATTGATAGGGACTCCCACTCGGCAGGATGGTCAGGACATTGTTAGGGAATTCTGGAAAATATCAGTGAAGTTTTGAAATTAAGGACAATGTCAAAGAAATGTCAGAGAGCTTTTGTTTCTCAGAAGTTGTCAATTCTATTTGAATGCCAGTTTTATTATACACTAAAGATTAGATAGTATAATACTAACAAAATATTAGTGTGAAATAAACATTTTGACCTAATGAGGTGGATCAGGCCTGGTTAGCTCAATCGGTAGTGCATCTGACTATCAATTCAGGGAGAGTGAGTTCAGAGTCTTTAGTCATATACAGTTTAATATTTAGTTGTTATTGTTTTTACAGCTATCTTATGGTAACTCATTTATTCTGCCCACCCGTTAATGTGTTGTGGGTCGAGGAGGAACATTTAGTTATCCCTTAAATTAGTATACAATGCTTATTTTCAAAATGTTACGGGTAAAAAAATGAACATTCAAATTGCCATTTAAAACAAACTAATCAACACTGAAATTGAGAATAACCAATTATCTTGCCCCTTAATAAAAATTCCAATGCTTTAATAAGAAATTTCAATGTTTAATACCCCCAAATACTGCTTATCTGGACAAATCTACATCATTTATATTCAGCCATTCTTTAAAATTTGACACAATTCTTATTAAAAAAATGTTGGAAAATGAGTTGGACGAAACTGCAAACTCAGTTATATTTTCATATTATTTGGAACTTGCTGATGCTTATTTCAAAATTTGACTCACACCGTTGTAACAGTTTTTAAAAAAAATAAGTCCACTTTAGACCTATGCCACTGTCTGTTACGGAACATAGAATAAACTCCTGTACCCATTTCACACAGTCTTATTCCTACATATGTATGTCAAAACGGTTTTGAAAAGTATTAATATCTATAACGACCATAATCTTTTAAACAAACGTAGATATATATCTGTTTTTCTTACTATGTCAGTATTTGTGAGGATAATATTAAACACAAAGAATGAGTCAAATTAATGAACATCTTTAATTATTTTACACTTAACTATAATTAACTGTAAAGTTAAAATAACACAAACTATCATAGAACGTCTTTGCCATTTATGATATGATAATATGTTGTTAAAAGAATACACCATATATCATGTTGAATCAGTTGAAAATATACCCTGTAAAAGTGAACTTAACAACATGCTCATTTAGTTACGGAGCACAGGAACAAAAACAAACTGAAGAGTGAATATAGCATTTCGCAAAACACATATTTTGTCTGTAGAATTAAGTTGCTTGTGTTCTTTAATGATGCCAATTATGTTAATCTACTTTAAAATGTAAATATCAAATGGCATCAACATGTATGAGTTCATTGTCTGTTATGGAACATATCAAAACAAAATTCACCACTGTCTCGATATCTTATGACATTTTATCTTATTTAATCACTTACTGCAATGCTAATTGTATATATAGTATGGTTTAAACTATTTATCTTGAATAATGTTTCAATCAAAGTAACACATACACAACAAATACACCATGTTTCAAGTATATAGTGCAAATTGTTACGGAACATATTTGATTTGATCTCTGGTGCTGGTTTTAGACTATTCAAACTTGAAAACATCTAAAGAGAAGAAAAGAAGATGTTGGGATATAAGGATCACAAATCAACAAGTCATACAGTGTAGAAATTAAGTTATTGCAATGAGCCCGGGAATCAAAAGCGCAGCAAAATAAAACACTGTATCAACCATTTATCCTTTTTCCAAAATGTTTCTTATAACTGAAGATGTGTAAGGAATTATCATAATAAGGGTAATTCAGCGGAATGCCTCAAACTTGTTAATGACTGCATTTGTTTCTTTATCATCCATCTTGTACAAGCGTTTCGATTTTCCTATTGCACTTATCTTTTGCAAAACCGATAATACCTATGTTCGGTCTACCCATATCTCATCCTCTTGCGGAGGGAATTTGAAGGTATTTCCATATTTACCAGCTTTTGTCAAGAAATTAATTTTGTAGTCATTTTCATCAATGTCCGTCACTTTCCCTATATACCAATCAGCATCATAAACTGCAGCAACCCAGTCATTGGTCTTAATTGTATCATCACCTACTTTATCTGCAATTAGTGTCTCTTCAGAAAAAACAGTTGTCTCTTTATTTTGACATTCCTGTGTTTGACTTTTATTTAATTCAAGCTGCATTATTGTATCATCTGACACACTTGGTTGGCTTTTCTTCTTTGAATTTCTTAACGGTTTTATTACCCAGCCATCACAGTCACTTTTCCTAACATCAGTCAGGCAATCTAGACATGAACAGCTTAAATCTCTCGTAGCTAGGAGGCCATCTTCTAATGGTACCACAGCATGAATCAACATTGTACCTGAAATAGCATTTGGCTGCTCCTTCTGATTGAGGATTTCTGTTGCCCTTTAAATGTCAGTTTCAGTGTATTTAATGAATTTTATCTTAGTACTGTGTTCCTTGCGTGTCACCCACTTGTAGAATTCCTCAGCGTCCTGAATCATGCATTTCTGCTGCTTCACTGCCATGTCTGCAGACCGTTTTACGCTTGCCCCTAGTCCATCACAGGGACCTTTCCCTTGACCAGCCTCTAGGTAGTTCCATTTAGCTTTCACTCCAAAATCCTTCTGATGGTCATACACAATATTGAAAAAAGTTTTATTCCGATACTGACTGGTCGGAGAATCAGTTAGATAGTGTATGCAACGAATGTCAGGATAGTCAGATTTAAGAAGCAATACTAACTTCTGTAAAATACAATATACTACAGTTGCATTGTGTAACAAGATGTCCGATATTGCAACATAACTTTGGACATGCTGATCCTTATCATACACTACCATTGTATGCAGTGAAACCATCTGTGCATTCCAATAAGTGCTCTGGACTTCTTCTAAAGATGAACAGCCATAGTTTTCTGCAAAATCCATCCAGGGTAAAAGCTCATTCTCTGGCATATTTTCTCGAAGTTTCCGCATTTCTCTGTACTGGTTCTGGACTCGCATAACATGGGCTCTAAATTTCACAGACTCCAAAGACACTACTTCTATAAACTCTTTCAAAGATAATGTTTCTTCTTTTTCTTTCCATCTGTATTTGTCACCATCTTTACATTTTCGCCATTGTCGATATTGAATTTCAGACTTTCCTGACAAACTGTCTGTAAGTGTTTCAGCCAAACTTTCTTGGTCCTTGAATTCCTTCAGGAAAACATCTGGGTTTGAGCTGCAAAACACCCCTGCATTTTTCATGGCTTTTACTTTCAAAGCAAAGTTTTGGTGATATGTACATAAACATGTTCTTCTGCAAGTGAAACTAGTTAGCATAATATGATCAGGCCTCAGCTTACAAAATGCACTTCTTGAAAGTTTAACCTCCGGATTTTCAAATAAAATCTTTTCATGTAAGTTATGTAAGTAATCACTAAGCACACGTTTTTGGATTGGAACCTTTCACATACTTTAGCATCCCGCTTACCTGGAAGTAACACACAGTTATCCTCCCTCTCTAAAAAGCTCGACACTTTTTCAGCTATTTTATTCTTTTCAGTAGGCGAGACTCTTTTCTTAGCTAAGTTAGACAGTTTCTTCCCTGATACACCCACCTGCTGGCTTAAAGTTGCTAAACATCTGTATCTTTTAAGTATTGTTGCTGCAAGTTTCACGTTTTTACTATCCTTTTTCTTGTAACCTTTTACTGTTGGTGTTATTGTGTCAATAAGGGCTTGTCCAAGAACTAACTGCCTGTGGACAGAGCTGCACTTCTTTAAGCTTATCCCAGATTTTCTCAATAAGTGTTTTGTTTTTGAACGTGGTGTACAGGGTTGGACTTCACCAGAAACTATACTACTTGCGTCACCAGAATAAGAACTGTCTCCAATATTTGCACCTTTCTTCAGATTTCTTTCTGCCCTTTTCTGTATTTTCCTTTTATTTTTCTCCAAGTTCAGACATTTTGTCTTAAAAAACGCAATATCCCTGTACACCTTTCGTAGTGCTCTTCGATAGCGTGTCTTGACCCCAGTCCCTTGGCTTGTGCCTGGCTGGGAAAATATGGGAAGTTTGACAGTTGGTTTTTCTATGCTTCTAGTAACTCTTTTTACCTCTGATTCAGTTATTTCTTCTCTCTGTCTTCTCTTTTTACGAAGATAAAGCTTCTTGAAATCACTACGGCATTTTTCTCTCTTCTTTTCCAGCTCTTTGGATGGTAGAAGATGAAAGGAATATATGCTTTCTGTTTCCTTTCTCTTTCCTTCCTGCGATATTCTTCTATGTTTTCCGCTCTTTTCTTATCACGCCATTGTTTTTGCCTTTCGGCATTTGTCAAGGGCATCCTGGAAATAAATTAAACAATTCTCAATTAATGGTTAAAGGTAAATGTATATGTTATCTTGGCCAGGAAATAATACTTTTTTCCGTAACAATTTGGCTATGTTCCGTTACGAACTCTGTTTTGGGTATACACTTTTCCATTTAAAGACATGTGAACATGACTTGGATAATAGTGTTCGATTTCATAAGAGTCATACATTATTCATGGATAAACTTGAATTTAGATTCAAATGTAAATACTTCAAAAATAATTCTATGTTCCGTAACATAGTACTTCAATCACTCATTCATTTTAGGCTCTATTTTGTTGACTAAATCTTTATTATCGGGTACAAACACATATTTATTAAATGTTCTCAAAGAGCCAACATCGAACTGTCAAAAATAAGCAATTTAATAGCAGACGAAATGTTAACAAGTAAAGTCTATGTTCCGTTACGATACTTTATAAGAGTATATTTTCAAGGTGACCACCGTTTAAAAATTAAGCATCAAACCACAATAATAACGTCAATGGCTTTAATTCGTAAATTTGTTTCCCATCATAAACGGAATTTAACTTATCTTGTGAAAAAGTTGGTTTAACAAAGGTCTGATATTAAACTTACCTTCATAGAGTATGTATTTTATTGATTTTACAAACTGACAGCAGACGAAGCATCACTGGTCATCAAATATTTTGCGGTTTGCCCGTGTGAATCACTTGCTGATTGTTAATACGCACAGTAATGCTTTAAATGGATCGTAATAGTTTTTATAACGGAGCATAGCTGTTACGGAACATATAGTTCACACTGTATCTTAGCGATTTATATTATAATGTGTGTTAACTGAAGGTGTATGTTTGGCTATTTCTTTCAGAGTTTTACCATTCCAAAAAAAACAAACGTCGAACCTTAAATATACAAAGCCCAGTGCAAATAAACTGTAGTTACGGAGCATAGATTAAAAAGTGTGACAAATCTTTTTCGGATTTCTTAACCACTTTTGAGGAATCTACACAAGATAAATGCTTCATTACAATTTTTTCTCATATGGTAAACCTTTTGACAAGTCAAACCTCTTACTTTTGTCAAGTTGACATGGTTGGTTATCTCTTGTCTAGCCATTTTAAAATAGTTATGGTAGCATAGGTGATTATTAGAGACATACCTTCTTCGAGAAATATTTCAAATTAGGAACGTTTCATATACAAATGTCATGTATTGGATCTAAAAGAAAAACGTCTCGATGGGACTTGGGTGAAAATAAAGACAAGAACCTGATGTTGAACTATATATTTTTTGACTTGTTACATTGAACATGCGACTGCGACACAGCAAAACAACACAGTTTCCAATTTTTGTTTTGTATTAAAACGACGAATACGACCTATCACAATGAAATATCTTGGTTGCCTTATTGACAAAACACATATGCTAGTTAACTGAAACAGATTTTTCGGTTTTCAAGAAGTAACTACTATATGCATGCATAATTGATACATGCGACAAGACATTTTTGAAAAAGAGTCAAATTTTAAAGAATGGCTGATTACTCTGACAAATCTACATCACTTATATTACTCTGACATATCTACATCTCTAATATTACTCTGACAAATCTACATCACTTATATTACTCTGACAAATCTACATGTCTTATATTACTCTGACAAATCTACATCACTTATATTACTCTGACAAATCTACATCACTTATATTACTCTGACAAATCTACATCACTTATATTACTCTGACATATCTACATCTCTAATATTACTCTGACAAATCTACATCACTTATATTACTCTGACAAATCTACATGTCTTATATTACTCTGACAAATCTACATCACTTATATTACTCTGACAAATCTACATCACTTATATTACTCTGACAAATCTACATCTCTAATATTACTCTGACAAATCTACATCACTTATATTACTCTGACAAATCTAAATCACTTATATTACTCTGACAAATCTACATGTCTTATATTACTCTGACAAATCTACATCACTTATATTACTCTGACAAACTACATCACTTATATTACTCTGACAAATCTACATGTCTTATATTACTCTGACAAATCTACATCACTTATATTACTCTGACAAACTACATCACTTATATTACTCTGACAAATCTACATCACTTATATAACTCTGACAAACTACATCACTTATATTACTCTGACAAATCTACATCACTTATATTACTCTGACAAACCTTCATTTCTAATATTACTCTGAAAAATCTACATTACTTATATTACTCTGACAAATCTACATCACTTATATTACTCTAACAAATCTACATGTCTTATATTACTCTGACAAATCTACATCACTTATATTACTCTGACAAATCTACATCACTTATATTACTCTAACAAATCTACATGTCTTATATTACTCTGACAAATCTATATCTTTTATATTACTCTGACAAACTACATCACTTCTATTACTCTGACAAATCTACATCTCTAATATTACTCTGACAAATCTACATCACTTATATTACTCTGACAAATCTACATCACTTATATTACTCTGACAAATCTATATGTCTTATATTACTCTGACAAATCTAAATCACTTATATTACTCTAACAAATCTACATGTCTTATATTACTCTGACAAATCTACATCTCTAATATTACTCTGACAAATCTACATCACTTATATTACTCTGACAAATCTACATATCTTATATTACTCTGACAAATCTACATCACTTATATTACTCTGACAAACTAAATCACTTATATTACTCTGACAAATCTACATCACTTATATTACTCTGACAAATCTACATCTCTAATATTACTCTGACAAATCTACATCACTTATATTACTCTAACAAATCTACATGTCTTATATTACTCTGACAAATCTACATCACTTATATTACTCTGACAAATCTACATCACTTATATTACTCTAACAAATCTACATGTCTTATATTACTCTGACAAATCTACATCACTTATGTTACTCTGACAAACTACATCACTTATATTACTCTGACAAATCTACATCTCTAATATTACTCTGACAAATCTACATCACTTATATTACTCTGATAAATCTACATCACTTATATTACTCTGACAAATCTATATGTCTTATATTACTCTGACAAATCTACATCACTTATATTACTCTAACATATCTACATGTCTTATATTACTCTGACAAATCTACATCACTTATATTACTCTGACAAACTACATCACTTTATTACTCTGACAAATCTACATCACTCATATTACTCTGACAAATCTACATCTCTAATATTACTCTGACAAATCTACATCACTTATATTACTCTGACAAATCTACATGTCTTATATTACTCTGACAAATCTACATCACTTATATTACTCTGACAAACTACATCACTTATATTACTCTGACAAATCTACATCTCTAATATTACTCTGACAAATCTACATCACTTATATTACTCTGACAAACTACATCACTTTATTACTCTGACACATCTACATCACTCATATTACTCTGACAAATCTACATCTCTAATATTACTCTGACAAATCTACATCACTTATATTACTCTGACAAATCTACATGTCTTATATTACTCTGACAAATCTACATCACTTATATTACTCTGACAAACTACATCACTTATATTACTCTGACAAATCTACATCTCTAATATTACTCTGACAAATCTACATCACTTATATTACTCTGACAAATCTACATGTCTTATATTACTCTGACAAATCTACATCACTTATATTACTCTGACAAACTACATCACTTATATTACTCTAACAAATCTACATGTCTTATATTACTCTGACAAATCTACATCACTTATATTACTCTGACAAATCTACATCACTTAAATCACTCTGATAAATCTACATCTCTAATATTACTCTGACAAATCTACATCACTTATATTACTCTGACAAATCTATATGTCTTATATTACTCTGACAAATCTACATCACTTATATTACTCTGACAAATCTACATGTCTTATATTACTCTGACAAATCTACATCATTTATATTACTCTGACAATTCTACATCACTTATATTACACTGTCAAATCTATATCACTTATATTACTCTGAAAAATCTACATCTCTAATATTACTCCGACAAATCTACATCACTTATATCACTCCGACAAATCTACATGTCTTATATTACTCTGAAAAATCTATACTGTTTATATTACTCTCACAAATCTATACTGTTTATATAACTGATTATATATGTGTCTGTTTTCAGGTTTGTACCGTACGTGGGGATAGTGACAATATCAATAATTATATATGTGTCTGTTTTCAGGTTTGTACAGTACATGGGGATAGTGACAATATTACTGATTATATATGTGTCTGTTTTCAGGTTTGTACCGTACGTGGGGATAATGACAATATTAATGATTATATATGTGTCTGTTTTCAAGTTTGTACCTTATGTGGGGATAGAGACAATATTAATGATTATATATGTGTCTGTTTTCAGGTTTGTACCGTATGTGGGGATAGTGACAATATTAATGATTATATTTGTGTCTGTTTTCAGGTTTGTACAGCACATGGGGATAGTGACAATACTAATGATTATATATGTGTCTGTTTTCAGGTTTGTACCATACGTGGGGATAGTGACAATATTAATGATTATATATGTGTCTGTTTTCAGGTTTGTACCGTATGTGGGGATAGTGACAATATTACTGATTGTATATGTGTCTGTTTTCAGGTTTGTACAGTACGTGGGGATAGTGACAATATTAATGATTATATATGTGTCTGTTTTCAAGTTTGTACCTTATGTGGGGAAAGTGACAATATTAATGATTATATATGTGTCTGTTTTCAAGTTTGTACCTTATGTGGGGATAGTGACAATATTAATGATTATATTTGTGTCTGTTTTCAGGTTTGTACCATATGTGGGTATAGTGACAATATTACTGATTATATATGTGTCTGTTTTCAGGTTTGTACAGTACATGGGGATAGTGACAATATTAATGATTGTATATGTGTCTGTTTTCAAGTTTGTACCTTATGTGGGGATAGTGACAATATTAATGATTATATATGTGTCTGTTTTCAGGTTTGTACAGCACATGGGGATAGTGACAATATTAATGATTATATTTGTGTCTGTTTTCAGGTTTGTACCGTATGTGGGGATAGTGACAATATTACTGATTATATATGTGTCTGTTTTCAGGTTTGTACCGTACGTGGGGATAGTGACAATATTAATGATTATATATGTGTCTGTTTTCAAGTTTGTAACTTATGTGGGGATAGTGACAATATTAATGATTATATATGTGTCTGTTTTCAAGTTTGTACCTTATGTGGGGATAGAGACAATATTAATGATTATATATGTGTCTGTTTTCAGGTTTGTACAGCACATGGGGATAGTGACAATATTAATGATTATATATGTGTCTGTTTTCAGGTTTGTACCGTACGTGGGGATAGTGACAATATTAATGATTATATATGTGTCTGTTTTCAGGTTTGTACCGTATGTGGGGATAGTGACAATATTACTGATTATATATGTGTCTGTTTTCAGGTTTGTACCGTACGTGGGAATAGTGACATTATTAATGATTATATATGTGTCTGTTTTCAGGTTTGTACCATACGTGGGGATAGTGACAATTTTACTGATTAATTATGTGTATGTTTTCAGGTTTGTACCGTATGTGGGGATAGTGACAATATTACTGATTATATATGTGTCTGTTTTCAGGTTTGTACCATACGTGGGGATAGTGACAATTTTACTGATTAATTATGTGTATGTTTTCAGGTTTGTACCGTATGTGGGGATAGTGACAATATTACTGATTATATATGTGTCTGTTTTCAGGTTTGTACCGTACGTGGGAATAGTGACATTATTAATGATTATATATGTTTTCAGGTTTGTACCGTACGTGGGGATAGTGACAATATTAATGATTATATTTGTGTCTGTTTTCAGGTTTGTACCGTATGTGGGGATAGTGACAATATTACTGATTATATATGTGTCTGTTTTCAGGTTTGTACCGTATGTGGGGATAGTGACAATATTAATGATTATATTTGTGTCTGTTTTCAGGTTTGTACCGTATGTGGGGATAGTGACAATATTACTGATTATATATGTGTCTGTTTTCAGGTTTGTACCATACATGGGGATAGTGACATTATTAATGATTATATATGTGTCTGTTTTCAGGTTTGTACCATATGTGGGGATAGTGACAATTTTACTGATTAATTATGTGTATGTTTTCAGGTTTGTACCATATGTGGGGATAGTGACAATTTTAATGAATGATTATCCAAAATTTAAGGTAAGATGTATAAATAAAACTTTCAGGTTCCAAAATTTTAACCCTTAGTCAGAACTTTCTTAAAAAAGATTTGTTTGCCGTGCTCCTACCTTCTCACTCAAAATGGAAGCTACCCAAACTTTTTTATTGACTTCACAGCATTGATTTTTCCCTTTATGATTTCTGTCCATTTTTTGTTTACAATGACTATACAAAATAAAATCTGCCAAAAATAATAGCTACCTCCCTATCCACATGAAAAATACTGGGTCGGAGCACAGCAAACCAAAAATTGGGTTGTTTTGGTATAAGATAAATTGATCAAGCAACTCGTTAGAAAATGACTTTTGGTGATCACTAGATGAAATATAATTTGATCTTACACCAAAACAAACAAGTATTCTGTATGTCTTTATTCAAATGGCAGACATTTGCAGCACATAACATAACATGATTCTTTTCAGCATTAAACCAAAGTTTACAGCATACAATATAGAGGATATTTGTTGGTAATCAAATTTTTTCTTTTCTTCATAATTTCACTGTTTGAAACAGTGGATTACTATAAATAATCCACTGAGAAATATCTATAATTCATCAAAAAGCATAAAATAAACAATACTAATACAACTTCCTTTCGCCCCCTTCAAGCATGCAAATGATACGATATATAAACACAACTTGTACATTGTTTACAGAAAATAAAAAATAAGAAATGTATACAAGAATATAACTATGAAGAACTTCATACAGGTCCATTGCATTACTGCTGCATATAAACAACAATGTCGTGGTATTATGTCAAGGCCATTATAAATGAATTGCTAGATTATAATCCAAATACCTTGTGTTTGGTATGCAAGAAAAAGAATCATTCATGGCTTTTTCGGTTTGGAAAATTCCATCCCATGGGATGACTGTTTTCAAGGAAACTTGGCAGAGCCTCGTCAAAACAGTTACATGTATCACTCGGGACAGAATTCGCCATCCTGACCTCAAACCCATGTAAGATTCTGGTATGAGCAGACAACACTCTCTCTCCACTATACTGTTACATGAATCACTCGGAACGGAATTTTCCATCCTAACTTCCAACCCATGTAAGATTCTGGTTTGAGCAGACAACACTCTCTCTCCACTATACTGTTACATGAATCACTCGGAATGGAATTCTCAATCCTAACTTCCAACCCATGTAAGATTCTGGTATGAGCAGACAACACTCTCTCTCCACTATACTGTTACATATATCACTCGGAACGGAATTTTCCATCCTAACTTCCAACCCATGTAAGATTCTGGTATGAGCAGACACTACCCTCTCCCTCCACTATACTGTCATCCTACTTCAGAGTTTTAGTTAGTTTTTGTATTTTGAAGCGTGAGAAATTGACTCATTGTTTTAATTGTTCTATTTTTTCGTTATTTCAGTATGCAATTTTGGCGTGCCTCGGTTTGTTTGTGTTGGTACATCGAGAATAAATCTACACAATGTGATCTGGGACATCATTCATCGCCACATTCGGGAGTTCTTCATTCACTCACAAGCTCTTCATTCACTCGGGAACTTCTCTATTTACAGTCAAACTTGTCTTAAGCACCCATTCGAAGAAATTAGCAAAAATGACACGTGGCTGCTTATCGCAGGTTATTAGTTAAAACTCACATAATGAAAATGGCAAATACAAAATGTGGTTGCTTAATAGAGGTGACGACTATCACACGTTTGACTGTACATGTGACTTCATTTCATAATTCTTATCTGAATCATTAGTCTAGTAAATATCAAAATGTCATCATCGGATATTAAAATATCCATTTGGATATAAAACCTTCTCTATTATTTGAAGTTCAAAACATCAGTTATATAGTGAAACATCAGTTATATAGTGAAACATATAGTGAAACATCAGTTATATAGTGAAAGAGAAACACAAATAAATATATTTTATATAAATTGAAAGCTGCCAAATCAGGTCAACAATGCTAATAAATACTTGAACAACAAGGAATCTTGGATATTAAATTCTTTAATACATGTAATTAGTTTACAAGATTGAATAGTATTAACATTCGTCATAAAAAATTACAAGTAAAACTTTTATAGAACTGTTTATTTGTGTTACTTCTTCCTTTCAGTATACATAAACATACCGGTTTAGTATCCGCAGCTGCGATTAAATATGAAAACAGAACTAAAATATCAAAAGTTTGAAATTCCAAAAGGCCAGGTCCTGTTAGCTCAGTCAGTAGCGCGTCTGACGGTCAATCTAGGGTTACGGTTTGTGAGTTTGAATCCCCACCCGGCCAGTCTCCGCGATGATTTATATATGAAATTGTGTCACATTATCATTCGCCTTTCGCCACTGTTTAAGTGAGAGATTTGTCAGTTACTTATAGAGATGGCTGTGATCAAGTACTGTTTAAGAGTGGTTAAACCCCCAACTTTTACTGCCAGGTTAGTAAATACTTGTAAGAAGAGACTATCAAATCACAACGCTACACTAAACTACCTGCAGATGATGAATTAACACAGATACATGTATACAGAGTGCATCTCCCTCGAATTTCAAATTGTTCGATGTTGACTTTTTTTTTTTTAAACTGCATATAACAAAAACTTTCTGGAAATTATTTTTCTGCCAATTAAATGTATAAACAATAATCTAGCAGAATGAAGCATTATAACAAAAACAATGCATTGATAACTTTTGAAAAAGGGTTTCTGATTTGAATCATGTACTGAATTATATAAAACCTGCCCCAGAGTCATCTTGCAGCTTTTATATGGAAGTTGGTGCTTTAAGTTATCTCTGATCATCTGTTAAGTCTTCGATGGCATAAAAATGACGCTAAATGTTCAATCAATCAATCAAGTTTGATTATGTTATAAATATGATTAAAGAAAAATCCAAATGACAAGTATACTGACCAACGGATGTGTTGTTGATCTATTTTATACGTACAGTAGAACTTTATTGGCTTGAACACGGATGGCTGGAACACCGCATATAGCTCGAACCAATTATCTGGTCCCGGGCCGACTTCCTATTTCGATATATATGCATGTACATGTATGGTATGATGTTGAACATAACTTGACTCGAACAACCATTAACTCTGGACTATTTTGTCCAGTCCTGTTGGGTTGAGCCACCGAAGTTCTTCTCTACTTAACACCTTTAATAGTGCATTGTTTTGGATATTGAATATATGCCAGATCTGCAATCATTTTATCCTTCATATATGTAACAAAATCAATTAACTGCGAGTTGCTTAACTTGTGTAATCTTTGTTATTAAACTGATAAACAAGGGGAGACAATTCTGTCTTGGTTTATCACTCATGTCATATATAGATTTGACACAAAATCCATACTTGTGTTTTTAGAGCGTTAAGTTAGTATAAATGCAACAATCAAAATAAATCTTTATTTAATGTCTTCAGGTTTATGAATTGAGTTTTATTTGTACAGTATATATAACAGGGTGTTGCAGTTATTAAAATAATAACCAATTCATATTATGGACAAGCAACATACTACAGAACGAGGGCGTAACTTGATGGAAATAAGGATAAAAACTGAAAATGTTTTAAAAATAAGAAAAGTTACTAAAATAGCAAGGTGTATATCTGCCTTTCTACTGAACTAGCTACATAGACATGGTTTATTTATTATTATTTTCTTGGTTATATTTATCGTGTAGTGATAAGTTTTCATATTGTGTAAAGTTTAATTGTTTAAAGTATGTAGTGATGGATCTCCACCTTTGACCTTGTTTAAAGTATGTAGTGATGGACCTTCACTTTTGACCTTGTTTAAAGGATGTAGTGATAGACCTTCACCTTTGACCTTGTTTAAAGCATGGAGTGATGGGCCTTATCTTTGACCTTGTTTAAAGCATGTAGTGATGGACCTTCACCTTTGACCTTGTTTAAAGTATGTAGTGATGGACCTTCACCTTTGACCTTGTTTAAAGCATGTAGTGATGGACCTCCACCTTTGATCTTGTTTAAAGCATGTAGTGATGGACCTTCACCTTTGACCTTGTTTAAAGGATGTAGTGATGGGCCTTACCTTTGACCTTGTTTAAAGCATGAAGTGATGGACCTCCACCTTTGACCTTGTTTAAAGCATGTAGTTGCCTTTAACCAATATGTGAGTAAACATGTATTTATAGATTGAGAATAGTTGAAGTGAATGGAGTGAATAAATGAGTTAATAACCGATTGAATAAATGAGTGCATGAATAAGTAGAGTGGTAGCGTAGTGGATAGTGTTGGACGCTCGCAGCTGATGTTGCAGGTTCTGTCTACAGCTCGATCTCACAGCTCTTAGAACTACTTAGTTCTGGTTCCACCAAGGAAGCTGACTCAAGAGCGGTTCATATTAGTTGTTGTTGTAGTTGTTGTATGGTGTTTAGCGTCTCTTTCAACAATTTTTCAGTCATATCGCGACGGTGTCTACTTGAGACGGTATTCTGAGCACTGTCACACTGGAGTATAATGCCAAAGACATACATTGTATGGTATGATACCCCACCCAGTCACATTATACTGACACCTGGCCGACCAGACCTAGAACTCTCCTCAAAATGCTGAGCGTCGAGTGAGGAAGCTTCTAATACCATTTTTAGAGTCTTTGGTATGACCCAGTCTGGGATCGAACCCACGACTTTCTGCATGCAAGGAGGCAGACGCTCTACCACCAGACCACGCTGCAGTCGGTTCATTAAGCAGTATTTTTATAGTCTTCAGTCAAGACCATACTGTAACAGACGGTCTATTTACATGTGCTTATATATGTACTTGAGCAGATAAAGGTGTTTTTGATGTGTTTAAATATCTGTCTTCAATTTCAAAAACAAGTTTAATTCTAAAATATCTGACTGACCATGTTTTTAGACTGACTCCAGTATAGTTGTATCTAGTATGGTCACTATTTATAACTTAATACAGAAGTAACTAGTCACAGCAGTAATTAGTCAGATTTGGTGAAACTTTCAGTAGAAGTAAGCATGTTTTAGTATAAAGTATCTGATTGACCATGATTTTAGACTGACTCCAGTTCATTAACATCTAGCATCATCACTATTACTGAATACAGAAATAACCAGTCAAACACTTCAAGTATATAGAAGCAGCTAAATTTAAAACTGACAATGTTGGTGACCTGTCTGTTGGTGACCTGTATATTGGCGTCTTAAATGGGCGTCTTTATTATTTTGTGAAGTGCTCTAATCTGTCCCAGAACCTGATATTGCCCCAATCAGGTCTTTTAACCCCCAATGAAAAGTCAAGGAATTCTATACCTGTCCCACAGTTCATAGCAATTGAACGCTTACTAAATTGTGACATCATTCAATTTTACTCTGAAGCAACTGACCAATCACGTGCTCAAATGTGGCTTTCCCAACATTGCTATTTAACAGACCCTATCGGGATAGCTGGGTCCGTTCTACAGACTGGAAATGTTCTATATTCTACATATAAAAGACTCCATTGATCTGACTGTATGCATGTCATGTTTATATGTCATTATATTAGTGTATGGTCAGTTCTGTATACATGTATGTACTGCATGTCATATTATGTAAGTGTATAGTTTGTGTAGAAATATTTCACTTTATTGGATCTGACTTGTGGAATATACAAATCTGAGATCATAAACATATTCATCTTCATCTTTGTTTATATTTGTATGTTACATGTACTTTGGTAAAGGTCATAATAAATTATAAGAAATCTCTGTTGTGCCTTGTTTGTTATTACATGTACACCTCTCTCTCTCTCTCTCTCTCTCTCTCTCTCTCATACTTTGCAACTGTCTGTATCTCTTCTCCAATATCTTTACTCTCGCTTTCTCCATATTCATCTGTTCTCTCTATGCTCCCTTTATGTAAACCTCTCCTCTCTCTCTCTCTCATTCTGTTTCATCTCCCAATCTTCTATTTTGTTTTATCCTCTCTATCTGTCTTTCTCACACACTTTCTCTGTCTATCTTCTGTCTTTAATGCTGTGTGTGTGTGTCACCCCCAATGTCTCTGTCCCCTCTCTTTTTCTCATAATGAGAGCTCATCTGTTGTTAAATTTATCATATGGGGTTCAACGCCATTAAAAACACCATAGTTTCCACAGTAACTGGGACACCATAGCTTCCACAGTAACTGGGACACCATAGTTTCCGCAGTAACTGGGACACCATAGCTTCCGCAGTAACTGGGACACCATAGCTTCCGCAGTAACTGGGACACCATAGCTTCCGCAGTAACTGGGACACCATAGCTTCCGCAGTAACTGGGACACCATAGCTTCCGCAGTAACTGGGACACCATAGCTTCCGCAGTAACTGGGACACCATAGCTTCCACAGTTACTGGGACACCATAGCTTCCACAGTAACTGGGACACCATAGCTTCCACAGTAACTGGGACACCATAGCTTCCACAGTAACTGGGACACCATAGTTTCCACAGTAACTGGGACACCATAGCTTCCACAGTAACTGGGACACCATAGCTTCCACAGTAACTGGGACACCATAGTTTCCACAGTAACTGGGAAACTTTCTTGCATATTTTATTTTTACAGAGCTTGGCTCGAACCCACGACCACAACAATGAGAGGTAAATAGTCATTGAATGACAGCACCTTAGACCCCTCGGCCACAGAGGACCCTCACTTTTATCATTAAAGTTTGTAGAATATTGACTGCTGAGACTGTCAAGATTTTAATTATTTCAAAATAAATCGGCACTTATTGTCAACTATTAAAACACAATGAGTATATTAAATATGTACAGTACAGATCATATTTATAGTTTGGATGTATTTGCAATATACAATTAACAAGTCGGGCTCGGTTCGCTCAGTCGGTAGTATATCTGGCTGTTAATTCTGGGATGTCGTGAGTTTGAATCCCCTCCCGGCCACAGTCTCGGTGATGATTGGTATACAACATTTTGGTTTATTGTCATTTGTTTTTCACCACTGATTCAAGTGGGAAGGATTAATTGGCATTAAAGTGATTGCATTTTGTCCATTCAAATAATAAAGTTTCTTCTCTAAATCCTATTTTATGCTGTTGCAGTTATTGACACTAGGACGTGTTTGTGTCCAGTTAGTTGCTAAATAGAAAATGGTGATGGTTAAACAAAATACACTTTTAACATTTCTATGTGGCTCTCAGTGTTAAGCAGTTTTTACGCAGTTCTATTTATAACCGTGTATCCCCAGACTAGTTTATTTCATCTTGAGTGTGATAAAAGCTCAACTGATCTTGATATTAATGACTCTTGATATTAATGAATCTTGATATTAATGACTTAATATTAATGATTCTTGATATTAATGACTTTCGATATTAATGACTCTTGATATTAATGACTCGATATTAATGACTTGATGTTAATGACTCTTGATATTAATGACTTGATATTAATGACTCAATATTAATGACTCTCAATATTAATAACTCGATATTAATGACTCGATATTAATGACTCTTGATATTAATGACTCGATATTCATGACTCGATATTAATGACTCTTGATATAAATGACTTGATATTAATGGCTCTTGATATTAATGACTTGATTTTAATGATTCTCGATATTAATGACTCTCAGTATTAATGACTCTCAATATTAATGACTTGATGTTAATGACTCTTGATATTAATGACTTGATATTAATGACTCGATATTAATGGCTCGATATTAATGACTCTTGATATAAATTACTCGATATTAATGACTCTCGATATTAATGACTCGATATTAATGACTCTCGATATTAATGACTTGATATTAATGACTCTTGATATTAATGACTCGATATTCATGACTCGATATTAATGACTCTTGATATAAATGACTTGATATTAATGGCTCTTGATATTAATGACTTGATTTTAATGATTCTCGATATTAATGACTCTCAGTATTAATGACTCTCAATATTAATGACTTGATGTTAATGACTCTTGATATTAATGACTTGATATTAATGACTCGATATTAATGGCTCGATATTAATGACTCTTGATATAAATTACTCGATATTAATGACTCTCGATATTAATGACTCGATATTAATGACTCTTGATATTAATGACTTGATATTAATGACTCTTGATATTAATGACTTGATATAAATGACTCAATATTAATTACTCAATATTAATGACTCGATATTAATGACTCAATATAAATGACTCTCGATATTAATGACTCGATATTTATGACTCTCGATATTAATGACTTAATATTATTGACTCTTGATATTAATGACTTGATATTAATGGCTCGATATTAATGACTCTGGATATAAATGACTCGATATTAATGACTCTTGATATTAATGACTCTCAATAGTTATGACTATTGATATTAATGACTTGATATTAATGACTCTTGATATAAATGTCTCTCGATATAAATGACTCTATGACTCGATATTAATGACTTGATATTAATGGGTCGATATTAATGGGTCGATATAAATGACTCTTGATATAAATGACTCTCGATATTAATGACTCGATATTAATGACTCGATATTAATGACTCTTGATATTAATGACTCTTGATATTAATGACTTGATATTAATGACTCTTGATATAAATGTCATTCGATATTAATGACTTGATATTAATGACTCAATATAAATGACTCGATATTAATGACTTGATATTAATGACTCTTGATATTAATGACTCGATATTAATGACTTTTGATATTAATGACTCAATATTAATGACTCTTGATATTAATGACTCGATATTAATGACACTCGATATTAATGACTCGATATTAATGACTCTATATTAATGATTCTCGATTTCGTTTTCTTGGTAGAACCAGTGATGAGTTATTTTAGAGTCCATATGGTCTAGTCTTGATCCGGGGTCAAACACGGGCCTTTGGCAAAAGCAGCCAACATTCGACACTGATATCTGCTGCATTAATGCCCCACTTTATAAAACAAAAATGTGGTTGCTATAGCAGGTTGTTAATGAACACCAAATTTCACACAGGCAGTAGGGATAAGCTTTTTTAGTGAACTTATTTTAGTGATTACGGCTCATATTTTATTGGTGGGCCAGGCAATTAACAGCAATAAAATTATCTGGTATTTTAGTAAAGGCACAAAATTCTAGCATTTTGTGTATGAAGTTTCTTGGTTAAACTAGGGTTAAAGTATGTAATGTCTTTCAAGCAACTTTTTAAAGTATGTGTTTGTAACTTTAACAGTAAAGCAAGAAAAGTAGAAGACTTCTAAGTGACACTGTCAGGATGGCTTTGACAAATTCTCTCTTTGACTGAGGAGCACTGCAGCTGCATAAAATTATCTCTTTGACTGAGGAGCACTGCAGCTACATACAATTCCCTATTTGACTGAGGAGCACTGCAGCTACGTAAAGGTCTCTCTCTTTGACTGATGAGCACTACAGCTACGTAAAGGTCTCTCTTTGACTGAGGAGCACTTCAGCTACATAAAATTATCTCTTTGACTGAGGAGTACAGCAGCTGCATAAAATTCTCTCTTTGACTGAGGAGCACTGCAGCTACATAAAATTCTCTCTTTGTCTGAGGAGCACTGCAGCTACATGTACGTAAAGGTCTCTCTTTGACTGAGGAGTACTACAGCGACGTAAAGGTCTCTCTTTGAATGAGGAGCACTGCAGCTACATAAAGGTCTCTCTTTGACTGAGGAGAACTGCAGCTACATAAAATTCTTTCTTTGACTGAGGAGCACTACAGCTACGTAAAGGTCTCTCTTTGACTGAGGAGCACTGCAGCTACATAAAGGTCTCTCTTTGACTGAGAAGCACTGCAGTTTCATAAAATTCTTTCTTTGAATGAGGAGCACTGCAGCTACGTAAAGGTCTCTATTTGACGGAGGTGCACTGCAGCTTCATAAAATTCTTTCTTTGACTGAGGAGCACTGCAGCTACATAAAGGTATCTCTTTGACGGAGGTGAACTGCAGCTACATAAAATTCTTTCTTTGACTGAGGAGCACTGCAGCTACGTAAAGGTCTCTCTTTGACTGAGGAGCACTACAGCTACGTAAAGGTCTCTCTTTGACTGAGGAGCACTGCAGCTACATAAAGGTCTCTCTTTGACGGAGGAGCACTCCAGCTACATAAAATTCTCTCTTTGACTGAGGAGCACTGCAGCTACACAAAGGTCTCTCTTTGACTGAGGAGCACTGCATCTACATAAAGGCCTCTCTTTGACTGAGGAGCACTGCAGCTACATAAAGGTCTCTCTTTGACTAAGGAGCACTACAGCTATACAAAGGTCTCTCTTTGACTGAGGAGCACTACTGCTACACAAAGGTCTCTCTTTGACTGAGAAGCACAGCAGCTACATAAAATTCTCTCTTTGACTGAGGAGCACTACAGCTACATAAAGGTCTCTCTTTGACTGAGGAGCACTACAGCTACATAAAGGTCTCTCTTTGACTGAGGAGCACTGCAGCTACACAAAGGTCTGTCTTTGACTGAGGAGCACTGCAGGGACTTAAAAGTCTCTATTTGACTGAGGAGCACTACAGCTACATAAATGTCTCTCTTTGACTGAGGAGCACTGCGGCTACATTAAATATATGTGTATTTTTGTTTCACAATGTATTTAAGATCATTTTTAGTGTTTTTCAATGGCGCAATCTATCGCAACAATTCAAACTTAAAATCTCTGAAAAATGAGAAAAAATGTCCAAAATTTCTCTACAAGCATCTCAAATGCACTGTTTACAGAAAAAAAAGAAGTTAATGCGATGAAAATTTAGAATATGTTGTCGCGCCAGTTTAGGGCCATTATATTTGTCTTTTTTTTATTATTCCACTGATGCAAATTCATAGAATAAATATTTCTCAACAATATGATACAACTTTTATGCTTCTGCTACATGGTTTGATCAAAATGTGGCCTTTCCCATTAAAAAAAATGTATACATATTTTCACAAAATTCCCAATGACAAAACTGTTCATCAATTCATAATTACTTGGACACTTGACCTTCAATATCTGAGCTAATCATTCTTGTTTTTTAATATAATTTTGAAAACACGTATATAAACATGTAATAATAGCTTTGCATATTAAGTTTTAAGATTCCTTTGCATAAAAGTGTGTTCACATGATAATTTCATACCCCACCCACTAAAATTAGATGAAAAAAGGCGAATTTGACCATTTGCTCTAATTTCATAATAAATGTGTTAATTTTTTTATAAAGATATTGTCGAATGCATTTGATCAAATAAAATTAACAACCTAATGATAAATTAGACAATTTCGTAAAATTTCATTGTCACTTCTGTTAAAGAATTTCATTTGGGTCACATATTTTCCAGTAGAAAGAGAGCCTTTCGGAGCATCAGTTACCAAGATAGAAAAAATGTGATATTTATTTAGCGGTTCAATATTTTTTTAATACAATAAAATTGTTATAAATCGTTTTCTATGTCTTTTTATTAAAAAATGTGTGAAAATGACAGAAATTATATCAAAATCAATCAAGCATGAAAATTCATGATTTGTAGTAGTAAATCACAGTTATTACCAGTTCTAACGGATTTGGGGCACAAAACACACTTTTCTTTCACTACAACATTTTTGATACAAAATATACATCAAATGTTACATCTAAGCCAAAAATATGCCAGACAAAATAGCGAAAAAATGGAAAATATTTCCAAAATTATACAACTCAAGTCTTTCTTGCATGTAGTATGTTCAGATTGTAAAGTAACTTAGCAACATTGGAGTACAATATATATTACCAGGCACCCATCAATGCAATTATTCAATTGGATTTACCTATTTCTGCACAGTAAAGAGGTTAAATGTGAAAATTTGCCATATAATATGACATGACATGCTGATTTTGAGTGGATACAAATGAAAATATTGTCAAAAGTGGGCACATTTTGAGTACAAAATTCAAATTCTGTTCTTAAGTACATATTTTTCGAACTTGGAATTAAAAATCAGTACTTAACCCCACTATTTTATGTGTATTTTTGTTTCACAATGTATTTAAGATCAGTTTTAGTGTTTTTCAATGGTTCTTGGATATGAAATTTCAACGGACAAGACGCAAGCTATTGCGAAATGTCAAACTTGGCATTTTAACTAAATTCCCCTTTTTTAGCCTCATCCGGTACCTTAAAATAAAATAAAAAGTTATATTTTGTTAAAAATGACCATATTCATTACCATTCCATTGTATTCTACATAAATGCACTTAAAATGATGAGTAGAACATACTGAGGGCTATTTAAAGCCATATGGCCCTCATTTTTTGCAAAAATCTCTAAAAAAGAGAAAAAATGGCCAAAATTAACTTGCAGAAAATTTCTAAATTTTATTGCCATTTCTCTACAGGCATCTCAATTGCACTGTTTACAGAAAAAAAAAGAACTTAATGAGACGAGAAAATGTTGTCACGCCAGTAAAGGTCAGCTACCACCGTTGTGTTTTCCATAGAATTACATTAAATGTTTTACCTCATTTTCACTATTTCTACCGTTCGCTGACCAAAAGTCCTACATTATATTAAAATACTATCCTAGACTCGATTCAAATGTCCTCAAAATGGGGTCAAAAGTATCACTTTTTGCAACTTTTTGCCTCCTGAAGTTTGATACTTTAAGCATGAAAATAAAAATAAATTTCACCAATTTTACTTTCCATACAGTTTTCTCAATGAAACGAAGTCAGTCACAGAAACATTATTTTATTTTTTTATTGACGCAAACATAATAAACTTATATTTTATTGTGATCATTTGCCAGTTTGACATTTTCATCCAACCAGAAATAAGCTAACTATAAAAATGTATGCCCTGAACATCCCTATACTTTTGTCAGTCAATCAGAGAGCTCTTCTCAATGGTGGTAGCTGATCATGTACGTGCATTTTACTCTGAATGATACCGTGCTACATCACAAAATGGTATAGAGAGACGACAGTGATATATTATTAACGTTTTATTCGTGATAGTTTTATAACGTTATTTAAATATATTTAAATGAGCTGATGACGTAAAGCTGTCTACCGATTCCCCATTTCTGCGTTGGTAAAATAATTCAAACAAAGGCGTATTCTAAAGTAGAACACAGTGGAAATTATGTAAGTATGTGTTTATTTGTAATTGTAAGTGTGTATTAACTTCTTTAATGAGATAATGGACACTTTAATAACCAATAAAGTCATTAAAACTAATTTATTTTCTCATCTCAATACACGTATGGGCCTGTAACAAGGAAGTTTTGATTTATATAGTAATGGTTATTTGTTTGTTAATCGATACAAACAGCACCGTGAACATAATGTTAATGTATTATTGGATTTTACAAAAGAGTTTTTCAAGGCATTAAGTTTACATTAGTCACAATGAAACAGTTTCGTTTTCCATGTATTTTATATGAGGGTTTCTTGCCATTGTTGCTCAGTTTCGTTTTCCATGTATTTTATATGAGGCAGATAATATCAATATTTTTATAACGTCGTAATTAACACACACTCGGATAGTGTGAAAATCTGAAAATCTATACAAATATGCCCGACAAAATAAGAAACAAATGGAAAGGAAAATATTTCCAAAATTACACAACTCAAGAGTTTCTTGCATGTAGTATGTTCAGATTGTAAAGTGATTTAGGAACATTGGAGTACAATATATATTACCAGGCACCCATCAATGCAACTATTCAACTGGATTTACTTATTTCTGCACAGTAAAGAGGTTAAATGTGAAAATTTGCCATATAATATGACATGACATTTTGATTTTGAATGGATACAAATGAAAAAATTGTGAAAAGTGCGCACATTTTGAACATAAAATTCAAATTCAATACTTAAGTACCGGTACACACATTTTGAACTTTGAATTCAAAATCAGTACTTAGCCCCACTATTTTATGTGTATTTTTGTTTCACAATGTATTTGTTGTCGTGTTTCTTTTATATTTTCCCCATAAATATGACGATAGTGTCAATTTAAGACAGCATTTCATCTCCTATCAGGCCCGGTTACCTCAGTCGGTAGAGATTCTGAGTATCAATACAGGGGTTGTGAGTTAGAATTCACACTCGACCACAGTCACCCTGAAGACTAATATACAACACTATGTCTCTTTGTCGTCCATCTCTCACCACTGATTCAAGTGGGAAATATATCAGTTACTTACGGATATGGATGTGCTTGAGCACTGACCAACTCTTCAGAATCCCAGGAAAGTGATCTTCTGCTTGCTCTAAATGGCATAAAAATTATGATAAATATCCAAACCATCATACCGCAGACACACGTTAGTATACCCGTCCCAGTTACATGTTTTCATCAATATGCTGACCAGACTGTCTGCTAAATGACGAGTGTAAATCTGGTAAGCTTCTTGTACCATTTTTTTTTATTAATTATAACATACGACATGGTATAACCCCATGACCTTCCTAGCTAAAGGAGGATGCTGCACCACAAAACCACCACTGCGTTACACCATTAGAATGCTGCATCTTCCTCTGCGTTTGTGTATGGTAAAACACACATGTATTATACACTGTATAATCTAGGAGCGGCAGTTTTTTAGATTTAGTAAGAATATGATAATGTGTAAGTCTAGAGCAAATGCATTATGGGTTGTTAACATTTAATTTCCTGGTTAAGTGTACCCAACTAATATTCCCTAAACTAAATTTACATATTAAAAGTTATTCAGGTATTAGATTTTTTTTTCAAATGTAACAATCTTAAACTGGTGCATATCAGGTGGATAAATAACAACATACAATAATTATATTTTATTGACTGAGCTGACAAGGCCAGGCTTGTATTCAAACTAGTGACCCCTGGAATCATAGTCATATATGCATTACTGACTGAGCTGACCAGGCGAGGCTAGTATTCAAACTAGTGACCCCTGGAGTGATAGTCAAATTAGCGGTGATAGAAAAATGACGAGACACAGATTTGTATATCAATCTTCATGGAGACTTTGGCCAGGCTAGGATTCAAACTAATGACCCCTGGAGTGACAGTCATATGCATTACTAACTAATCTAACCAGGCCAGGCTAGTATTCCAACTAATGACCCCTGAAGTGATAGTAATATATGCATTACTGACTGAGCTGACCAGGGCAGGCTAGGATTCAAACTAGTGAACCCTGGAGTTATAGCCATATATGCATTACTGACTGAGGTGACCAGGCCAGGCAAGTATTCAAACTAGTGAACACTGGAGTGATAGCCATATATGCATTACTGACTGAGGTGACCAGGCCAGGCTAGTTTTCAAACTAGTGACACCTGGAGTGATAGTCATATTTGCATTAGTGACTGGGCTAAGCAGGCCAGGCTATAATTTTCCACCGGATTAATAGTCATATATGCATTACTGACTGAACTGACCGGGCCGGGCTAAGATTCACCACTTGGTTGACGTCATATATGCATAACTGACTGAGCTGACAAGGCCAGGCTAGGAATCACCCCTATATTGATAGTCATATATGCATAACTGACTGAGCTGACCAGGCCAGTCAAGGATTCACCCCTGGACTGATAGCCATATATGCATTACTGACTGAGCTGACCAGGCCAGTCAAGGAATCACCCCTGGACTGATAGCCATATATGCATAACTGACTGAGCTGACCAGACCAGACTAGGATTAACCCCACGATTGATAGCCATATATGCATTACTGACTGAGCTGACCAGGCCAGGCTAGGAGTCACCCCTGGATATGCATTACTGACTGAGATGACCAGGCCAGGTTAGGATTCACCCCTAGATTGATAGGTCATATATGCATTACTGACTGAGCTGACCCGGCCAGGCTAGGATTAACCCCTGGATTGATAGGTCATATATGCATTACTGACAGAGCTGACCTGGCCAGGCTAGGATTTACCCCTGGATTGATAGGTCATATATGCATTACTGACTGAGCTAACCAGGCCAGGCTAGGATTCACTTCTAGATTGATAGTCATATATGCATTACTGACTGAGCTGACCAGGTCAGGCTAGGATTCACCCCTATATTGATAGGTCATATATGCATTACTGACTGAGCTAACCAGGCCAAGCTAGGATTCTCTTCTAGATTGATAGCCACACATGCATTACTGACTGAGCTAACCAGGCCAAGCTAGGATTCACTTCTAGATTGATAGTCATCTATGTATTACTGACTGAGCTAACCAGGCCAGGCTAGGATTCATCCCTAGATTGATAGTCATATATGCATTACTGACTGAGCTAACCAGGCCATTCTAGGATTCATTTCTAGATTGATAGTCATATATGCATTACTGACTGAGCTGACCAGGCCAGGCTAGGATTCACCCCTAGATTGATAGTCATATATGCATTACTGACTGAGCGGACCAGGTCAGGCTAGGATTCACTTCTAGATTGATAGTCATATATGCATTACTGACTGATCTGACCAGGTCAAGCTAGGATTCACCCCTAAATTGATAGTCATATATGCATTACTGACTGAGCTGACCAGGTCAGGCTAGGATTCACCCTTAGATTGATAGTCATATATGCATTACTGACTGAGCTAACCAGAACAGGCTAGGATTCACCCCTATATTGATAGGTCATATATGCATAACTGACTGAGCTGACCAGGCCAGGCTAGGATTCACTTCTAAATTGATAGTCATATATGCATAACTGACTGAGCTAACCAGGCCAGGCTAGGATTCACCCCTAGATTGATATTCATATATGCATTACTGACTGAGCTAACCAGGCCAGGCTAGGATTCTCCCCTGGATTGTTAGTCATATATGCATAACTGGCTGAGCTAACCAGGCAAGACTAGGATTCACCCCTGGATTGATAGCCATATATGCTTTACTGACTGAGGTAACCAGGCCAGGCTAGGATTCTCCCCTGGATTGATAGCCATATATGCATTACTGACTGAGCTAACCAGGCCAGACTATGATTCACCCCTGGATTGATAGTCATATATGCATTACTGACTGAGCTAACCAGGCCAGGCTAGGATTCTCCCCTGGATTGATAGCCATATATGCATTACTGACTGAGCTAACCAGGCCAGACTATGATTCACCCCAGGATTGATAGTCATATATGCATTACTGACTGAGCTAACCAGGCCAGGCTAGGATTCACCCCTTGATTGATAGCCATATATGCATTACTGTCTGAGCTAACCAGGCCAGACTATGATTCACCCCTGGATTGATAGTTATATATACATTACTGACTGAGCTAACCAGGCCAGGCTAGGATTCACCCCTAGATTGATAGTCATATATGCATTACTGACTGAGCTAACCAGGCAAGTTTAGGATTCACCCCTGGATTGATAGTCATATATGCATTACTGACTGAGCTGACTAGAACAGGCTAGGATTCACCCCTAGATTGATAGTCATATATGCATTACTGACTGAGCTAACCAAGCCAGGCTAGGATTCATCCCTGGATTGATAGCCATATATGCATTACTGACTGAGCTAACCAGGCCAGGCTAGGATTCATCCCTAGATTGATAGTCATATATGCATTACTGACTGAGCTGACCAGGCCAGGCTAAGATTCACCCCTGGATTGAAAGTCATATATGCATTACTGACTGAGCTGACCAGGCCAGGCTAGGATTCACCCCTGGATTGATAGCCATATATGCATTACTGACTGAGCTGACCAGACCAGAATAGGATTCACTCCTGGATTGATAGCCATATATGCATTACTGACTGAGCTTACCAGGCCAGGCAAGGATTCACCTCTGGATTGATAGTCATATATGCATTACTGACTGAGCTGACCAGGCCAGACTAGGATTCACTCCTAGATTGATAGCCATATATGCATTACTGACTGAGCTAACCAGGCCAGACTAGGATTCACTCCTGGATTGAAAGCCATATATGCATTACTGGCTGAGCTGACCAGGCCAGGCTAGCATTCACCCCAGGATTGATAGTCATATATGCATTACTGACTGAGCTAACCATGCCAGACTAGGATTCACTCCTGGATTGATAGTCATATATGCATTACTGACTGAGCTGACCAGGCCAGACTAGGTTCACTATGTATTTAAGATCAGTTTTAGTGTTTTTCAATGGCGCAAGCTATTGCAACAAGTCAAACTTGGCATTTTAACCAAATTCCCATATTTTAGCCTCATACGGTACCTTAGAATAAAATAAAAAGTTATATTTTATCAAAAATGACTATATTCATTACCATTCCATTGTATTCCACTTAAATGCACTTGAAATGCTGAGTAGAACATACTGATTGCTATTTAAAGTCATATAGCCCTCATTCTTGACAAAATATCTCTGAAAAAAAGAGAAAAAATGGGCAAAATTAATCAACCTGCAGAAAATTTCTAAATTTTATACCCATTTCTCTACAAGCATCTCAATTGCACTGTCTACAGAAAAAAAAGAAGTTAATGCGTTGAATATGTAGAAAATGTCGCGCCAGTTTAGGGACATTATATTTGTCTTTTTTTATTATTCCACCGATTCAAATTCATAGAATAAATATTTCTCAACAGTATGATACCATTTTTATGCTTCTGCTACATGGTTTGATCAAATTGTGGCCTTTCCCATTCAAAAATTGTATACATATTTTCACCAAATTCCCAATGACAAAACTGTTCATCATTTCATAATTACTTGGGCACTTGACCTTCACTATCTGAGCTAATCATTCTTGCTTTTTTAACATAATTTACAAAACACGTATATAAACATGTAATGATAGCTTTACATATTAAATTTTAAGATTCCTTTGCATAAAAGAGTGTTCACATGATAATTTCATACCCCACCCACTAAAATTAAATGAAAAAAGGCTAATTTGTCCATTTGCTCTAATTTCATAATAAATGTGTCGATTTTTTATAATTTTATAAAGATGTTGTTGAATGCATTTGATCGAATAAAATTAACGACCGAATGATAAATTAGACCATTTCGCAAAATTTCCTTGTCACTTCTGTTAAAGAATTTCGGATTACACACTTTCCAATAGAAAGAGAGCCTTTCGGAACATCGGTTACCAAGATAGAAAAAATGTGATATTTATTTAGCGGTTCAATAATTCTTTAATACAAAGAAATTGTTATACATCGTTTTCTATGTCTTGAATTAAAAAATGTGTGAAAATGACAGAAATTATATCAAAATCCGTCAAGCGTGAAAATTCATGATTTGTAGTAGGAAATCACAGTTATTACCAGTTCTAACGGGTTTGGGGCACAAAACACACACTTTTCTTGCACTACAACATTCTTGATACAAAATATCCATCCAATGTTACATTTAAGCCAAACATATGCTAGACAAAATAGGGAAAAAATATAAAATATTTCCAGAATTAACTCAAGTGTCTCTTGCATGTAGTATGTTCAGATTGTTAAGTAATTTAGCAACATTGGAGTACAATATATATTACCAGGCACCCATCAATGCAACTTTTCAATTGGATTTACTTATTTCTGCACAATAAAGATGTTAAATGTGAAAATTTGCCATATAATATGACATGACATGCTGATTTTAAGTGGATACAAATGAAAATATTGTCAAAAGTGGGCAGATTTTGAGCACAAAATTCAAATTCTGTTCTTAAGTACATATTTTATAAATTTGGAAGTCAAAATCAGTACTTAATCCCACTATTTTATGTGTATTTTTGTTTCACAATGTATTTAAGATCAGTTTTAGTGTTTTTCAATGGTTCAATAATTTCAACGGACAAGGCGCAAGCTATCACGAAAAGTCAAACTTGGCATTTTGACCAAATTCCCCTTTTTTAGCCTCATACGGTACCTTAAAATAAAATAAAAAGTTATATTTTGTCAAAAATGACCATATTCATAACCATTCCATTATATTCCACTTATAAATGCACTTGATTTGCTGAGAAGAACATACTGAGGGCTATTAAAAGCTATATGGCCCTCATTTTTTGCAAAAATCTCTAAAAAAAAGAGAGAAAAAATGACCAAAATTAATCAACCTGCAGAAAATTTCTAAATTGTATTTGTATATCTCGACAGGCATCTCAATTGCACTATTTACAGAAAAAAAGAAGTTAATGCGATGAGAAAATGTTGTCACGCCAGTATAGGTCAGCTACCACCGTTGTGTTTTCAATAGACTTACATTAAACGTTTTACCTAATTTTCACTATTTCTACCGTTCGCTGACCAAAAGTCCTATATTATATTAAAATACTATCCTAGACTCGATTCAAATGTCCTCAAAATGGGGTCAAAAGTATCACTTTTTACAACTTTTTGCCTCCTGAAGTTGGATACCCCACTTTAAGCATGAAAAAAAAATCTAAATTTCACCAATTTTTCTTTCCATACAGTTTCCTTAATGAAATCCCTATACATTTCTCAGTCAATAAAAGAGCTCCTCTCAATGGTGGTAGCTTACCATGTACGTGCATTTTACTCTGAATGATGCCGTGCTACATCACAAAATAGTATAGAGAGACGACATTGATATATTATTAACGTTTTATTCGTGATAGTTTTATAACATTATTTAAATATATTTAAATGAGCTGATGACGTAAGGCTGTCTACCGATTGATCATTTCCGCTTGCCGAGTTCGTAAAATAATTAAAACAAAGGCGTATTCTAAAGTGAACATAGTGGAAATCATGTAAGTATGTGTTTATTTGTAATTGTAAGTGTGTATTAACTTCTTTAATGAGATAATGGACACCTTAATAACCAATAAAGTCATTAAAACTAATTTATTTTCTCATCTCAATACACGTATGGGCCTGTAACAAGGAAGTTTGAATTTATATATTAATGGTTATTTGTTTGTTAATCGATACAAACAGCACTGTGAACATAATGTTAATGTATTATTGGATTTTAAAAGAGTGTTTTTTCAAGGCATTAAGTTTACATTAGTCCCAATGAAACAATTTCGTTTTCCATGTATTTTATATGAGGGTTTCTTGCCATTGTCGCTCAGTTTCGTTTTCCATGTATTTTATATAAGCAGGTAATATCAATATTTTTATAACGTCGTAATTAACACATTCTCGGATAATGTGAAAATCTGAAAAATCTACTCAAGGGCACAGATGTAAACTCGAACGCACTTACGTATATACCACACACACACACACACACACACACACACACAGAGAGAGAGAGAGAGAGAGAGAGAGAGAGAGAGAGAGAGAGACTTTGCTACCGGTTTTGTTTATTTTGTAATACTATAATTATTGATATTTACTTTGTGGACAAAATAATGAGGGAATACAGAATTAATTGTATGTTGTAAGAAAAAAGTACACAAAAGAAATCAGACTGTTGAACTACTTTTTATTATCCTTCGCATTTCGAACAAAATGATGTAGTTATGTCCTTATATTCTCTAAACTTAAATTGTACTTCATACTTTGGACCAATTACCAAATTGTGGAACTTTCACTCAATTTTTAACGGTTTAAAGAAAATATTGTCAGTGTTTTCTACCCATCTTCTGTTTGATATGATATCACCAGGAATATCTATCGATAATATATTTTTCAATTATCTGTTCTTTCAAATATATTTATTCACCTCATAGTTAAATGGGATTGTTAGAATAACGATGTTCTGGAGTGTGTCGGGACAATGATCACATATATAAATGTTTGTAATGATAATTGTACGAGATTATTATTTAAATAGAAAGGTGTATTACATGTATATCATAGTAGAAATTATAGAAGAACGATGTGTGTATTAGAAATGTATGAACAAATGATGAAAATAATAATTTGTCTATTATAAAATGTGATTCATAAAAACAAGTTGAAGATAATTAGTTCATTGTAGGTTGTGCTTTATAAACAAGCTGTCAGTAGCATTTCTCAATTTTAAATTAGAAATGTTTATGTTTTAAATAACAAAATGCTGTATACAGAAGTTTTTTTTAAAAGTGATATAGAATATATTGTTAAGAGATCATGCTAACATACAGGAGGTGGTGAACACCTATGCCAGGAGGAACTGTGTTATTTAACACTCTTAAGACATATAATACTTCAGATGTAAACGATTATAAACATAGAGAGTGAACAGATCAATGCTTATTTTAAATCAATTATAATTATAATGTTTTGTGATAACAATTAGTATGACTTGGAGGAAGTAAATCGAACTTCTACGTAGGTTTTAGCTCAATCCTGTAATGTTGCAGAACCGTTTAACGTACGTTACAACATGAGTGTATTATGAACAGAATTAGTTACATTGTAGTATTTGTAAATGGTTTGTGTTATTTGATACCATTTTTAATGAAATATGCAGCAGGATTATATTGCTAGGCAGTGAACAGAGGAATCAGTGAAAATCAGTGTTATTTATTTTGGTTGATGATATAATCGTATATTATATCATAAAACATATTTTATCTAAAAAGTAAACATTTTACTTTAGATAGGGTCATGGCATAGTTACAACTATCTTTTACGAAAAAATCATTTATCTCCCCCACCTGTTGAAATGGTGTATCGATGCGTTACATTAAAGCAATACCAAATTTCGATAGTCTCTTTAAAAGCAAGTTGCAAGAAGTCTGCTTGAAAGTTTTCAGTGTCAAAGTGTACTTGAAACTTAGGAGGATACAAACAAAGCCTGTAAATCTCTCTCTATATTTCCCTTAATTTTATCCTTTGTGCAAAATCGTGTTCACTCATTTGCCCTCTGTAAAAGATTGCCACGTCATTTTGTCTTCAGTAACAAGTGTGATTACTCATTTTATCCCCTTTACTGAAAGTATTTCCTTATGTTTTCTTTCCGTTTAAAAATAGGTTCCCTCATTATTGTTTCAATTTATTTTTTCGCTCACAATCTTTTTTACTATGCGAATGAATCGTACATACAGGTATGATAACACCATCGTTTCATACGTGAGAAAACGTACATTATTATAAGATACCCGGGTTAATTTGTTGTGTAGACAGTGCCCTTATTCAATTCGTTTGGCGTTAATATTACACGCTAAATTGTGCATAAACGGATCCGTCCACGCGACCTTGATATAATCATTGTGGTGTATAATCGCCTGCTGTATTGATTGATTGATTGAAAATTTAGCGTCATTTATATGCCATCGAGGGCTAACAGACGATCAGTTAACTTAACCACTGTTTCCTGGAATAAATCAGTACTCGAGCACATCCCGTCTCCGCAATAACTGATAACTTTCCCACTTGAATCGGTTGTGAGAGACGAAAGATAATGAGACACAATGTCGTATATCAATCATCACGGAGACTGTTGCCGGGTGGGGGATTTGAACTCACGACCCTTGGATTGATAGTCAGACGCGTAACCGACTGAGGTAATGGAGCCCGACTCGCCGGTTGTAAAAATGAACAATTAACACTGGTATCGGTTCGTTTACTAGGTCATTTTAAAGTTAGTGAACAGACAAATAAAGATGAATACAACTGTGTACGCTTATTTAAACCCTTAAGGAGAAGCTAAAGGTTGAATTACCGATATTGAGTCAACAAAGCTTAATAAAACGGGGCGGTAGTGTAGTGGATAGAGAGTTACCGCTCACGTGGGTTCGATCCCCAGCTCAACAGCATGCCTCTCAAAAACAATACGCAATACGATTTTTTCAGTTACCATCTGGCAACCCATTTATTCTTCCTGTGAATGAGTGTATTGCGGGTCGTGAAGGACCGTCCCACCGCACACTTCACAATAACAAAACAGTAATGAAAACACTACACAACACTTAAATTCAACACTGTCACAAATTTAAAAAAAATCATTTGGTATTTCCAGTTGATAATTTCTTGAAATTTTATTAAAATAGGGGCTGGGGATGTTGCATGCGACAAAAGGGCCAGCTTGAAGAAGTTAATTCATAACATGTTTTATAGATAGAAATATCTGATATATTTACAACCTCCTGCTTCCATTGTCTTTTAAGTGGTTATAAGATGCATAGATGTTTGGCTATTGACCATTGGTCATCTTATCTTTTTAAATCATTGTTTTGTTGAGCTATTGTTTTATATGTTATATTTCTCTGTAATCTATGTATTGGCAGGTGTTTATCTGACACTCTGCTTCTGTATATGTATCGCTTTATTTCACGTATTGATATATTTTTATTGTAAGAATGAAATTCTTTTAAATCAAATATCAAGTTTGTTTCATTCAGGTCTACATGTAGATGATTTGTTTCAAGAAGTTTGCTGACATTAAGCATAATTGTTTGTGTTTCATTACATTCACAAAAATATATGCACACAAGTGTTTCAACTTTTTTGTGGCAAAATGAACATAGTGGGCTCTCTTTCAAATTTATTTTTGCCTTTTGTTGTTTGAATAATGTTTTCCATTCATTTTCAGCTAAGTTTTTTGAATACATTGATTAGTTCTATGTCACATTTATGATTATTGTAATTCTTTATTGCCATACCTATTCCTTGATAATGTATAAAGTTTATTTCAATTTTATATTTTTCTGTAAATTCTTTTAGTGTATTAAGTAAAATTCCGCTGTCATTTATTTAATTCATTAATAAACATTATACCTTTATTAAACCAGGCTGCCATGAAGAAACTTTGTCTGCCAATTTAAAAATTGTGATTATAGAAGATTGGCATTTTAAAAAAAAATCTTCCTCTGAATTTATATCATACTTTTAAGAAAAATTATCAAGAAAACAGCTTTTTCTGGATAATGTTTACCACATGATAAAACTTTGAAATAAATTCAGATAGGTTCTGTCAATTACCTTCACTTAGTATCATTCTTCTGATCCATGGTAACTTAAGCCCTGTTATAAAGGATTGTAGCTTAATCATATCTATTCACCATCAAAGTACTGTTTCACAATAATGGTACTTTTATTTTTTGCTGGCCCTTTCCAAAGAAAATCATGAACATGTTATTTGTTTATATCTTTTATAAATTTAATGTATCGGTTTGGAAGTGATATAAAAAATATGGTTAAAAGCTGGTATTAGCAATGTTTTGATTACAGTTATTCTCCCTAACGGAGTTAAATGTCGCCCTTTCCAATGACTGATACATTTCTTTATTTATTTCTATCTTTTGTTTGTAATTCAAATCAATCAATTTGTCCAGATCAACATGGAAATCTAGTCGTAATAATCTATAAGTTGTTTTACCCCATGTAAGTTTCCATTTGTTTTTTATCGATTGTATTCTATATATTTTTTACCAATCAAAATTACTTACAATAGTTTTTCAAAATTAACTTTCAATTCAGAATATTTTGTAAACTTTTCTAATTCTTTGCAAGGTTTGGTTAAGTGATGAATACAATACGCAATGCTGGTTCTACCCAGGAAGTGGACTTGAGAGTTTGAACTTTCTGCGCAATTGAACTAAAATAAATTGGTATAAACTAGAGCATAATAGAATGTGTTCATGCTTTCTGGTTGTGATTGTTTGCATGTCTGAGTTCGAACTCGTTTAAATAGTGAACGGAGAACAATGTAACTGGAGAACAATTTTTATGTGTATAGGTTTTATTTTCTATCGACAGTGTAGTTTTTGCAGTTCATTTTCACTGATGTGTAAGATCTGGAGAATTGTGATCGTCTAGAACTGACTCAAAAGAAATGTTATATTAGTACAAGCATATTGTCATGCTTCTACTCTATTACAATCCTCATTTTACATTAGACGATCTGCAGTTGTTATATTAGTACTAGCATATTGTCATGCTTCAACTCTATTACAATCTTCATATTACATTAGACGATCTAGAGTTGTTTATATCAGTACAAGCATATTGCCATGCTCCTTCTCTAGTACAATCCTCATATTACATTAGACGATCTACAGTTGTTATATTAGTACTAGTATATTGTCATGCTTCTACTCTATCACAATCCTAATATTACATTAGACCATCTACAGTTGTTTTATTAGTACAAGCATATTGTCATGCTTCTACTCTATTGCAATCCTCATATTACATTAGACGATCTACAGTAGTTATATTATTACAAGCATATTGTCATGCTTCTACTCTATTGCAATCCTCATATTACATTAGACGATCTATAGTTGTTATATTAGTACAAGCATATTACCATGCTGCTTCTCTTGAACAATCATCATATTACATTAGACTATCTACAGTTGTTATATTAGTACAAGCATATAGTCATGCTTCTACTCTATTACAATCCTCACATTACATTAGAAGATCTACAGCTGTTTATATTAGTACAAGCTTATTGCCATGCCTCTTCTCTATTACAATTCTCATATTACATTAAACGATCTACAGTTGTTATATTAGTACAATTGTTATATTAGTACAAGCATTTTGCCATACTTCTACTCTATTACAATCCTCATATTACATTAGACGATCTACAGATGTTATATCAGTACAAGCATATTACCATGCTTCTTCTCTATTACAATCCTCATAATACAATAGACGATCTACAGTTGTTATATTATCACAAGCATATTGTCATGCTTCTACTCTATTACAATCCTAATATTACATTAGACGATCTACAGCTGTTTATATTAGTACAAGCATATTGCAATGCTTCTTCTCTTTTACAATCCTCATATCACATTACAAGAACTACAGTTGTTTTATTAGAACAAGCATATTGCCATACCTCTACACTATTACAATCCTCGTATTACATTAAACGATCTACAGTAGTTTATATTAGTACAAGCATATTGCCATGCTTTTTCTCTATTACAATCCTCATATTACATTAGACGATCTACAGTTGTTTATATTAATACAAGCATATTGCCATGCTCCTTCTCTAGTACAATCCTCATATTACATTAGTCGATCTACAGTTGTTATATTAGTACTAGCATATTGTCATGCTTCTACTCTATCACAATCCTCATATTACATTAGACGACCTACAGTTGTTATATTAGTACAAGCATATTGTCATGCTTCTTCTCTATTGCAATCCTCATATTACATTAGACGATCTATAGTTGTTGTATTAGTACAAGAATATTACCATGCTTCTTCTCTATTACAATCCTCATATTACATTAGACGATCTACAGTTGTTATATTATTACAAGCATATTGTCATGCTTCTACTCTATTGCAATCCTCATATTACATTAGACGATCTACAGTTGTTATATTAGTACAAGCATATTGTCATACTTCTTCTCTATTGCAATCCTCATATTACATTAGACGATCTATAGTTGTTAAATTCGTACAAGAATATTACCATGCTTCTGCTCTATTACAATCCTCATATTACATTAGACGATCTACAGTTGTTATATTAGTACTAGCATATTGTCATGCTCCTACTCTATTACAATCCTAATACTACATTAGACGATCTACAGTTGTTATATTAGTACAAGCATATTGTCATGCTTCTACTCTATTGCAATCCTCATATTACATTAGACGATCTAGAGTTGTTATATTATTACAAGCATATTGTCATGCTTCTACTCTATTGCAATCCTCATATTACATTAGACGATCTATAGTTGTTATATCAGTACAAGCATATTACCATGCTGCTTCTCTAGAACAATCCTCATATTACATTAGACGATCTACAGTCGTTATATTAGTACAAGCTTATTGCCATGCTTCTTCTCTATTACAATCCTCATATTACATTAAACGATCTACATTTGCTATATTAGTACAATTGTTTTATTAGTACAAGCAATTTGCCATACTTCTACTCTATTACAATCCTCATATTACATTAGACGATCTACAGATATTATATCAGTACAAGCATATTACCATGCTTCTTCTCTATTACAATCCTCATATTACAATAGACGATCTACAGATGTTATATCAGTACAAGCATATTGTCATGCTTCTACTGTATTACAATCCCCATTTTTACGTTAGAGGTGTAACCCCACCATTGATTTTTGTTCTTTATTATATAGTAAATAATAAAAGTTTGAAGGCTTGTCATTCATAGAGGGTCCCAAATGAAAGAAGTGAAACCTACATTTTACTGTTTTTCAACCTCTGCACTATCAAAATGTGATGAGAAAAGTAGGGGTCATGTGTCATATAAGAGATTTTTTTTCTGCTCAGTGTGTTCACTGGGTGGACTTCCGAAATCATGAATTCATACTCCAATTTCCAAGCATCATTTTTTTTTCTAAATTCACAATTGAAACATGACAATGCTATCAAAATATTCAAAATACATCAATAATGCCATTCAAATAAAAAAATGAGCATTAAAATAAGGAAAATGCATTTTTAAAGAAGAAGAATTGAGGATTATTTATAACCGCCATTATGCGACTACCCCACGGAAGCACTTCCGTTTTGCAATGGTGGAACTATGCCTAGATGATCTACAGTTGTTTATATTAGTACAAGCATATTTCCATGCCTCTCCTCTATTACAATCCTCGTATTACATTAGACGATCTACAGCTGTTCATATTAGTACAAGCATATTGCAATGCTTCTTCTCTTTTATAATCCTCTTATCACATTACAAGAACTACAGTTGTTTTATTAAAACAAGCATATTGCCACACCTCTACTCTATTACAATCCTCGTGTTACATTAGACGATCTACAGTTGTTTATATTAGTACAAGAATATTGCCATGCTTCTTCTCTATTACAATCCTCACATTACATTACACGATCTACAGTTGTTATATTAGTACAAGCATATTTTCATGCTTATACTCTATTACAATCCTCATATAACATTAGACAATATACAGTTATTATATTAGTACAAGCATATTGCCATGCTTCATCTCTGTTACAATCCTCGTATAGCATTAGACGATCTACAGTTGTTATATTAGTACAGTTGTTATATTAGTACAAGCATATTGTCATGCTTCTACTCTTTTACAATCCTCATATAACATTAGACGATCTGTAGTTGTTATATTAGTACAAGCATATTGCCATGCCTCTACTCTATTACAAGCCTTGTATTACATTAGAAGATCTACAGTTGTTATATCAGTACAAGCATATTGCCATGCCTATACTCTATTACAATCCTCGTATTACATTAGACGATCTACAGTTGTTATATTAGTACATGCATATTGCCATGCTTCTACTCTATTACAATCCTCATATTACATTTGACGATCTACTGTTGTTTATATCATCACAATCATATTGCCATGCCTCTACTCTATAATAATCTTCGTATTACATTAGACGATCTACAGTTGTTATATTCGTACAAGCATATTGTCATGCTTCATTTCTATTACAATTCTCATATTACATTTGACGATCTACAGTTGTTTATATTAGTACAAGCATATTGCCATGCTTCTTCTCCATTACAATCCTCGTATTACATTAGACGATCTACAGCTGTTATATTAGTACAAGCATATTGCCATGCTTCCAAACTATTACAATCCTCATATAACATTAGACGATCTACAGTTGTTATATTAGTACAAGCATATTGCCATGTCTCTACTCTATTACAATCCTCGTATTACATTAGACGATCTACAGTGGTTATATTAGTACAAGCATATTATGATGCTTCTACTCTATTACAATCCTCATATTACATTAGACGATCTACAGATAATTATATTAGTACAAGCATATTGTCATGCTTCTACTCTATTACAATCCTCGTATTACATTAGACGATCTACAGTTGTTTATATTAGTACAAGCATATTGCCATGCCACTACTCTATTACAATCCTTGTATTACATTAGAAGATGTACAGTTGTTATATCAGTACAAGCATCTTGCCATGCCTTTACTCTATTACAATCCTCGTATTACATTAGACGATCTACAGTTGTTATATTAGTACATGCATATTGCCATGCCTCTACTCTATTACGATCCTCATATTACATTTGACGATCTACTGTTGTTTATATAAGTACAAGCATATTGTCATGCTTCTACTCTATTGCAATCCTCATATTACATTAGAAGATCTACAGTTGTTATATTAGTACTAACATATTGCCATACTTTTTCTCCATTACAATCCTCATATTACATTAGACGATCTACAGATGTTATATTAGTACAAGCATATTGTCATGCTTCGCCTCTATTACATTCCTCATATTGCATTAGACGATCTACAGTTGTTTATATCAGTACAAGCATATTGCCATGCTTCTTCTCTATTACAATCCTCATATAACATTAGTCGATCTACAGTTGTTATATTTGTACTAGCATGTTGCCATGCTGCTTCTCCATTACAATCCTCATATTACATTCGACGATCTACAGTTGTTATATTAGTACAAGCATATTGTCATGCTTCTTCTCTATTACAATCCTCATATTGCATTAGACGATCTACAGTTGTTTATATCAGTACAAGCATATTGACATGCTTCTACTCTATTACAATCCTCGAATTACATTAGAAAATCTACATTTGTTATATTAGTACAAGCATATTGTCATGCTTCTTCTCTATTACATTCCTCATATTACATTAGACGATCTACAGTTGTTTATATTAGTACAAGCATATTGCCATGCTTCTACTCTATAACAATCCTCGTATTACATTAGACGATCTACAGTTGTTATTTCAGTACAAGCATATTGTCATGTTTCTATTCTATTACAATCCTCATATTGCATTAGGCGATCTACAGTTGTTTATATAAATACAAGCATATTGCCATGCTTCTACACTATTACAATCCTCATTTTACATTGGACGATCTAAAAGTATTTATATTGGTACAAGCATATTGTCATGCTTCTACTCTATTACAATCCTCATATTACATTAGACGATCTACAGTTGTTATATTAGTACAAGCATATTGCCATGCTTCTACTCTATTACAATCCTCATATTACATTAGACGATCTACAGTTGTTTATATTAGTGCAAGCATATTGCCATGCTTCTACTCTATTACAATCCTCATATTACATTAGACGATCTACATTTGTTATATTAGTACAAGCATATTGCAATGCTTCTACTCTATTACAATCCTCATATTACATTAGACGATCTACAGTTGTTATATTAGTACAAGCATATTGCCATGCTTCTACTCTATTACAATACTCATATTACATTAGACGATCTACAGTTGTTATATTAGTACAAGCATATTGCCATGCTTCTACTCTATTACAATCTTCATATTACATTAGACGATCTACAGTTGTTTATATCAGTACAAGCATATTGCCATGCTTCTACTCTATTTCAATCCTCATTTTACATAAGACGATCTGCAGTTGTTTATATCAGTACAAGCATATTGCCATGCTTCTACTCTATGCTGATACTCTATTACAATCTTCATATTACATTAGGCGATCTACAGTTGTTTATATTAGTACAAACATATTGCCATGCTTCTTCTCTATTACAATCCTCATATTACATAACACGATCTATAATTTTTATATTAGTACAAGCTTATTGCCATGCTTCTACTCTATAACAATCCTCATATTACTTTAAACGATCTACAGTTGTTATATTTGTACAAGCATATTGCCATGCTTCTACTCTATTACAATCCTCGTATTTCATTAGACGATCTACAGTTGTTATATTAGTACAAGCATATTGCTATGCCTCTACTCTATTACAATCCTCGTATTACATTAGACGATCTACAGTTGTTTATATTAGTACAAGCATATTGCAATGCTTCTACTTTATAACAATCCTCATATTACATTAGACGATCTACAGTTGTTATATTAGTACAAGCATATTGCCATGCCTCTAGTCTATTACAATCCTCGTATTACATTAGACGATCTACAGTTGTTTATATTAGTACAAGCATATTGCCATGCCTCTACTCTATTACGATCCTCATATTACATTTGACGATCTACTGTTGTTTATATAAGTACAAGCATATTGTCATGCTTCTACTCTATTGCAATCCTCATATTACATTAGAAGATCTACAGTTGTTATATTAGTACTAACATATTGCCATACTTTTTCTCCATTACAATCCTCATATTACATTAGACGATCTACAGATGTTATATTAGTACAAGCATATTGTCATGCTTCGTCTCTATTACATTCCTCATATTGCATTAGACGATCTACAGTTGTTTATATCAGTACAAGCATATTGCCATGCTTCTTCTCTATTACAATCCTCATATAACATTAGTCGATCTACAGTTGTTATATTTGTACTAGCATGTTGCCATGCTGCTTCTCCATTACAATCCTCATATTACATTCGACGATCTACAGTTGTTATATTAGTACAAGCATATTGTCATGCTTCTTCTCTATTACAATCCTCATATTGCATTAGACGATCTACAGTTGTTTATATCAGTACAAGCATATTGACATGCTTCTACTCTATTACAATCCTCGAATTACATTAGAAAATCTACATTTGTTATATTAGTACAAGCATATTGTCATGCTTCTTCTCTATTACATTCCTCATATTACATTAGACGATCTACAGTTGTTTATATTAGTACAAGCATATTGCCATGCTTCTACTCTATAACAATCCTCGTATTACATTAGACGATCTACAGTTGTTATTTCAGTACAAGCATATTGTCATGTTTCTATTCTATTACGATCCTCATATTGCATTAGGCGATCTACAGTTGTTTATATAAGTACAAGCATATTGCCATGCTTCTACACTATTACAATCCTCATTTTACATTGGACGATCTAAAAGTATTTATATTGGTACAAGCATATTGTCATGCTTCTACTCTATTACAATCCTCATATTACATTAGACGATCTACAGTTGTTATATTAGTACAAGCATATTGCCATGCTTCTACTCTATTACAATCCTCATATTACATTAGACGATCTACAGTTGTTTATATTAGTGCAAGCATATTGCCATGCTTCTACTCTATTACAATCCTCATATTACATTAGACGATCTACATTTGTTATATTAGTACAAGCATATTGCAATGCTTCTACTCTATTACAATCCTCATATTACATTAGACGATCTACAGTTGTTATATTAGTACAAGCATATTGCCATGCTTCTAATCTATTACAATACTCATATTACATTAGACGATCTACAGTTGTTATATTAGTACAAGCATATTGCCATGCTTCTACTCTATTACAATCCTCATATTACATTAGACGATCTACAGTTGTTTATATTAGTACAAGCATATTGTCATGATTCGACTCTATTACAATCCTCATATTACATTAGACGATCTACGTATATTTATATTAGTACAAGCATATTGTCATGCTTCTATTCTATTAAAATCCTCATATTACATTAGACGATCTAAAGGTATTTATATTAGTACAAGCATATTGTCAATCTTCTACACTTTTACAATCTTCATATTACATTAGACGATCTACAGTTGTTATATTAGTACAAGCATATTGCCATGCTTCTACTCTATTACAATCCTCATATTACATTAGACGATCTACAGTTGTTTATATTAGTACAAGCATATTGTCATGATTCGACTCTATTACAATCCTCATATAACATTAGACGATCTACGTCTATTTATATTAGTACAAGCATATTGTCATACTTCTATTCTATTAAAATCCTCATATTACATTAGACGATCTAAAGGTATTTATATTAGTACAAGCATATTGTCAATTTTCTACTCTTTTACAATCTTCATATTACATTAGACGATCTACAGTTGTTTATATTAGTACAAGCATATTGCATGCTTCTACTCTACTACAATCCTCATATTACATTAGACGATCTACAGTAGTTATATTAGTACAAGCATATTGCCATACTTCTGGTCTATAACAATCCTCATATTACATTAGACGATCTACATTAGTTATATTAGTACAAGCATAGTGTCATGCTTCTATTCTAATACAATCTTCATATTACATTAGACGATCTACATTAGTTATATTAATACAAGCATATTGCCATGCTTCTACTCTATTACAATCCTCATATTACGTTAGACGATCTACAGTTGTTATATTAGTACAAGCATATTGTCATGCTTATATTCTATTACAATCCTCATATTACATAAGACGATCTACATTTGTTATATTAGTACAAGCATATTGTCATGCTTCTACTCTATTACAATCCACATATTACATTAGACGATCTACAGTTGTTATATTAGTACAAGCTTATTGCCATGCTTCTACTCAATTAGAATCCTCATATTACATTAGACGATCTACAGTTGTTTATATCAGTACAAGCATATTGCCATGCTTCTACTCTATTTCAATCCTCATTTTACATAAGACGATCTGCAGTTGTTTATATCAGTACAAGCATATTGCCATGCTTCTACTCTATGCTGATACTCTATTACAATCTTCATATTACATTAGGCGATCTACAGTTGTTTATATTAGTACAAACATATTGCCATGCTTCTTCTCTATTACAATCCTCATATTACATAACACGATCTATAGTTTTTATATTAGTACAAGCTTATTTCCATGCTTCTACTCTATAACAATCCTCATATTACTTTAAACGATCTACAGTTGTTATATTTGTACAAGCATATTGCCATGCTTCTACTCTATTACAATCCTCGTATTTCATTAGACGATCTACAGTTGTTATATTAGTACAAGCATATTGCTATGCCTCTACTCTATTACAATCCTCGTATTACATTAGACGATCTACAGTTGTTTATATTAGTACAAGCATATTGCAATGCTTCTACTCTATAACAATCCTCATATTACATTAGACGATCTACAGTTGTTATATTAGTACAAGCATATTGCCATGCCTCTAGTCTATTACAATCCTCGTATTACATTAGACGATCTACAGTTGTTTATATTAGTACAAGCATATAATCATGCCTCTTCTCTATTACAATCATCGTATTGCATAAGACGATCTACAGTTGTTATATGTGTTCAAGCATATTGTCATGCTTATACTCTATTACAATCCTCATATTACATGAGACGATCTACAGTTGTTATATTGGTTCTAGCAAATTGCCTTGCTTCTTCTCTATTACAATCCTCGTATTACATTAGACGATCTACAGTAGTTTATATTAGTACAAGCATATTGTCATGCTTCGACACTATTACAATCCTTATATTACATTAGACGATCTACTGTTGTTTATATTAGTACAAACATATTGTCATGCTTCTTCTCTAGTACAATCCTCATATTACATCAGACGATTTACATTAGTTATATTAGTACAAGCATGTTGCCATGCTTCTTTTATATTACAATCTTCATATTACATTAGACGATCTACATTAGTTATATTAGTACAAGCATATTGTCATGCTTCTACTCTGTTACAATTCTCATATTACATTAGACGATCTACAGTTGTTTATATAAATACAAGCATAGAGTCATGCTTCTACTCTATTACAATCCTCATATTACATTAGACGATCTACAGTTGTTATATTAGTAAAAGCATATTGTCATGCTTGTTTTCTATTACAATCCTCATATTACATTAGACGATCTACATTAGTTATATTAGTACAAGCATATTGTCATGCTTCCACTCTATTACAATCCTCATATTACATTAGACGATATACAGTTGTTTATATCAGTACAAGCATAGATTCATGCTTCTACTCTACTACAATTCTCATATTACATTAGACAATCTGCAGTTGTTATATTAGTACAAGCATATTGACAAGCTTATATATTATTACAATCCTCATATTACATTAGACGATCTACAGTTGTTATATTAGTAAAAGCATATTGTCTTGCTTCTTTTCTATTACAATCCTCATATAACATTAGACGATCTACATTAGTTATATTAGTACAAGCATATTATCATGCTTCTACTCTGTTACAATCCTCATATTACATTAGACGATATACAGTTGTTTATATCAGTACAAGCATAGATTCATGCTTCTACTCTACTACAATCCTCATATTACATTAGACAATCTGCAGTTGTTATATTAGTACAAGCATATTGACATGCTTATATTCTATTGCAATCCTCATATTACATTACACAATCTACAGTTGTTATATTAGTACAAGCTTATTGCCATGCTTATACTCTAATACAATCCTCGTATTACATTAGACGATCTACAGTTGTTATATTAGGACAAGCATATTGCCACTCCTCTACTCTATTACAATCCTCGTATAACATTAGACGATCTAGAGTTGTTTATATTAGTACAAGCATATTGTCATGCTTCTACTCTTTTACAATCCTCATATTACATTAGACGATATACAGTTGTTAATATTAGACAAGCATATTGTCATGCTTCTTCTCTAGTACAATCCTCATATTACATTAGACGATCTACACTTGTATATATTAGACAAGCATATTGTCATGCTTCTTCTCTAGTACAATCCTCATATTACAGTAGATGATCTACAGTTGTTATATTATTAGAAGCATATTGTCATGCTTCTACTCTGTTACAATCCTCATGTTGCATTAGACGATCTACAGTTGTTATATTAGTACAAGCTTATTGCCTTGCTTCTACTCAATTAGAATCCTCATTTTACATAAGACGATCTGCAGTAGTTTATATCAGTACAAGCATATTGTCATGCTTCTACTCTATGCTTATACTCTATTACAATCTTCATATTACATTAGGCGATCTATAGTTGTTTTTATTAGTACCAGCATATTGCCATGCTTCTTCTCTAATACAATCTTCATATTACATTAGTCGATCTACAGTTGTTATATCAGTACAAGCATAGAGTCATGCTTCTACTCTATTACAATCCTCATATTACATAAAACGATCAACAGTTGTTATACCAGTACAAGCATATTGCCATGCTTCTACTCTATTACAATCCTCATATTACATTAGACGATCTACATTAGTTATATTAGTACAAGCATATTACCATGCTTCTTCTCTATTACAATCCTCAAATTACATTAGATGATCTACAGTTGTTATATCAGTACAAGCATATTGTCATGCTTCTACTCTATTACAATTCTTATATTACATTAGACGATCTACAGTTGTTTATATCAGTACAAGCATAGAGTCATTCTTCTAATCTATTACAATCCTCATATTACATTAGACGATCTACAGTTGTTATATTAGTACAAAAATATTGCCATGCTTCTTCTCTATTACAATCCTCATATTTCATTAGACGATCTACAGTTGTTATATTAGTACAAACATATATCCATGCTTTTACTCTATTACAATCCTCAGATTACATTAGACAATCTACAGTTGTTTATATTAGTACAAGCATATTGTCATGCTTCTACTCTATTACAATCCTTATATTACATTAGACGATCTACAGTTGTTTATATCAGTACAAGCATAGAGTCATTCTTCTAATCTATTACAATCCTCATATTACATTAGACGATCTACAGTTGTTATATTAGTACAAGCATATTGCTATGCTTCTTCTCTATTACAATCCTCATATTTCATTAGACGATCTACAGTTGTTATATTAGTACAAACATATATCCATGCTTTTACTCTATTACAATCCTCATATTACATTAGACGATCTACAGTTGTTTATATTAGTACAAGCCTATTGTCATGCTTCTACTCTATTACAATCCTCAGATTACATTAGACAATCTACAGTTGTTTATATTTGTACAAGCATATTGCCATGCTTCTACTCTATTACAATCCTAATATTACATTAGACGATCTACAGTTGTTTATATTAGTATAAGCATATTGCCATGCTTCTTCTCTATTACAATCCTCATATTACATTAGACGATCTACATTTGTTTTTGATTGATCGAAAAACAGGATTTGTTTTGAGCGCACATATCCATATGTTGTCAAGACTTTCCGGTATTTGTCTTAGTTTTATGCGTCCTTCTCGTGCTTTTTCTTCATTTATATGTTCTTTATATATTAGATATAAAACATTCTCTGTATATTCTGACTGGAATTGATCGCAAACTTCATTTACAAGACGCTCCATAGGATCAATGTCCTTCTCCTCTCCTTCTGAAATATTCAAGTCATTCTGATTTTCTTTCACATCTTCGTGATTCGCATACATATGTCTCGCACATTTTATCGACGTCTTTTCTATAATAAAGTAATCGTGCTCTATAGCAATATGACTACAACTAGAAACAACGAACGCTAACAGCGCGAGTTATACATTTATTTATTGCAGTATGATTTAACAGTAGACCTACATTTCTTGATAATTTAGTGGCATTGGGATATTGATGCTGAATGAATACATGACATGAATAAAGACGAAGAATGAGTAGTTCATTTTAATGCAGATCATATCAATGCGAATATATACATTGTACATAAAATAGTTAGTTACAGACGCCAAGCTTCCCAAGGACTATGCAGACTATTAGAAGCTAAAGCTTCACTACACAGTTGCGCCCCCTTTTTGTCACGGTAGCAAGATTCGTGCACGTAAAATGTATGTAATTATCTATGTAATTCGATTTGTAATATTTTCAAAATGATTCACAGGATCTGCGATTTCTTGCTGCAGAAGCTGGCATAGCATATACTGTAATGTGATATAACTGGTGTTAAAAGTGACTTGTACAGGATTGTAACAAATGCATGTATTTATGAGCATTTGAGGACTTGTTTTAATGATGTCACTGCATAGTCTTTAAAAAATAAAAGCTGGTCAACCTTTCAGATATTGTGCATTTAAATGTGCCAACATATTCATGCTATGACAAAAATATACTTTAAAACAGATTGTATGTGGAATGTATTGTTAATGTGGAAATACGAGGAAATCTTAGACCTTATTTTATATAGACTAAAGGGAATAGAAGGAACCAAAAAAGGGGTACTGGAGAGTTTTCTACAATCTGACCAAGAACACGGACAACCAGACAAAACAAATCTCTCACGGCTTATTATACTTTTATACAACGTTTAAATATTGGTTTTATACGTGAACATGACTAAAGTCTATTACAGTAGAATCAGGAATCAGATTCAACGTGACATCTCTAAACAATGTTATTTATAATACAATATATCAGTGACATTCAAATGTATGCTCTTGTTAGATAAGGAAGCCAGAGTCGAGGACAATGACATTTCAAGAGTATGCTATTATTAGATAAGGACGTCAGAGACAATGACAATGACCTTTCAAATATATGCTCTTGTTAGATAAGGACGCCAGTGTTGAGGACAATGACCTTTCAAGAGTATGCTCTTGTTAGATAAGGACGTCAGATACATTGACAATGACCTTTCAAAGGTACGCTCTTGTTAGATAAGGACGCCAGTGTCGAGGACAATGGCCTTTCAACAAGAGTATGCTATTGTTAGATAAGGACGTCAGAGACAATGACAATTACCTTTCAAATGTATGCTCTTGTTAAATAAGGACGCCAGTGTCGAGGACAATGACCTTTCAAGAGTATACTCTTTTTAGATAGGACGTCAGTGATATTGACAGTGACCTTTCAAATGTATGCTCTTGTGAAATAAGGACGCCAGTGTCGAGGACAATGACAATGACCTTTCAAGTGTATGCTCTTGTTAGATAGGACGTCAGTGACAATGACAATGGCCTTTCAAGAGTATGCTCTTGTAAGATAAGGGCGTCAGTGACAATGACGGTGACATTTCAAGAGTATACTCTTGTAAGATAGTGACGTCAGAGACAATGACAATGGCCTTTCAAGTGTATGCTCTTTTTAGATAGGGACGTCAGGGACAATGACAGTGACCTTTCAAGTGTATGCTCTTGTTAGATAAGGACGTCAGATACAATGACAATGGCCTTTCAAGAGTATGCTCTTGTAAGATAGGGGCGTCAGTGACAATGACGGTGACATTTCAAGAGTATGTTCTTGTAAGATAGTGACGTCAGAGACAATGACAATGGCCTTTAAAGAGTATGCTTATGTTAGATAGGGACGTCAGAGACAAAGACAGTGACCTTTCAAGTGTATCACTTGTTAGACAAGGACGCCACTGTCGAGGACAATGACCTTTCAAGAGTATGCTCTTGTTAAATAGGACGTAAGTGACAATGACCTTTCAAGAGTATGCTCTTGTTAGATAGGGACGTCAGTGACAATGACGGTGACCTTTCAAGTGTATGCTATTGTTAAATAGGGACATCAGAGATAATGACAATGGCCTTTTAAGTGCATGCTCTTATTAGATAGGGACGTCAGGGACAATGCCATTGACCTTTAAATGGTATGTTCTTGTAAGATAGGGGCGTCAGCAACAATGACAGTGACCTTTCAGGTGTATGCTCTTGTTAGATATGGACGTCAGAGACAATGACTGTAACCTTTCAAATGTATGCTCTTGTTATATTAGGATGTCAGAGACAATGACAATGGCATTCCAAGGGTATGCTTTTGTTAGATATGTACGTCAGAGACAATGACAGTGATCTTTCAAGTATATGCTCTTGTTAGATAAGGACGTCAGTGACAATGAGAATGACCTTTCAAGAGTATGCTCTTATTATATAAGGACGTCAGTGACAATTACAGTGACCTTTCAAGTGTATGCTCTTGTTAGCTAAGAACGTCAGAGACAATGACAGTGACCTTTCAAGTGTATGCTCTTGTTATATAGGGACGTCAGAGACAATCACAGTGACCTTTCAAGAGTATGCTCTTGTTATATAGGGACGTCAGAGACAATGACAGTGGCCTTTCAAGAGTATGCTCTTGTTATATAGGGACGTCAAAGACAATGACAGTGACATTTCAAGTGTATACTCTTGTTAGATAAAGGCGTCAACGACAATGACAGTGACCTTTCAAGTGTATGTTCTTGTTAGATAGGGTTCTAAGTGTTTGCTCTTGTTAGATTAGAGCGTCAGCGACAATGACAGTGACCTTTCAAGTGTATGTTCTTGTTAGATAGGGACGTCAGAGACAATCACAGTGACCTTTCAAGAGTATGCTCTTGTTATATAGGGACGTCAGTGACAATGACAGTGGCCTTTCAAGAGTATGCTCTTGTTATATAGGGACGTCAAAGACAATGACGGTGACATTTCTAGTGTATACTCTTGTTAGATAAGGGCGTCAGCGACAATGACAGTGGCCTTTCAAGTGTATGTTCTTGTTAGATAGGGTCGTCAGCGACAATGACAATGACCTTCTAAGTGTTTGCTCTTGTTAAATAAGAGCGTCAGCGACAATGACAGTGACCTTTCAAGTGTATGCTCTTGTTAGATAGGGGCGTCAGCGACAATGACAGTGACCTTTCAAGTGTATGTTCTTGTTAGATAGGGGCGTCAGCGACAATGACAGTGACCTTTCAAGTGTATGGTCTTGTTAGATAAGGACGTCAGTAACAAGGACAATGACCTTTTAAGTGATTGCTCTTGTTAGATAAGCACGTCAGTGACAATGACAATGACCTTTCAAGTGAATGCTCTTGTTAGATAAGGACGCCAGTGACAATGACAGTGGCCTTTCAAGTGATTGCTCTTGTTAGATAAGAACGTAAGTGACAATGACAATGATCTTTCAAGTGAATGCTCTTGTTAGATAAGGACACCAGTGACAATGACAATGACCTTCTAAGTGGATGCTCTTATTAGATATGGACGTCAGTGACCATGACATTAACTTTTCAAGTGTATGCTCTTGTTAGATAAGGACGTCAGTGACAATGACAATTACCTTCTAATTGGATGCTCTTGTTAGATATGGACGTCAGTGACCATGACAATGACCTTTCAAGTGTATACTCTTGTTAGATAAGGACGTCTGTGACAATGATAGTGCGTTTGTACAGAAAACATGCAATATATGACACGTGTTCTTTTCTATTTCCAGATATAACACAGAGTAGCTTCTAGTGACAATACTGTTGAAACGAAGGAATAACACAGATCCACTTCAGGGTCTATTCAATACATACAATTCCTGTGTTAACCACGTATTAAGCAAAATGGCAGGAGGAGGTAATTTAATATACAAGTTGTATTGAGTCATTACATTTTTAAGTAAGGGAACTATTGATGACCCTTCTAATACTTGCAAATTGCAGCAATAATGTTAATTTGATAAATAACATGTTTAATTTCATTTCGCTATGAGCTGAAAGGTGATGGGTGTTGTGGATTTAAACATGTATCTCAACAAAAAAAACTGGGAATATGTTTAAGGAATTTAACACCATTTCCCATTCATACTTTTATATATGTTTGTTAATAAGCTTATTGACCTTGGTGCAAAATTTGTTTGTTTAATGTGCTCGAGTAAAAAAAGGAATATATGTAACATGACGACACGCATATGCCATTATAGGGACTCGAACTCACAACCTATCGCCGACAGGGCGAACGCTCTAGTGAGTGATATTGCTCTACAGATTATTTTACAAATAGTTACTTATAACTGCATATTGTTATCAAGTTGTTTAATAATGAAACTTGGCATACATAGGCATAGGCATTTGTTGCTGCTTCGTTCGTGTATGTACAAGAAGATGATATGTCAGACGATTTTGAAATTAGTGAGTATTTAATATATTAAAAGTGACCTGTAGTGATTGCTAAAATTAGTAGAAATTAACAGTAATTGAAAAAGATATGAAAATTATGCATTTGTTAAGACCTAGGATATTATTATTTGGATTACAATTTAGTTGTACATACATTTGTATCTCTATAAACCAAACTGGAAATCTGTTTCAGGAACTTAACACCATTTGTCTTTTATAATTACTTATATGAAAATGTAAAGGTAAAAAAGCAATGTTTTTTTTAATAATTTCCGAAGAAAAGCATATTGGCTTTGATGAAATTTAAGGAAACAAAATGAATATATGTAACATGACGACAAAAATATGTTATTTATGGGGCTCAAACTCACAACCTTTCATAGGCAGGGAGAACGCTCTTCCGAGTGATATATCTCTAGCGACTATTCTAGCAGTAGCCGGAATGCTGGCATGCATTTCCATTTCTCTCCGTTCGGAAGACGTGCACAATTTTACATAAAGTTACAGTTACACTCTGTATTATTATTTTTTAAAATAACGATGTTATAATGATAAACATGTATCTCAGTCTAAAGATGTTAATACATAACGGGAGTTATTCTAGTTTACAGAGCTGGGCATGTTCTATACTATAATAGTCCGATCATTGATATATATTACAAGAAAACAGTATAATTATATAAAAAAGTAATGTGTAACATTTCCACATACGTATCTGAGTTAATTAGATGCATACTTACATATTATGGTGAAATCTTAAATATTTATACATATCTGAAATAAAATATATAATTACGCAAAATGACAATTAGATATAAATACGCAGTCTACAAAATGAAGCATATACAATTATTGTAGTTTTGGTAATGTTCACTAGACAATTAAATGAATGAGAACACAATGAATTCTAAAATGAAACGCATGTCGTTGTTTAGAACAGGACTATAGTTAATAGGATAACGATTCCGAATGCCAGACATGCGTGTACGATAACAATCCCTTTTACTTAAAACTGTGTTTTGAAATTGTGACCTATCTTAATGTGTTCATTATATTAACATTTATGTTATATGTATAGTAAAGCAAGTCTACCACTTCACATTTGTTTTGCAAAGTGATCTATACATGCCATAACCTGTTTATATATCTTTCTCATAGCCAGCATGCGAAATGTGTAATAAAATAAAACCGGTTACATTCCAGGTCCTGTGAGAATTTTGTGTAACGAATATATCCCCATTATCTTTTTATACTGACATATAATATGAGAAAGCTTGATAAACGTTGTTTTTTTTCAATATGGTTGGGACTTAAAGAAACTACTGTTATGATTATATGCAAGAAAGACAACAATGTGTATTACTTTTTTGGAGTAAATAGAGTTAAAACGATCAGTTTAGAATTATCGCAGCCAGCATTTAAAACTCTTTATTTTAGATATTTTAGTTCGCGGAGTTCTGTATATGTTGCAAATGAATCATTCTGATCGAGGCGTACTCTGAAAAAAAATCAATTTGTAATATTTCAACGTATTTATTAACGTTTAAACACGTAATTTTGTATGAATGGTATATACTACGTCAAATATATACTTATACATTGCATTATAAAATATATTATATTCATTTTTAGCTCACCTGAGCCAAAGGCTCACAGGTGAGTTTTTTTGATCGCCTGGTGTCCGTCGTCCGTCATCCGTCGTCTGTCGTCCGTAGTTAACTTTTAGCTTCTAACAACTTCACCTCTGAAACAACCTGACCAATTTTTATATAACTTCACAGAAACATTCCTTGGGTGAGCTTCCATCAAGTTTGTTCAAGTCATCTTGATTCATCAAAAAACATGGCCACTAGGGGGCGGGGAAAGTTTAATTAGTAAAAACTTAAAAAATCTTCATGTCAGAAACTACTAGCTGGATTTCAAAATAATTGCACAGAAATGTTCCTTGGGTGACCCTCTACCAAGTTTGTTGAAGCCATCTTGATTTGTCAAAAACCATGGCGGCCAGCGGATGGGGTTAGTTTACTATATAAATTATCATAAAAACTTAAAAAATCTTCTTGTCAGAAACTACTGGCTCGATTTTAAAATAATTTCACAGAAATGTTCCTTGGGTGACTCTTTTCCAAGTTTGTTCAAGCCATCTTGACTCGTCAAAAAACATGGCAGCCAGGGTGTGGGGTTATTTTTATGTCAAATTACTTCCCTTGTTTTATAGCATAAATTTCTGTATATAGCAATTATTATAAGAAGAGGTAATAAACACTTTTATAAACATTTCTTTTGCTATTATTATACAATATTATACCAGATATAAGTTTTAAAAGATAATTCATCATAAAAATATGAATGATACAATTATAATCAATGATTGAAATATTATAATATTATTCATATTTCATGAACCATATTAAAATAGGTGTTTTTCTAAATATAAAAGTCAGAGTATTTATGGTTCCGACAGGGATGATTTAATGCTTCATAATAAAGCAATACCATATTTTTAGCTAGTTTCATCACAGCAAGAATTCTGCTTGAGATTTTCAGTGTAAAAGTGTACTTGAAATCTTGGAAAAGGAGCTTAATTGTTTGTTGAGAAGAGTGCACTGCAACAAAATTCTTTCAAGCGATAGACTTTGGGAAGGCTTGTGTTTGAAACTCATATGAATATTTATTGTGCTGGAACTGTGGATTGTTTCATGCACAATAGTTTAGTCTGATGCTTTAGTTTGAAACCGTTCTCAAACGTAACAGGTTAGTTTTGTGCTGGAACTGGATTTTTATCTTAGTTAGAAAACTTAACAGCTATAGTAAAAACATCAAAAGCCTTCTTTTCAGAATCTACTGACCTGATTTTGATGTAATTTCACTGACATTTACCATGGGTGAACCTCTACCAAGTTTGAACTCTTCTACGCATCTGTTACATCTTCAAAACAAATCAAAATTCTAACTACTTGCCCATCTCGTCTTTCTGGAATTTTGAGTGTACATGTACTATATAATCTACTTATGTTGGGTGACTCAAGGTCAGTCAGTTGAGCGATATAGGGCCATATTGGCCCTCTTGTTTCTGTAATTCATCAATTGTATTGGTCAATGTATGTTTGGTTCAAACTACTCATATATATATACGAGATAGGAAACTCTGATGTGTTCATATATCTGCACACAATCAGGAATACTATTTCGGACTTTATGATTGTGTTGATAAAATTGTATAGATAAGATTGAACATAGCAGTTCTACTAGCTGCAAGTAATAGATCTACTAGCATGTATCACAAAATGATGCTAAAATAGGTTACCTCTATATATACACAGTTTGCCATTGTAATCAGACAAAACCATTTAAAATATTATTTCAACTGTGATAATATTACCGTAATAGAACTTTGAAATTAAAATAATCTTACCCATAAATTATAACTTGCAGTTGCATGAATATGAATGTAATACTATCCCTCATTTTAGCTTCACTATTCGAATAATGGTTGGGCTAATGCAGTCGTTGTGGCTTCGGTGATAACGGTCCATTTTATAGTACTATATATATATATACTACTGATGTAAGAATATTCAAATTATATTTTTGACTGAAGAATAATAAATCAAAACAAAATATGACACTCATCGTCAACTTTATTTGAAACAGACACTTTACAAGATATCAACGTCTTATTAAGTAAATTGTTATATGGCTTCAGATCTGAAGTGAATGAGTACTCGCTCGTATATGCAAATTACGCAGATATAAATAATGTTCCTTGCTGAAATTGTAAATAAACAATTTTGACAGCACATTGATTGATTATATCCAGTTCATTAGAAGGCAGGCGGTTGCGAGTCCTTCCATAGTCTTCATGAAAGGTTTGACCGGGATATTCATCTGACATATTTAAATTTCAAAACGCATTTCTAAAAGCAGAGTACGTATTAAACAATAAGAGATTCAAAGTTTAATTGCGGTTTGTCTTTATTAAACAGAGATGAAAAACATCAAAGACGTGATAATGGAAGCATATGTATTGAAATGCGAATGCCTTCACATACAACACTGTGCATTTAGTTCGAGCATAACATTAGAAAACACAAGGCCATTTTTCAATAATAAAAGCAATGTTTTAGATAGAAAGATTCTGAAATATTGGTTCAAGAATGATTCCGGCATACTCAACATCTAGTTTCAATCACTACTACCGGTTTTAACACGTGGAAATTATATTTTACGCACGACAATTTAGAATGAAGCATCGGTCCAACAGCACGATGAGTCGTCACAGGCATTTTCTTGTCAAGGGATTCATGTATAAAATATAAAACATGCTTAATTCACTGCGCGTATATAATAATGTCTCGCACAATAATCAATTTTGCACTGTTCTGCATGTACATATAGAGAAATGCACGTTTTGAACACTGTACACATTACCAATGGTTCTAAAAGTCCCTCGTTTCCATAGATAGTCATCCATTGATCCAAATATGGAGAAAAAATGTGGGGTTGGTCGGAGTTCTTTTTCACAATGTCATTGTTTTGATAACACCCCTTCATATTTGATAATTCTGCCCATTCGTTGTAGTGTCTCTAAACTGTTATAGATTCATTAAACAGTACCCAATGTTATCCAAACTTCGCAAACTCATAAAAATGTTCCATTTTTTTCATAATTTTAGGTACAAAAAGATATGATAATTGTGTGCATTTTCAACAAAACTAATGCCCAACCGATTTACACAGCTCTAATTTCTTGGGCGCGGTGCTCTTGCTACCGTCATGCAAGGGAGGTCACTGGTAAGAAAATGTGATCGGCGATAATCAACCATGATTGTCTTGTGTACATTAATTGATAGACAACTTGACTAAATCAATGTTTGATTTGATAACCAGCATACTAGCGCGATTCAAAATGGCGAAATGTAGCGGCGACTAGCGATACATTAAATATAAATAGGCAGAACAGCAATTTCCGTTTGTACCCAACTTTCTGTGTATTTTAGAAGTCCGTGTTCCATAAACGTGGTTTTAACATAATTTATCCATCGAGCGTTCCCGAAATCGATTCCTTTTCTGTGAAAAAAACACGCCCCATACATTTTATGTATAGGGTTAGGGTTATATCCTCACTAAATGTGATATAGGTAATAAGTCGGAGTTTAGAATTGAGATTTTGTCATTAACTATATAAAAGGATAAGTGTAATGTTGCACTCGTTAGTGCTGCATGCAAAATATACATTTAACGTTTAATAACTAGACATTTTCCTTGTTAAATAATAAAGGGTTCATTAGAGGCATAACATACCCATTTGGCATACTTATACTTTTATGGTTTAAATGGCAATTTTGGCAAGTGTCATGGTTTAATTGTGAATTTAAAAAAGGTCTTAAAAATGGGGTATGAATAGTTTTATTGTATAAATCTTCTTTCACTTTGACAAGAGTGTACACACTGAACAGAAAAAATAGCTATTTTTGGCACTGTAAATGGCAACCCATAATAATATATTACAAAAGAAAGTCTAAATATAATTACATATCACATATAAGTGTTTGTAATACTTTTAGCAAACAATTCAATGCACAAATAGTGTTAATGCGATAAAATGTCTCCCATCAACTTTGTCCATATGTCAATGCCTGCGTGATATAAGACATGCCGCGTATACATAATAAATAACAACTTACTTATATTAGATGTGAATAATTTGAATATTGAAAATCATGGATATACATGTGTATCGTCAGCTATGTTTGATAAGTAATATAATCCTAATATATAGTCTAATATTAGTGAGTAAATTAGTGAATGTTCATATATTTAGACTATCCAGACCTTACCTATGTACATCGCTTAATTAATATTCTTTCTGAAACAAACTGTTGATGGCATAATTATGAATTATAACCAGTTTTGTGTACTAATTTTACAAATAAAAACACAAAGTTACATTTATTTTGCATATATATATTTTTCGAACACATAAAACAAAACAAATCAAAATAACTTTATATTTAAGAATTTGTTTGAATTAACTGACTCCGTAATTAACATATCGAACTATTGAGTATTCTAAACGTTTAGATACAGTAATTAATATCTCTCACACAATTCTGTCCGAAACGCGTACTTGACACGAACGTCTAAATTTACGACCAAGCATATTGTTGAACTAATTCGAGAGGTTAATGTTCAAATAAACCAGGAAATGCACAGCTTTCAACTAGCATGCTATACAGCTATGTTGTTTTGTATCAACTAGCTCAAAAATACAGATATATGTGCATCTGTAAATCGAACTTGGCAAATATATTCCCCTATACCTGAGTATTAAAATTGTATTACATGTATTATGTTTAGGTCACATTTGATGGGGGACGATTTGTAAATCATAAATTATTAACCATCTACAATTTTGGTGTGATATTCCATTAAACAAAGCAGTACTGTGTAGGCCAATGAGATATACACATACACATGTTTCAGGTTGACACATTCAAGGTTAATTTCACATTTTAAGGTTAAACAACTGTAAATCTCATTAGAGTAGTATACTGGTACTGCAAACTGTTATTGCATTCAATAATGACAAAATATTTCGTTACATGAACTAGCTCATTTACGGATGCATATACGATGTTTAAAACAATTATTTAAAACTAGTTTTAATGATGTATATAGCAATATTATTAAACAAACAATTAAGCAATCAATTGTAATGCACATACCATAATGATAAGTGCGTCCAATATATTTAGAGTATACCTATAGTTAAATACATTATATGGAAAAATACTTATAGTATGAATTTCAATTATCTGGTTGTATTACCTGCATGTACTACACGTAGTACATGTAACTATAGTTATTTACTTAATTTCAATTACATATACTTTATCTTCATATGATATTGTCTATAAATGCTTTTGACTTTGTTTTAAACTACACTCAAAGATAATATTTATGTATCTAATAACACATTGTTGTAACTAATAAATAATCTCGATTGACTATTAGTAAATAAATATCATATTTTAAAATAATTATAAGGTTCCTATGCTGTGTGTTAAAAAATCATTGATTCTAACATTTGAAGTCATTGTTTCCTTGGTATCTACTATTGAAACATGTGTAATATTAATGTATTATAAGCTATAGTTTTAATGTATTTACTTCCTATGCTGACTAGAAAACGTTAATAATCAGTTGCACTAGTCATATGAAGTACTTATGAAGAACCACGGGTGTAATTTATGTAACAAACATTTACGTACTGTTACACATAGAAATTATGTAATCGTCTGTTTGAAGAATAAAAAGGTCAGACGGATTATCCGCAAACGATTCGAAATATATATGTTATGTTATTATATATTAGGCTGGAAGTATGCTAAACTGTAAGACACAATACGTTCTAGAGTGCTACTTTTATAACGTGTTTACATGAAGAGTGATAAGACTCGAATGCCTCTCTAATAGCTGAATAGTTTATACTAGTAAGTTGGTCAGTGTGTCAGTGTGTTAATGTGAACCCTTAATTAGATGTGACCAATTGACCTCCTTGTACATAACAGGCAGCGTCTCAGAAACTGTTAGTTAACATGATACAACAATATATAGATTCATCCCTCAGCCTGTCACAAGTTTAAATATAATTAATAGTTTTTATATTTTGCCAGTAACAGCTTTCTAGTAGTGTAATTAGCTTGTAAAATGTTATAACTGCTTACACTATTTCTGTTACAGGTCTTCCTTTTAAACCAATAATTTGGTCGCGATATGTTCTCAATTCAAGTACTGTATTAATATAAATTCTAATGAGTTTACATGAATGAACATGGATTTATATGAAATTCATTACTTACTCACTAACAGGAGTTTTAAATGTGAATTTAAAGCAGTTCTATTGAAGTATGATATTGCATTGAAAATAAATGGTCAGGCAGATAATTGACTGATTAGAAATATTCAAAAAACGGGTCTAAAAACATAGTTTCATACTTCACCTTCTCCAGGTTTTAAAAATTATATTACATATGATATATATTATGCTTTTAACAGCTTTTTTGCATACAATACATATATTTTCAAGTTATTTTACCGGGTAAGATAATTCATCCAACACCAACCATCCATATGTATGTCCTATTTTCCTCCCACTTTGATGATGATGTATACAAATATGTGACGAAAATATTATGATTTGAATTTTTAAGAACAAACGTAATAGAAAAAAGTTTATTTCAATTGAAATGATTATGAAATCGATCTTAACTTCATAAGCTGATTGAAAATTGTTATATCTTTGTAAATTATATTTCTTTTACCGAAAATTGGATCATTGATTTCATTAACAATATACTAAATTATCTGTTACTTAGTCGTGTCTACTTTCAACACGCACTCTATATTTTCAATATTTTTTAACTAACATTTATAGTGTGAGTGCATTGTAAATAATTTTATTTCATAATAATATTTAATAATAACAATGTACATGCACATTATATTACGAAACGGAATTATTTCATAAATTGTTACGAACATTATAAACTATTGATCAAATTTCAACCATGCGTGTGATCTGTTCTCGACAAAATATTATACTATTTCAAAACAATAACTTTAATGCATAAAATACAGCACCGTCAAATTTGCAAGTAATTGCAAATACCTGTTGTTGACATTTTTTTTTTTGCAGTATGGAATAAATTTCAAAAAAAAAAGCGGAATGGCAACTAGAGAAACTTCGTCAAAGTTTTATCATCTGACCTTCGTGTATGTTTATATTCTGACCAGATTTTCGTTTTGGGTTATAATATATCGGTCGGATAGGCTTGGCTAGTTGCATAAAGGGACTGGTCAATGTGTATGATCGTTTGACGCACAAAATCACATTTCTCTCAAGCCTATCTGAACGTTTAAATAATTGACATATTTATTACATGCTCGAAAATTTGATGAAACGTGTAAATTCTTCATGATAAATTCCGTCTTTATGTCTCCTTGTGATGAATGATTTACGACATTGTCTCTTATAACCATTTATCTCTCACCGCTGATTCAAGTGGGAATGTTATTATTTATTTGCGGAGATAGGATGTATTCGAGTACTGGTAAAACTCTCAGGATCAAAAATCGTTAGGAGTTGTTAAGTTAACTGGTCGTCTATTAGCCCTCTTGTCATACCAAAGACAAAACATTGTACAATAATCTTCTTCGCTGGACTCTCAACATTTAGAGGAAAGTTCTATGTCAGGTTGGCCCGGTATCAGTATAATGTGACTCGGTCGGGTATCATACCATGTATCTGCGGAATGATACTCCAGTGTGGCAGCGCTGAGAATACTGTCTTAAGTAGACATCGCGATATAGCAGAAACAAATGTTGAAAGCGACGCTATACACCATATAAACAAATAAATTATTATTGTCTGTAAAATATGTCTTGCTTTTAGTTTCAATAAGATATGGAACATTGGCAAATTATAAATATTTGGTGATGCATACAATATATTAAACTGTGGATTTATCAAGAGGATCATCTTACTTTTATACATGTTCAACAAAGTGGCTCATCGCGATATCAGGGACATCAACTCAATTAAAGGCTTTCTTTATCGTGTATCAAAAGTTACCCGCATTTATAGCCTTATGTGAAGCAAAAAAGGTATTCCCTAGTTATGCGCCTAGGGGCAACACAGTCATGCGTGTATATTATTAGCCATATATGGAGTATAAAGTATTCCCTTGTTTTCCGCCAAGGGGCAACGCAGTTTATGGTCGCTAAAATTATATAATTCAATTTTATCTGGTTTTGACTTTCCTCGTTTCGGAAGAAACAGAATACAAATATGCTCGCCAAAATGACTGGTTCAAAGCGCTGGGTAAATAAAAACTATAACATACAGAATACAGAGAAATGAATAGTACTGTGTTTGTTGTAATTATTCCGACCTTGAAGATTAATATCACTTTAAATCTGTATGCCTATGGTTTGATGATCTTAGATAATACCAAGGATTTATATATTAATCTTTGAAAATACTATATAAGACGATGCTATTATCAAAGGTTTAAGTTTATTGAATTGATGAAATTGGTCAATATTCTGTAAAGGATATGATAAAACCAAACTAAATGATATACACTTACCGTACTGGAACCGTTTTATTACCGGGCCGAAATGCGTCGGAAACGCCTAGTTAACGGACGCTAAACAAGCGTTTTGGTTTTTGATTGTACTATCTAATAATAATTAAGAGCGGTGTGATTTGGTTATCGATATATGCTCGCCAAAATGACCAGTTTAAATCGCGACGGTAAATAAGAACTTGACTGGTCATCGATATTATTACACATATTGCTGATAAAAGCATTGAATTATAAGTTCTACCAACAATATTTAAATGTTATTGGGGATTCATGGCATCAGTTTGTTTGTTTGTTGTTAGTGCATAATGACCATTACTGTCGACACTCTGTTTATAAGATTACATACAATAGCATTACGGTAATAAAGATAAATCATCGTAACCATACACAAATGAATGTTATTATATTCTATTAAGGCTTACATACCGATTAAAATTTCACTTATAAATACTATTAGCAAATGAATTTGCGCTATAAAAGAACAATGTGTTGGCCTTACGTATTGATTTAATAACAATACCTGCACTCAATTTAATTTTTATGTAATGAACCCAAATTGTCTAAATCAGCTAGGCCGATTTGGGCGGTGCTTATCTTATACTAATTTTATATACGTCTGCATACAGTAAATAAATTCTTCATATCTATCTACAACTATGGTTAATTGATTGATTTAATTTTTGATTGCATTATTCATTCATTCATTCATGTATCTACAATTATGATTGCTTGATTTGTTATTAATTGATTGATTATTTGAATATTTAGTGTCATTTTTACGTAATTGAAGTTTAACAAACGATTATTTTACCTAACAACTGTTTTGTAGAATCCTGAAATGTTAACCAGTACTCGAGCACACCCCATCTCCGCAAGTAACTGATAACTTTCCAACTTGAATCAGCCGTGAGAGACGAATGATAATGAGACGCAATGTCGTATATATCAATCATCAAGGACGGGAGACTTGCCGGGCGGAGATTCGAACACACGACCTATTTACAATTAAGTAAGAAAGTTAATAAATCCTCTAGATCATAAAATATAGATAATATTAATAAAATAAGAAAGTGTTGTCTCCGAATCCATGCAGTTAATTAATTAAATACACAATTAGTATGATAACTATAATCAACTAGTATCATCATCAATTATATAACCGAAAGTATACATATCAATCAGGCATACGGGTTTACAATAACAATCAATTTATTGTTAAATAATCATCTTTTCTTACTCGCCAAAAAATAATTAAACACATAAAATAAACTATTTTGTATTCTGCATAAATTCAATTAAAGTAACATATGTTAATGATTATATAGCGATTTTAACACAAACCCTAATAAAGCAGTGCGAAGTACGCCCTCCAGCAATGTAATTATCGCTAATTATCCCATTTCCTGTTAACACACTGTGTCAACCCAAAGATCGAAGGACATTGACTTTCGATTTATCCATTACCGCCGATAGGGAAGGTTACCGTGACATGCTTTTGGAACTGTTATTTCATGCATTTGAAAAACAACGGGAGTCTGATTTCTTAATTTATTAATAAACAGAAATTGGTGTACACTAGTATTTAATGTTTCTGTTTTGGAAACCTAAAAGTTGTCCTCACAAGTAATGGATATGACATCACAGCGTTAACGTAATAAACAATTTAAAAGCACCACACCGTCGTTTCAACCACATATAAGAATATAGGTTTCACTTTTATGCAGAGAGATTTGGTAAAAACGTTTTTAAATTAAAAAAGGAAGAAATATAAATAAAATAACTATGACCGTATGTTTTTATCCAACGCGAAAAAATGATCACCTCCAACCTTATTAAAGCTCTTTTAATATAAAAACATTCACAATATCTGTTCAAGATGAGTTTTTTAAATATAAATACATATATATATATACTAAATTGAACAGCCAGCATATTAGATGCACTATATGAATGAATGACAAAGCCCGTATTAGCGTGTACAATGTTTAGAGAGAACTTAATTTCAACTCAGTAAGTGATTCATATTAACAGGATGGAATGCTCTTTGATGAAACAAGACAAGTGTTTGATTTTTGTATACATTTCAATACTCATTTAAAGTAGAGTATGGTATAGAAGGTATTTACCAAACAATCACTTCCGATACTATTTTAAGATTTGGAAATCCAAGACTTCCTTAATTATTTGATCTAAGAATTATTATTTTCTTAATCGTTTTCTATCTAAGATTCGTCTTAGTGGTTTAATGAATACTGTCACGATTTCTCGTGATTGTGGGATCGTTGTTAAATAATTTTAATAACTTCACTCGGTACAAAAGAACCACACATAGATGTTTTTAAAACTAAACTATTTAATACAATATGAACTAAATATACATGTAATGATATGCTATTTCTTAATGTAAATCCGTTATTGGCACACAAATTAATGTCTTTGATGATCTATTATCCAAAATTGTTCAAGGTATTTTCATCATCCTGGTCCAACCCTTCGTCAAAAAGCTTCCGTAGCTACACGTACCCGTCGATATTATAACCCAGTTTTATTTCTTATTCCTTGTATGTATTAATTGCACCCCAGCACACAGCCTTCCGATCAATCCTAGCACACAGCTGTTTTATCAGCACACAGCTTTTTTATCAACACAGAGCTATAACGTTCAGCACACAGCTATTTAATCAGCACACAGCTTCTTAATTTCAGCACACAACTATTACGTTCAGCACACAGCTTTATTTAACCAGCACACAGCTTTATTAATCAGCACATAGCTTTAAACCAACATTAATCGTTTGAATTAGCACACAGCTATTACACACATATACACATATATATATATGTTCATGCACAAATATATTCAGGCCAGATGCTCTGTCAAGACCATAATTATTACCATAGTTATAATAACAACGAACAGTGTTAATGCCAACACTTCATGTTCATACATTTCTTCATTATATAAACAACTTTTCGATTATGTACTATCTGCATGAAAAAAAAACTATCATCATTTAGATATATTGACATTTTATATCCAACATATATATCGTACCTTCATGTATCTTAGAAATCTGAATAGAAATGTATTCTCAATGTGCCACGTATATGTCAAATATAGACAAAGTGCTTACCTTAATATCATATTACCAATACGACAATGGGTGTGCTTCGCAAAATAATTTATATTGCAGAGATTGTCATGTTCTTTAGTATTTTTTTCATAAAAATGATGTTTTTTATTTTAAGTTGGATTCTTTATGCACTGAAGCTAAATTACATACATAAGGTAGTCACTATATTTAATCCGTAAAGCAGTAAGTTACATTATATGTTATCCTTATTTTCTTGATGTTCAAAGACATTAAACAAATGGACGGATCGTCGTTGAGAAAACATAGCATACTGTCTTGATGAAGAATTGATTATTGTATTGTTAACATTAGCATATCATCCAATTTGTAATTTTTTTTAAAACTTGTGAAATAGTGAGATACATTTCAAAATCAACTCTGATCACAGGTAATAAAGTATGTTGCAACTGTTATTGTTTACAAACAAAAAGGTCCTGCAATACGACTCAATTTTATTTCTTTGTTTATTTTAATTTCAGTTCTCTCTGATGTTAAGAAGTAGCAACACTTCATTGAACATTAATGACAGTTTTACTTTGCTTGATTTGGGATTCCCAATATATATACTAAAGCCATAGTTCACTATCAACTACTACCCACGATATACTACGGTTTCTGGTTATTTTAAAGACGAAATTGTTCGTCATAATTCTTCCAACAGATTCCCCCAGTTCGACTTGCTCCTAGCCTAATCGCATTTGGATTAGCAGTCAAATAGATTGGAGGAAATATCATCATGACATCTGACCAATAAAATATATCATCATCTTTTTGCCTTTTAGATTTTGGAATGACAAGCAACTTGTCATGAACTAATGAAAATTGCCTCTTAACATCCTCACTTTCTTGAAACGGCTCCATCAAGATTTCTAAATTTATGAACATGCACCCAACGATTCATTCACATATACATTTTCTATAATATATGGTTTTCAAACACTCGTACCTGATTTCTCAGCGGCATTAGTGCAGGGTTCAAATTAAGTACTCAGTAAATATTGGTCTTGGGGCACTTGCCCCATCACAAGGTCTTACCTTGTTTAACTTGTTCTGCCACCTCCTATATTGCTCTCGTTTTATTCTTCCTTTTTGGCAATTCTGAAATGTACTGATTTAAATTGAACAAATCTTAATCATTTAATCCTGCCATCTTTCTTTACTTAACAATCACATTTTTCTGTGAAAGCGAGTTTAGACTTTTGTAATTGCTCGATTAATAAATTATATAATGTTCGAACCCGGATTGAACTTTCGTCAGAGTAGTGAATTACTTACAAACTTTCCAATTATAAAACACCACTGGGTTCGAATCCCGAAGTGACCCTCTTTCTATGTACTCAAAGAGATCAATACGATATTTTCGCACAACGATGGCAAGAATATGATCACAGTGGTTCATACGTAGATATATTCAGTGTGAATTTCGAGAAGTTTACTTTCATTTTTGCTTCTCACGCACAAGCGTGTGTAAATGTGACCTCGTGGTATGCATAACACACCCTTGTGAGAAACAAATAAATCAATATTTCATTATCTATATTAATGCAACAAACTAAATACAATACTTATCGCATATCTCAGATATTAATACACTGTAACAACACAGTTTTATATGTCTAGCAATTCAACAAATTGTTTAAATTGAGCTTTTAAGTTACACATTCTTTTTCCACCGTCTTCCAATTTGGACCTGGCAAGAGAAAGAAAACTGCAGTGCCCTCTATTAACAAGGAACACTACTCTACATTGTTCTACTGAATGTGGCGGAATTAGGGGTATTCAATTACACTCAAGTAGTTTAAATACTGAGATAAATTGATTTATTAATTTAATTTATCATGAACCTCATTATATTATTCTTGATCAAATGTTTAGCGCAAAAAACGCTTCCTCGCTTGGCTCTCAGCATTGAGAGGATAGTTCTAGGTCTGGTTGGCACGGTGTTAGTATAATGTGACTGGGACGGGTATCGTTTATATGTCTGCAGCCTTATATTTCAATATGACAGTGCTTGGAGTACTGTTTCAAGTAGACACCGTGGCGATATAGCTAAATAAATGTTGAAATCGATTCTAAACACCATACAAACAAACAAATTATTAATGTATGTAAGATATGTCTTGCTTTAAGTTTCGGTATGGTAATATATAAAACATAATAAACTATAATATAGACCAAACATGTTCCTCTCTAGAATAAAGCGTTAGAGTAGGCATACACGTTTGTAAAAGTTATACCTTTACATTTATGACAGTGAGACACTACAAGGAAACCATTTTCTTAGAAAAAGGGCAATACAAAGGCCATTGTATATATGTTAAAGCCATAAAATATTTGCATGTTTTTAAGATCACTTTCATAGATAATTCTATATATATTCTTTTGCAGATTTAAATGAACATGTCGATATAGTTTAATTATCACTGATCTATATTATTAACTGGCAATTATAATTACACAATATTGATATCATAAGGAGATAATTTAACAATCGAATATAAAAAAAAAATGTATCCATATTCCCATCTTCATTGAATTACCGCAGTGATTTTAATATAAATCTGTCACTTTTTTTTCTTTACAAAACGTTTCATTTTATTAAGTTTCTTACAATATATACATATAATTAAAATATTTTTCAGCTGTAATTTGGTCAATAAAAAATGATCACATCTCCTTTTTAAGAAGAAGAAGAATAATATTTTATCAATTTTAAATGTTTTTTTTACAGTTTCTCGATATAAAGCATAAATATACCATACATATTAACATACCAGTTATCAGAATATAAATATCATACAGTTATTTATGACTATTGTATTAATTAAGTTATTAAATATGTTAGCATAGTACTAAGGACGAACCTCAAAGTTTGAGTTGATCAATACAAATGTGTACATGCAATAAAGTATTTTCTATATATCTATTATTTTTTTATTGCATGTTATATAGTATAAGTAATGCTTAGTCTAATAGCAAAATCTTCTACATATCTTTACTTAAGCTTACAAGTTTTATGTATTTTTAAATAAGTGTTTTGACAATGTTGTTTGTACAGTTTTGTCTCTATCCTGAAATTCAGTATTTAACAACTTATTGATAATTGATAAGTAACAATTACAAATATGTCGTTTTCATCATTGAATGCTCCAGACGAAAAAATAAATTGGCCACTTCCTTGACTATTATCTTATTGTTAAATGTCATTAACAAATCAATATTAGTATGTTTTTATAAGTACTAGCTTATTAGAAAAGCTAATATGTTAACATAAATTACGATGAATATACGAAGTACAACAGTCTATTAAAACAAGTCTAATAGTTTTGTGAGTGTGTATTGAAACATTTTTGATTTACATACTTTAAAGGGTGACAGAATATTGTAAGTTACGGTCTCAAAGTCTATAACACTGCATTTACTTATGTAAGGATATTGTTTTATACTGACCTTAATTCTCATTAAAACAGATAACCATATATAACATGTAATGTGCTGAAAATGGTCATTAAACAAACCCCTTTTAGAAATATTTTTATAGAGCAATAAAAACTGATTCACAACTATTTGTTATATATGCTATACTTATTTAAAGAAGTCGTACATCATGTAATAAGTGGTATGGCTCCGTACGTCTATCAGTTTCTTACTGATTCACTAATAACCCAAATATATTATATTAAAGATGCATTACCTTTAAATTTCTGTTCAGTAAATTACGGAAAGTGTATTAAATCACAAAGAGGAAGGTCCATTCGAAGATAATGGTCTTTATTATGTTTAATATTACTTTTAACGAATACTTTAAAGTATTGTCTTGACTGCCTAGTTATCAAACATATAGAATTTAAACCATTGACACGTTAGATTCACACGCACTCCCGATAGTCCACACGTGTGGATCTGCCGTGGGTTTATGAGTTTCACACGTTGAAAAATCACACGCATTTGTTACTGTTTTGAATCGAATAATTATATTTGTTTAATGGTTATTAATCATTTGAAAATGCGTGTCTTTGTTTAAACATGTGATGAACAGGCAAACAACCACTGGAGTGTCAGTTTACTTTTAAAACATACACTTATCACAAATATACGTGTTATTGACCGCTATAAGAGAAGGAAAATCACCAACAGCGAATCACTGTTAAACACAATTGTTACTAAATTAAAAACTGTTATCTTAGTGAAACATACACAGATCGAAAGCTGAACTATTACCTGATAGAGTGATGTTAACATATTCATAGAAACTGGCAATACTACGGACAATTAAGCATTCATACACGGGCATTCCATCGTACAAACGGCAAATATACCCACGACTATTTCATACAGTATTGTAAAAGATAGTGAAATCGCTGATGAAACAACGTGAATGATTAAATATAGTGGGTGGTAGAGAGAATTTTAGCCGCTCACACCATAGGTCGAGTAAAAAAAACTTATCTCAGTACATTTTCTATAAGTGATACACTTATAATTATATTATTAATGTATATAAATAAAAGAAAACAGCGTTAGTAAAATAAAAATATTAAATATTGACTTTCATAGATATAAAAACATGATTAACAGCATATCATGTATGTAAATTAATTATGTTATTATAAACTACACAAATCAATATGTTATTCTTGAAACAATAACCGATCGGCGGGCCATGTTCTTACAAAATCAAAAATAAAGTTAATATTTTGTAAATTGCTAAGTGAGTTTGAAGAGCCTAAATGCATTGCTCTTGATTCTATTTACTGGGTAGAAAATGTACTGAGATTAGTTTTTGTTACTCGACTTACGATGTGAGCGGCTAAAATTCTCTCTACCTTTCATTATCTTTAACAATACCTTTAACGAATAATTTAAAGCATTGTCTTGACTGCCTGGATAACAAATATATTAAACCGGTCAACCATATAAATGTTGTTACAAACAAATAGTTTTATCTATTTGAATATATTTTAAATATCATTCAAAGTTTATATCTAATATCTAAACTATTTTGTTATTACCGAACTAAAATTCAACGATGTATGGACTAGATGGATGTGTCCAAAGAGGACAAATATACTTTGTTAACTAGGTTATTACAAATTACATTCATTTGAATGACAATTTGTAACTTCCATGTGTGTAAAGTGTTTGTTGCGTCTGTATAATTATAACTCAGTTTACTGAAATGCCAAATTCTTAACGCCGTATGTGTTATTTTTAACTGTAACTTGTAATTTACAATTGAGATTCAATTAAATGTCATCTTTTTTGAAAATGAGTATAAAATGTGCAAGTTACACGTTTCATCATCTTAATATCATAAACAGTAATAATTGAAACTTATAATTTGAAACTTGGAATTTAAATTTTAGAATTTACAAGTTAATAACATTGACATTTCTAACATTTCTAAAAAAAAAAAGTCGCTAGTTGTCAAAACTATTTTGTAAAACGACTGCTTCCTACAGAAAGAGAAGACATCTGAGTAAGCTGGTTTTGAGTTATGTGTTTTCTCAGATGATGTCAACTGGTGGAAACACAATGGCCAACAATAGCTTTAAGTAGCACTCAACGGTATAAGCAATATTTCTTTTTTGTTTATGTTTAAGGATAAGAGAAAAAAGGTAGAATGGACCTTAACAAGCTTGTTAAAGCTGATGCAAATTAATTTCCATCGAAATGTCACAATATGCAATGACTAGTTGTAAATGTAGTTATTTTTTATTAGAAACTGAACATATGAACGAAGTGAACAAGAATAAAGAAGATGATAGTAAGAATAATTCAATAATTTATGTTAGGTACAAATCGCAAACACTAGTTTTCATGAATATAAGGATATTTAATATTGATCATTAAATTTTCAAAATTGATATAATACATGATACATATAAAACGCAGCAACATCTCACTAATAACACCAAATCAAATAACAACTAGTTTTGAGTATGCATCCGTAAATGTATATCTGACATTTGTCAGTTATTTGTCAATTTACATACAAATAACCACCGAGTCCCTTTTTCATTTCCAAAACACAATTTAAATGTCACTGTAAAGGGACATACAGCAATATTTACATGTAGTAAGAATGGAATCCGGAAAGTCAACGATTCTCCGACTACATTGAGCTGTCTGGCATAAACGTCCTACATTTTAACCAGATTAAGGTTATCAAAAAAAGGTAATCTTCATTATCCAACACTTGTGTTTTTTTTTTAAATACGACTAACGACAAAACAGTGATCACATTATTTATGCAACCATAACACAATGTGTTTTGCGACTATTTAATTGTGAAATGTCACGAAACTCACGAGTGAAAATATTGTGGTAAGTCGTGTTGAAAATAAAAAGTCTAAATCATCTTCGACGCTTGCTTTTTCCCTAAAAAACGTCTAAGAAATACGAGCGCCCTAGATGCTCAAGACCAAATATAGGGGAATCCCAAATTACGGACTTATCCGAAGTTACTCGATTTTTTCCAATTTTATAATGGACAGACTACCTTAATATCTTTATAACATATAATGCGTAACCTCTTTAACAATATAGTCCTTCTCATTGCAGTCCTACGTTTCTGTAAAGCAAACACGATTGCCATAACTGAATAACGTTTCACTTCATCGGTGTATAATCGTGTTATAGTTGTTATCAAAAATTTCACGTTCAGAGGTCCTTCGTGGTCAGCAATTCAACAACACTGTTGTATAGAGCCACTTAGCTCGATTAAAATAGTTACTTGTGAAATTTTGCCTATACTTGTGGGTAATTTTAATAATATTCATTATGATGTATCCCTACAGCAATAAAACTGTGTCGTTTCATATTTTCAACAATGATGCATTGAAGGCAGTTGCAACACACATTTATATAGGAATAAAAAATAGGCAATGCTTACCTTGATATCATATAAGCAATACGTCAATAGGTATATTTCGTGAAATGATTTATATTGCAACGATTGTCATTATCTACTCTTTTCTTTAAAAAAGAGGTTTTTGATTTTAATTCATAACGCATTGAAGCTAAATTACATGTATGAGGTATGTTAAATCCGTGAAGCAGTAGGTTACAACGTATGTTATATTTAGTTTCTTGCTACTATACTAAGGGTTAGGGTTATACGGACGGATCGCTGATGAGAAAATATTTTCATTTTCATATATTATCAATGTAACTTATTCCACCAATGTGGTCGTTTCGTACGCGGTGCAGGCTCATTATAGATGATTTAAATTATATTAGTGGAATGTATATTTCACAAACGTACGAAGAAGTGTTTCATCAAAATAATATATGATATTTAGCGTCATCTTCATCTGATAGCCCTCAAATTTCAATGTTCAAATGCAAACCAGGTTTGAAGTGAATGGGTACTCTCTCGCATATACACGATAAATTGATATAAATCATAGTCATAAGTACGTGAAATTGTACATTACAACTTTGATAGCACATTTATTAATTATTTCCAGTTTTGTATGCATGAACAATTACTATTATTGATTGATTGATTGATAATTTAGCGTCATTTTTATGCAATCGAGGGCTAACAGACGATCAGTTAACCTAATCACTGTTTCCTGGGATTAACCAGTACTCGAGCACATCCCGTCTCCGCAAGTAACTGATAACTTTCCCACTTGAATCAGTGGTGAGAGACGAATGATAATGAGACACAATGTCGTATATCAATCATCAAGGAGACTGTTGCCAGGCAGGGGTTTCGAACTCACGATCCCTGGATTGATAGTCAGACGCGCAACCGACTGAGCTAATCTGGCCTGGCACAATTACTATTAAAAATGAAAATAGAGAATTGGGATTGAAAACAAACAGTATAAACCACTTTCGTTTTCACCATCTATATTTAAAATAAAAAAGAATATAAAAGCATTGTACCCATACCCATTTTTCGGCTGTTTGCTAATTTTCGGTCTAATTTTAAAAGAATTTTGACTATTTCCTCTTGCTTTTAGTCTGTTCAGCAATACTAGTCTTGTAAATACAGAAAAGGCTACCAATTATTTCTGTCACACTAGTATTGCATAATCATTATTACATCGGGTGGAATAATCATGCTGAAAGTAAAATAAACAAGTAATGAGTAACTATAAAACAAGAATAATCTTTGTACTAAATATACAGTGTATAAGTGTATAGTGAATGTAATTAGATGTGGTATATACAGGGACATAATGTGATCAGATGTTTTTTTTAAATTTATCATTTTCTATTTTGTCATTTGTGTTGAGTCCTTATTGGTTTTATACCGAAAATATTATACTTTATTAGGACGTTTGACTGCGTATGGTGCAAAGTCTAAATTTACAAAATAAGGTACACATTTTATTAAAAACTTATTGAAAACGATGATTATATTGACATCAATGGACAAAACAACAATATTAACATAGTTATGAATTATACAATCGGATTATGATATACTGAAATGGGATTGTGATATACAGAAGTTTCCATTAGCAATTATAGTAGTTGCTTGAGCAGCACATTTTCGCAATTTGACATTTTAATCAAAGATTTTAAGCAACAAGTCGTTAACTAAATGAGAGAAATACACAGTAAACTATTGAATTTCAAATTATTATTGATCACTTTAACGTTTGCAACAATTGAAATACTTTAAATATCTTAGTTCCAAATCATATTATTTTACTTAAAAGGATAATGGATACTTAAAGTGCTAAGCAGAGTCTGATACTGCGCCAAATACAATTATTTAAGATACTGTAAAGCTCCTGATGTACTGTTAAATGAACTAGCATATTGATGACATTACTACATGTACATTTAATTGTCTTTGAAAAAATAAGAAACATGTGAACATACCCAATCAATAAATGGCTAAAAACTTTAAAAAATAAAATAAAATGCTCATGTTATATAAATATTCGATATCCACAAAACTATACATAAATTGCATGAACATATTTGGATTGAGTTTCCTGATATATAATTATTGCCGTTAGTCATCACTGCTATGCGTATTTAATAGTTCGTATTTTAAAGAAAACTCTGCCTAATTGACCTACCTGTTGCAAAACAATGAGTACTTATCTAAAAAATCGCAATCTTGTACTAATTGGCCTGGTCCGCATAAACGCTTTACAAGACAGTTTATCAATTACTTACTGAAGGACTTTTTTGTTACAAATATTTATTTCAGTAGTGTGATGCTTATTATAACCAGTTTGCCATATGTAACCTGTAATGTGCTAAAAATATATACATTCACATGATATTACATTAATTAACATGGATTTATATGAAATTAATTACTGAATAATTAACTGTAGCTTTTAACGTCAAAATTATAAGATTACATTGAAAAATAAACGGACCTTGCACCTTGTTTTGATTTCCAATATAATATTACATTTTTTATATTTTGTTTTAAAAGTTACTTTTAGCCGAAATTTGTAGATCGTTCAATATTAATTTCGTCCGTACGTCTCCGTGATGATATACACAATTGCGTCCCATTAGCATTTGTCACTCACAAATGATTAAGTGGAAAAAGCTATCAGTAACTTGTCGATATTCCCAGCTGCATAGTGAATTCAATATAAAGCTGCCTCCTCTTTTCATTTACACTAATTATTTGTTTCTGTTTCTTACAATATTTACATATATTTCATTAAATATATAGATCTCCAGCTATAATTTGTCTCACACATACAGTTATGTAGTTTAAAATTAATATAATTTTCTATTAGTACTAGCTTATGAAAGCTAACATTTCAATATAGATTATGAAGGATACGAAGTTAAACGGTCTATTAGGACATGATTAGTTGGTATTGAGACATTCAGTGATTTACATACTTTACAGAGTGGCCAAACGTTCTAAGATGTTGTCTCAAATGCATGAAATACATGTCAGCATATTACCTTTAGATTTTGTTACAGGAATGATGATAAATAATGATACTATAAAGACGTTTCTGAAGACGGATATCGCTTTATGGCAGGATACATCTGTCCACAAGTTCATTATTTATTATAATCTGCTATATCAATACAAAACGTTTTACATCAGTATACATTACATACACTATATACATTATATACATTATATACACTATATACATTATACACACTATATACACTATATACACATATTTGCTAATGGATATTAGTGATATAATCTCTTTTCGCTATGAGCTTAAAGGTGATGGGTGTTGTCGATTTAAACATGTATCTGAGTAAATATATACATACTTATATAAAATGGTGAAATCTTAAACTATTTAAGCATATCTAAAATATAATATATAATTACGCAAAATGACAATTAGATATAAATACGCAATGTACAAAATGAAGCATATACAATTATTGTATTTTTGGTAATGTTCACTAGACAATTATATTAATGAGAACACAATGAATCCAAAAATGAGACGCATGTCGTTGTTTAGAACAGGACTATAGTTAATAGGATAACGATTCCGAATGCCAGACATGCGTGTACGATAACCATCCCTTTTACTTTAAACTGTGTTTCTAACGTTGTGACCTATCTTAATGTGTTCGTTATATTAATATATATGTTATATGTATAGTAAAGCAAGTCTATCATTTCACATTTGTTTTGCAAGTAATCTATACATGCCATAACCTGTTTATTGTATTTTTCTCATAGCCAGCATGCGATATGTGTAATAAAGTAAAACCTGTTACATTCCAGGTCCTGTGAGAGTTTTGTGTAACGAATATATCCCCATTATCTTTTCATACTAACATATAATATGAGAAAGTTTGAAAAACGTTGTTTTTGTCAATTTGGTTGAGACTTAAAGAAACTACTGTTATGATTATATGGAAGAAAGATACCAATGTGTATTACATTTTTGAAATAAATAGAGTTAAAACGATCAGTTTAGAATTATCGTAGCCAGCATTTCAAACACTTTATTTTAGATATTTTAGTTAGCGCACTTCTGTATATGTTGCAAGTGGAACATCCTGATCGAGGCGTTCTCTGAAACAGTTTGTAATATTTCCACGTATCAACGATAAAACACGTAATTTTGCATGAATGGTATATATTACGTCAAATATACACTTATACATTACATTATAAAATATATTATATTCATTTTTCGTAATTTATCAATAGTATTTGCCAATGTATGTTTGGTTCAAACTACTTATATATATACGAGATAGAAAAATCTTATGTGTTTATACATCTGCACACAATCAGGAATACTTTTTCAGACTTTAAGATTGTGTTGATAAAACGGTATAGATAAGATTGAACATAGCAGTTTTACTAGCTGCAAGTAGTAGATCTACTATCATTTACCACCAAATGAGGTTACCACTATATATACACAGCTTGCCATTGTAATCAGACAAAACCATCTAAAATATTATTTCAACTGTGATAATATTACCGTATTAGAACTTTGAAATTAAAATAAACTTACCCATAAATTATAACTTGCAGTTGCATGAATATGAATGTAATACTATCCCTCATTTTAGCTTCACTATTCGAATAATGGTTGGGCTAATGCAGTCGTTGTGGCTTCGGTGATAACGGTCCATTTTATAGTTCTAGTATATATATATATATATATATATATATATATATACTAGTGATGTTAGAATATTCAAATTATATTTTTGACTGAAGAATAGTGAATCAAAACAAAATATGACACCCATCGTCAACTTTATTTTAAACAGATACTTTACAAGTTATCAACGTCTTATTCAGAAAATTGTTTTATGGCTTCAGATCTGAAAGTGAATGGGTACTCGCTCGTATATGCAAATTACACAGATATAAATAATGTTCCTTGTTGAAATTGTAAATAAACAACTTTGACAGCACATTGATTGATTATATCCAGTTATTTAGAAGGCGAGTCATTGCGAGTCCTTTCATAGTCTTCATGTAAAGTTCGACCGCGATATTCATTTGGCATATTCTAATTTCAAAACGTATTTCCAAAAGCAGAGGACGTATAAAACAATAACAGATTCAGAGTTTTATTGCGGTTTGTCTTTATTAAACAGAGAGCAAAAACTTCAAAGACGTACTACTGGAAGCGTACAACTTCCATTGTTATTGAAATACGGAAGACAACATATATATATATATATATACATACATACGAGAATATATGTACTAATGTCATGATTTAGAACTTATTATACACGGATGTTAAGGTTTGTTTACATGAGTTCACCTATCTGACATCATTTAACCATATACGTTTGTTTCACATACAAAACTATATATTAAGATATATTTACTATCCAATTAAAAACATTATAGTTACTTTGTGTATGTATTTGTACTTTTACCGTAGTGACAGTAGTGGTAAGTATTTGATATATTTTAAAAGTGACATCTAGTGATTGTTAAGATTAGGAAAAGTTTACAGTAATTGAAAAAGACATGAAAAATATGTATTTGTTTAGACCTAGAATATTAACATCTGGATTACGATTCAGTTGTAAATGTATGAACTATATGTCAGCCTATTATCTTTTTGTTACAGAAATGATGATAGAAATAATGATACTATATACACCTAGCTAAAGTCGACTATTGATTTGTGGCAGGATAAGATATATCGGTTTAGAAGTGGATTACTTGTATAAAATACAAACACACCTTTATTAAAGGATATTAGTGATCAATAATATATGGTTTTTTTTTCGCTATGAGCTGAAAGGTGATGGGTTTTGTGGATTTAAACATGTATCTCAACAAAAAAACAACTGGGAATATGTTTCAGGAATTTAACACCATATGCCATTCAAACTTACATATATGAAAATCTAAATTTATACATGTAAAAGCAATGTTTTGTTAATAAGCTTATTGACTTTGGTGCAAAGTTTTTTTTTTTTAAATGTGCTCAAGTAAAAAAATGAGTATATAAAACATGACGACACAAATATGCTATGAATGGGACTCGAACTCACAACCTATCGCTGACAGGGCAAACGCTCTAGTGAGTGGTATAGCTCTACATACTATTCTAGCAGTAGCCGGAATGCTTAAATGCAGCCACCTTTCTCTCCTTTCGAGATATGTACATGATTTTACAAATAGTTACTTATAACTGCATATTGTTATCAAAGTTTAATAATGAAACTTGGTATACATGGGCATAGGCATTTGTTGCTGCTTCGTTCGTGTATGTATAAATACTTGCCAGTTTATATTTAATACTGTCATGATTTAGAACTTGATAGGAATAACAACATTAATTAACTTTACACTTCGTATTTAAACTTAAATCATTTAGCAATAAACGTTTGTTTCAAATTCAGAACTATATATCAAGATATATTTACTGTCAAATTACAAATATTATGTTATTATGTGTATTTTTTCTAAGCACAATATGTCTGTTTCAGGGTCAGAGGGTATGCTCTGGGGTGAGTATTTTATATATTAAAAGTGATATGTAGTGATTGCTAAAATTAGTAGAAATTAATAGTAATTGAAAAAGATATGAAAAATATGCATTTTTTAAGACCTAGTATATTTATTATTGGATTACGATTTAGTTGTACATGCATGATAAGCATATTACCTTTAATTTTTTTACAGGAATGATGATAAATGATGATACTATAAACACGTTTCTGAAGACGGATATCGCTTTGTGGCAGGGTTAAATCTGTTCACAAGTCCATTATTTATTATAATCTGCTATATTAATACAAAACGTTTTACATCAGTATACATTATATACACTTTAAACATTATATACAATTTATACATTATATACACTATATACACTATATGCACTATATAAACTATATACATTATATACACTATATATATATTATATACACTTTATACATTATATACACTATATACACTATATAAACTATATACATTATATACAATATATACACTATATATACACTATATATACACTATATACACTATATACACATATTTGCTAATGGATATTAGTGATATAATCTCTTTTCGCTATGAGCTGAAAGGTGATGGGTGTTGTGGATTTAAATATGTAACTCTATAAACCAAACTGGAAATCTGTTTCAGGAATTTAACACCATTTGTCTTTTATAACTACTTATAAGAAAATGTAAAGGTATAAAAGCAATGTTTTTTAATATTTTCCGAAAATAAGCATATTTGCTTTGATGAAAAGTTTGTACTTTTAATGTGCTCGAAACTTAAGAAAACAAAATAAATATATGTTACATGACGACAAAAATATGTTTTTAATGGGGCTCAAACTCACGCTCTTCCAATCGATATATCTCTACCGACTATTCTAGCAGTAGCCGCAATGCTGACATGCATTTCCATTTCTCTCCTTTCGGGAGATGTGCACAATTTTACATACAATTACAGTTACACTCTGTATTATTATTTTTTTAAAATAACGATGTAATAACGATGAACAATTATCTCAGTCTGAAAATGTAATACATAACGGGAGATATTCTAGTTTACAGAGCTGGGCATGTGCTATACTATAATAGTTCCGATCATTGATATATATTACAAGAAATGAGTATTATTATATAAAATAGTAATGCGTAACATTTCCACATACATATCTGAGTTAAATAGATGCATACTTATATATAATGGTGAATCTTAACTATTTATACATATCTAAAATATAATATATAATTACACAAAATGATAATTAGATATAAAGACGCAGTGTACAAAATGAAGCATATACAATTATTGTATTTTTGGTAATGTTTACTAGACAATTAAATGAATGAGAACACAATGAATCCAAAAATGAAACGCATGTCGTTGTTTAGAACATGACTATAATTAATAGGATAACGGTTCCGAATGCCAGACATGCGTGTACGATAACCATCCCTTTTACTTTAAACTGTGTTTCTGACATTGTGACCTATCTTAATGTGTTCGTTATATTAATATATATGTTATATGTATAGTAAAGCAAGTCTACCACTTCACATTTGTTTTGCAAGTAATCTATACATGTCATAACCTGTTTTTTATATTTGTTCTCATAGCCTTCATGTGAAATGTGAAATAGAATAAAACAGGTTACATTCCAGGTCCTGTGAGAGTTTTATGTAACGAATATATACCGATTATTTTTTCATACTGACATATGATATGAGAAAGCTTGAAAAACGTTGTTTTTTTGTCAATTTGGTTGGAGCTTAAAGAAACTACTGTATATGATTGTATGTAATAAAGGTAACAATGTGTATTACTTTTTTTTAAATAAATAGAGTTAAAACGACCAGTTTAGAATTATCGCAGCCAGCATTTCAAACACTTTACTTTAGATATTTTAGTTCGCGGAGTTCTGTATATGTTGCAAATGGAACATTCTGATCGAGGCGTAATATGAAAAATTATTTTTGTAATATTTCCACGTATTTATTTACGATTAAACATGTAAGTTTGCATAAATGGTATATACTATGTCAAATATATACTTATACATTGCATTATAAAATATATTATTTTCATTTTTAAAAGTAATTATCAATAGTATTTGTCAATGTATGTTTGGTTCAAACTACTCATATATATATATACGAGATAGGCAACTCTTTTGTGTTCATACATCTGTATACCATCTGGAATACTATTTCGGACTTTAGGATTGTGATGATAAAATAATATAGATAAGATTGAACAAAGCAGTTCTACTAACTGCAAGTAATAGATCAACTAGCTTTATCACCAAATGATGCTAAAAGAGATTACCACTATATGTACACAAATTGCCATTGTAATCAGACAAAACCATTTAAAACATCATTTCAACTGTGATAATATTACCGTAATAGAACTTTGAAATTAAAATATTCTTAACCATAAATTATGAATTGCAGTTGCATGAATATGGATGTAATACAATCCCTCATTTTACCTCTACTATTCGAATAATGGTTGGGCTAATGCAGTCGTTGTTGCTTCGGTGATAACGGTCCATTTTATAATACTACTGATGTTAGAATATTCAAATTATATTATTGACGACTTAAGAAGAATAATGAATCAAAACAAAATATGACACTCATCGTCAACTTTATTTGAAACAGATATTTTACAAGATATCAAGTCTTATTAAGTAAATTGTTATATGGCTTCAGATCTGAAGTGAATGAGTACTCGCTCGTATATGCAAATTACGCAGATATAAATAATGTTCCTTGCTAAAATTGTAAATAAACACTTTTAACAGCACAATGATTGATTATATCCAGTTATTTAGAAGGCGGGCGATTGCGAGTCCTCCCATAGTCTTCATGTAAGATTCGACCGCGATATTCATCTGACATATTCAAATTTCAAAACGTATTTCCAAAAGCAGAGGACGTATAAAACAATAAGAGATTTAATGTTTTTTTGCAGTTTGTCTTTATTAAACAGAGAGCAAAAACTTCAAAGACGTACTACTGGAAGGGTACAGCTTCCATTAGTATGGAAATACGGAAGACTACACCTATAACACTGTGCATTTAGTCCGAGCATAACATTAGAAAACACAAGGCATTTTCTCAATAATAAAAGCAATGTTTTCGATAGAAAGATTCTGAAATATTGGTTCAAGAATGATTCCGACATACTCAACATCTAGTGTTAATCACTACTACCAGTTTTAGCACGTGGAAATTATATTTAACGCCCTACAATTTAGAAAGAAGCATCAGTCCAAGAGCACGATGAGTCGTCATAGGCATTTTCTTGTCGATGAAATCATGTTTAAAATATAAAACGTGCCTAATTCACAGCGCATATATAATAAACGTCTCACACAACAATTAATTTTGCACTATTCTACATGTACATATAGAGAAATGCACGTTTAAAACACTGTACACATTACCAATGGTTCTAATAGTCCCTCATTTACATAGATAGTCATCCGTCGATCCAAATATGCAGTTCATATTTGATAATTCTGCCCATTCGTTGTCGTGTATCTAAACTGTTATAGATTCATTAAACAGTACCCAATGGCATCCAAACTTCGCAAACTCATAAAAATGTTTCCATTTTTCATAATTTTAGGTACAAAAAGATATAACAAGTGTGTGCATTTTCAACAAAGCTAATGCCCGACCGATTTACACAGCTCTAATTTCTTGGGCGCGATGCTCTTGCTACCGTCATGCAAAGGAGGTCACAGATAAGAAAATGTGATCGGCGATAATCAACCATGATTGTCTTGTGTACATTAATTGATAGACAACTTGACTAAATCAATGTTTGATTTGATAACCAGCATACTAGCGCGATTCAAAATGCCGAAATTTAGCGGCGACTAGCGATACATTAAAGATAAATAGGTAGAACAGCAGTTTCCTTTTGGAATACCCCACTTTCTGTGTATTTTAGAAGTCCGTATTCCATAAACGTGGTGTTAACATGATTTATCCATCGAGCGTTCCCGAAATCGATTCCTTTTCTATGAAAAAAACACGCCCCATACATTTTATGTATAGGGTTTGGGTTATATCCTCACTAAATGTGATATAGGTAATAAGTCGGAGTTAAGAACTAAGATATTGTTATTAACTATATAAAAGGACAAGTGTAATGTTGCACTCGTTAGTGCTGCATGCAAAATATACAGGGTTCATTAGAGGCATAACAAACCCATTTGGCATATGAAGTGCTTCCATGTGGTAATAGCATAATGGCGGTCATATACAATTACTGTTTTTGTTATTTAAAATCATTTTCCTTATTATACTTATACTTTTGTGGTTTAAATGGCAATTTTGGTGTATTCTGAACAATTGATGTCAAGTGTCATTCATGGTTTAATTGTGAATTAAAAAAGGTCTTAACACTGGGGTATGAATAGTTTTATTGTATAAATCTTCTTTCACTTTGACAAGAGTGTACACACTGAACAAAAAAAGAAGCTTTTTTTGGCACTGTAAATGGCAACCCATAATAATATATTACAAAAGAAAGTCTTAATATAATTACATATCACATATAAGTGTTAGTAATACTTTTAGCAAACAATTTAATGCACAAATAGTGTCAATGCGTTAAAATGTCTCCCATCAACTTTGTCCATGAATCAATTTCTGCGTGATATAAGACATGTCGCATATACATAATGAATAACAACTTACTTATATTAGATGTGAATAATTGAATTTTGAAAATCATGGATATACATGTGTATTGTCAGCTTTGTTTGATAAGTAATATAAACCTAATATAGTCTAATATTAGTGAGTAATTTAGTAAATGTTCATATATTTAGACTATCCAGACCTTACCTATGTGTATCGCTTAATTAATATTCTTTCTCAAACAAACTGTTGATGGCACAATTATGAATTATAACCAGTTTCGTGTACTAATTGTACAAATAAAAACACAAAGTTACATTTATTTTGAATAAATATATTTTTCGAACACATAAAACAAAACAAATCAAAATAATTTTATATTAAAGAATTTGTTTGAATTAACTGACTCCGTAATTAGCATGCTATACAGCCATTTTGTTTTGTATCAACTAGTTAAAAAATACAGATATATGTGCATCTGTAAATCGAACTTTGCAAATATATTCCTATACCTGAGTATTAAAATTGTATTACATGTACTATGTTTAGGTCACATTTGATGGGGGCGATTTGTAAATCATAAATTTTAAACCATCTACAATTTTGGTGTGATATTCCATTAAACAAAGCAGTACTGTATTGGCCAATGAGATATACACATACACATATTTCAGGTTGACACATTCAAAGTCAATTTCACATTTCAAGGTTAAACAACTGTAAATCTCATTAGAGTAGTATACTGGTACTGCAAACTGTTATGCATTCAATAATGACAAGACATTTCGTTACATGAACTAGCTCATTTACGGATGCATATACGATGTTTAAAACAATTATGTAATACTAGTTTTAATGATGTATATAGCAATATTATTAAACAAACAATTAAGCAGTCAATTGTAAAGCACATACCATAATGATAATAGCGTCTAAAATTTATTTAGAGTATACCTATAGTAAAATACATTATATGAAAAAATACTTATATTATGAATTTCAATTACCTGGTTGTATTACCTGTATGTACTACACGTTGTACATGTAACTATAGTTATTTACTTGATTTCAATTATATATACTTAATCTTCATATGATATTGTCTATAAATGCTTTTGACTTTGTTTTAAACTACACCCAAAGATAATATTTATATATTGTAACTAATAAATAATCTCGCTTGACTATTAGTAAATAAATATTATATTTTAAAATAATGATAAGGCTCCTATGCTGTGTGTTATAAAATCATTGATTCTAACATTTGAAGTCATTGTTTCCTTGGTATCTACTATTAAAACATTTGTAATATTAATGTATTACAAGCTATAATTTTAATGTATTTACTTCCTATGCTGACTAGAAAACGTTAATAATCAGTTGCACTAGTCATATGAAGTACTTAATTTACAGAATTATGAAGAACCACGGGTGTAATTTATGTAACAAACATCAACGTACTGTTACACATAGTAATGATGCAATCGTCTGTTTGAAGAATAAAAAAAGTGAGACGGATTATCCGCAAACGATTCGAAATATATATACATTCATCCCTCAGCCTGTCACAAGTTTAAATATAATTAATATTTTTGATATTTTGCCAGTAACAGCTTTCTAGTAGTGTGATTAGCTTGTAAAATGTTATAACTGCTTACACTATTGCTAAATTCTGATCAAATCACTTTCAATTTCATGTGTTAGTTTGTGTTAGTTGTCCTATATGTGTAATTAAACATACTATCTGTTACACCTTTAATGCTATTGAACGTTATATAACTAGTTATCTTTCTAGATCAACGTTGTTCATAATGAAATTAATTATACTGCAACTGTAATTACATTCATGTTATGACGTGAAAACGGGTAAAAGAGTAAGATGAGGTTTTCTGCTATAAACCACGTTTCAGCTTGAATATCTTTATCACTGACTGTTCCAATAGCCTGATTTGACACTTCATATTAGCATTATCAAGCGTGTTCTATTCCTTGCTTGTATTTGTGCTGTTGTGGTTACTGATTCCTTCGAAAGCTACGTATCCTGTTGTATAATCACATATATCTTATTTTCAATATATGCATTGTATTGTTTTGCAGAAAAAAACAATTAAGCTAAATTTTTGATTTGTACCAATTTGTAACCATTGTTTTGTTGGTGAAGGCATATAGTAATCCCGGTGTCCGTCCATCCGCCCGTCTGTCCTTCCGATATTGCGTAACCGGCCTGTTACTCTGTCAGACATGGATGGGTTAAAATAAACTTGGCATAAATGATCAACATGCCATGAAAATGTGTAGCACTAAAGACCCGAACCTCAAAGGTCAAGGTCACACTTTGAGTTAGTTTGGCAACATTTTGAGTTTGTTTGAGATTTCTTAACTAGTATGTAAATTTGTCATACATAGGTGGATTTCAAAAACACTTTGCGCAATTAATCAACATGACGTCACGATATGTCGCGCATAAAACACAGACTGGTACCTCAAAGTCAACGTCATTGTTTGAGTTTGTTTGACAACAACGTTGAGTCTGTTTGAGGTATCGTGTCCGGTCTGTAATTTTATTATTAATGGATGGATTAAAAAAACAACAGAACCATCCCTCAAAAGACAATGTCACACTTTCCGTATGTTTGAGATTTGGTGTCTGGTCTTTGAAACTTTGTTTTTCTCGTAAGGGATTTTGGCACAAGTGATCAACATGTCATGACGATGTGTAACCTGCAGCAATTAAGCTTGTATATCAAAGGTCAAAGTCACACAAATTTGATGTCATGAAACGCGCACCGCTCAACCGTGAGCAATGGAATTTTCTTCAGATTTTAAAATATGACGTTACCGTCTTTGCCGTTAACGTAACTGTTTTTTTAGCAACAAACGTAGGTCATTATTATCTATTGTGAAATACACATAACCGACACGAACAGATGAAAATTAAACGTATTGGGTTTGCCACCGGTCAAACTACATGATATGAGTCAATTAATTGTAGAATCTATGGAAAACGTATAATATGTATGCATAATTTTGCCTTAAAATAAAATTGTTTTTAAAATGCGCAAAACACATCTCATTATCATCTAAATGAAACCCAATGGTAAGGTATGTCAAATCCACCAAAACGTGAATAATTGATATTTAAATTAGAGAAGTAAACTTGAAATAGAGTCCCCTTTCTAAAAACAGACAGCAATTAAAAAATGCTTGACGACTTTCACGTCGTTATTCGGATTTTTTCTAAGATGAAACAATTGTTATAACTAGTAAACCTGTAAAACGGATCAAATTAAATTCAAAATGAAAGCACGTGTTCCATTTAATTAGTCACAAAATTTATTGCATTTTTAAGCGGGACATATATTTTAGTCTAACTTAGGCGCCTAGCCCAAGTTAGGAAATCCATTTTCAATATATTATTTTGGTATGTTTAAATAGGTATCCCAATACGTGGTCAGTGAGTATATATAAGCATGACATATTGGGAAAAGAATGTTTATAGCCAACTTTAAACTTTTGAAAAAAATCTTGGTATATTCCCTTTAAAGAAGTAGCATATAACGTATTTAAGGGCTTAGTCGCGTAGTAAAGCTTCATGAGACAGTTTATCAGTTATTTATTGAAGGACATTATAAGAAAGACTTATGTTCATGGCTCAATCAATAAATCAGTTTGCCGTATACTATTTCTAATATGTTGAAAATGGCGTTATAGCTCATTATAGGAATACATTACAGAGAAAGATAAACAGATCCACCTCCGTTTGAAATACATGCTGTACTTATTTAACGAAGCCCCGCATCATTTACTTACTGTATCCCATTGATTAAAGTTCATTTAAACTCCCGAAAAAACACATTTTGTTTATAATAACAAAATAAATTGAAATTGAATGTGCTTATAATATTGACCTGCTATTTAAAAACGTACAAAATAAATAGTATCTATCGAAATGTATATTTCTCCGATAGTCTAACCTATTCATTTACAAATATCTCAGATTGTTTCCGACAATCTCCGCCAATGTTCGTGAATACACAAATAAATAAAATTTGATGCGTACACTATCCAGTTTCGGGGCTAAACACTTAGAACACAAATGGAGACATCACTTTATGAGCACCATAACATTACAATTTTACATTATTACATCTGACTTCGTATTAAATAAGACACTTACACTCACTGCAGATTTTGTTACACGATTGATACATAATGTCGTGTTATATATTAAAATGACGTTTCAGTTTGTTTAGAATGAACGGAATTGCGTGATTGTGTGTGGATTAAAACCCTAACTGTTTCCACGAGCTTATTCAGGATTATATTATTTATACTCACTGAGAAAAAATTAGGACCGAATACTAGTTTGATCCGGTAACTCGTGCTCAAGATCCGCTCTCGTTTACACTCTTGATAATGTCGCACGAGAGATTACGTCACGAATCACTTTCTCGCTGTCAATATTGAGAGACTACTAAGTTTTGTTTTGTTTAGAACAGTAATTGAGTGGTAATTTTAATTTTATATGAACGATTCATCGCTTCCGTGCAATGAACTAACTCGCTCGACTCGACGGTTTTTAATTACTAAAAATTATTGACTTTATATCTAGTGTTTCGTTTGCACCGTTTCTCAGTGGTCAAATAAAAATGTAAAGTATCATCTGGAACAGTAGAGGTGACTTAAATTAAAACTATAAACGACCGAAACGGAAGTTAAATGAGCCTTTAATGAAACATTCACACAACTTGTATAGCTGCCCTAAAATACACATGTTCGAATGTGTATATGTCGATGCCGATGTCAAGCAAATGACCCTTAAACACAGAATTTCTGTAATGAATAAACGTTGTTAGTTAGAGAAAAGAAATGATTATAAGAGATATTACATAATACGTTATTAGACTGGTGTTGTAAATCTACATGTAATTGGATGCAAACTAATCTCGCTTCGTCAGCATCTTTACACTTCTATTTAATTCCAAGTATAAAATCAGCTGATGTAAATTAGATGGATACAACATATGCAAATATAATCTATATAGTGGTTATAGTCACATATTCCTCTTGTCACAGCCACTTTACCCCATTTGCGAAGCATACAGCAAAATGGACGAAACATACACATATAAACAATTCGCGTTAACAACTGAATTCCATTGACATTTTATGTATATTTTAAACTAAGTGACTTAGGATTTAAATATCATATTTGTTTTGTAGTTTCAGCCTTCCAATATGCATGAATATTTATAATTAAAGTCTAAAATATAGGAACATATATTATAAATTGTTGATGACCAATATAATAATTTGTTGATGATTTTCATACGCTCAATATATTTGAAGTTTACTTTAAAATAATTCATATAAACAAGCATTCTGAAATTAAGATAGAAATGTTTAAGTAGCATATACAAAACTTAAATGTTGTAACATGTAATACAATTATGATCATGATGACACTAATGTTCGAAATACGATGACTTCTCATAATGCAAAACAATCCCACATATTTTGTCAACATGAATTTGCTGCAAATAATATCAATCGTGTAATATTACAACCAAGAAAACACTGTCATTAATTCGATGTTTTAATCATTTCGTGCACAAAATACAACTGAATACAAATTCTACTATTAACATACGGAACATAATTCTTACACAGTGTAAATCAGATTTTTTTAACCAGTTTTAGTAGAGTGATCATTTTTGAATTTTGATTTTAATTTAAAAAAAATAGAGACGTATACATTCAGTTTGATTAAACTCGATTATCATTATATAGTTTATAGTTTATGTTATACTTATATACTTTCCGTTTCCCGTTTAGAACTAGCACTGAAAGTTTGTTTGAGACGCGACCTATGGCGTGAGCGGCTAACATTCTATCTACCAACCACTGTCTTCCTTTTGATTTATATTTTTGTCTGTTTTGTAGAACATATGTCTCCGAGTAAATTTTGTCTAGGTATATCTTAATTTTTCAATTTAAGTGATTATTTTCATATATATAATCTATCAAGTATATCTATCATCTTACTGATGAGAAATGCGTCAATACACAGGTCGACAATTTCCGTATTTTTCTTCGGTGTTTTAACATTTCCCGATGACTATATCGCGTGACGCGATTTAGTATTTGGTCAACAAAATTAAATAATTTTACACGAGAGAAACAAAATACAATATTAGTTATTGAACAGAATACCCATTATATATGATTATAAATGTTTTACGGCCGACATTGAAATAGTATCGGCGATATGCGAGGCCTGTTTAACGAAAACGGTCAAAGCTAACCTGACACACAAATTCAAGCTGTTGATAAGTGCTATCCCAACTAAATTGTGCAATTTTACTAAACAACCGTTGACGGCGTATAAGTCAATTATTACTGATTAAACTAATCACCCTTTTTAGATTGTTTCCGTGTACAGGTTTCAATTGAAATGATTGTAAAACTATTTCTTGCAGAAGTCTCATTTCTGAACAAGGTCAATGTTCATTTGATTCACTGATTAAAACTGAAGTTCAGTAAGATATTTAACATGCACTGGGTCTCACAGGCACTGCACATGGGACTGACTCTACTTCCAAATTCCAAATGATGGCATACTTTTACAGCACCCTGACTGAATAAGGCATAGTAGGAATGTTGGAAAAAACACTATAAATCTCTAAAAAACTAAAATCATTTTTAAAATGGTTGAAAAGCATCCCATTATCATTAATAAATAAAATACAAATGGTTAAGTATACTGTATGTGAAATCCATCAAAAACAAGCAAAATTAATATCTAAATTGGAGTGATTTACTAAATAAAACCACATTCTTAAATAGACAACACTTAAACACTGATTGATGACCGTCGCATCGTCATTCAGACTCTTTCTAAGATAAACAACTATAACATGTAAATCTGTGTTACAAATCAAATTGAAATCAAAATGAAATCATGTGACTGATTTAATATGTCCCAAAATATGTTTTTAAGGTGGAAATCTATCTTAGTCTATCCTAGACGAGAAGCCCAAGTTAGGAAATCCCTTTCCAATATATTATTGTGGTATGTTTAATATCAAATAGATATCCTTTTGGCAATACAGGGTCAATGAGTATATAAAGACATGTTATAGTGGAAAACATATTTTTACCCAATTTTAACATTTTGAAAAATCCTGATATATTCCCTTTTAAGCTAGGATGCTCCACTTTCTGAAAATCAAATGGGCATCTGAAACTATTTTGACATTAGGCTAATTTTTTATACAATTAACAGGATATTAAAAATGTGGAAGGGGATTTTGTTTAGAATAGGTATTTGCAACATCTTAAATACAGTTGACACAAATTCAATAAAAAAAAATGTGTATGATTCAAAGTTCAGAGGACAGTTATTTTGTTTATGGTAGAGTTTGTTTTATTTTTATGAACATAATTCAGAGGTACAGTAACAGTACTGTAACACATAAATCATTAAGTTAATAATTCTATTACTGATCACTGAAAAGATTATTCCAAAATATATACTTATAAATTACATTGATTGTGAAATAAATTCTCATGGCAATTATCAAGATAAATATTTCAAATCTAGTTATACATGTAAGCAAATACTGATCAAATAACTTGCTCAAACACACACAGAATTTCTAGTAAGCATTGAACTCTTAGTTTATACTAATTTATTTTAGCTCGATTGCAAAGAAAGCTCAAAGCTTAATTATATATAATATTTCTCTTAAGTCTGCTTCCTGGGTAAAACCATTACTGAGTTTTATTTCTCGAGAGTCATCGGGTTGAGCTAAGGATTGAACCCGCAACCTCTGGCGTGAGCGGCAAAACTCCAACCACAGTCACTGCACTGCCCCGACCCACACATTGATCAAGTAAAACATTTAAAATGTATTTATTTGTTAGTATGAAATCACCAAACAAGGAATAAATTACTTATATATTTATTTGTATAATTTTGAGGATCCCACATTCCATCAGACACTAAATAACATATTTTGTGTATTAATTAATTACATTCTTAATTGGATTTCTTAAATAGCATTATGTATCCAAGTTCTCTGTATACCAAACGTTGAAAATATATCAGAGGTAGGGATCACTTTTATATCATTACTCATTGTTTACTATTTTGTAATTGCTTAAAGGAAATGTATTAGGATTTTTAAAAAAAAATAAAAGATGCTATAAACATTTTTTTTCCTATAGATCATGCCTATATATACTCATTGACCCCACAATACCAAAAGGATATCTATTTAAACATGCTAAAATAACATATTGAAAAGGGGTTTCCTAAACATATATGATATACATGTACATGTATGTATTTATAAGCATCTGAGGATTTCTTTTTTTTTTCAAAAATCGCAGGGTGTCACTGCACCCTCTTTAAAAAAAAACAACGTTGTCAACCTTCCAGTTATTGTGCATTTTTATGTGGTTTACATTCCTGCAATGAAAAAAAAATCTATGTGGAATTATTTTTTTACCATGGAAATCCTAGACCTTATTTGATATAGAACAAAATTCAACTGTGTAGTGAAACCTATATGACTCAGTCTTTTATATTAAGAAGATTCAGGGAATTCATAACTGATACAGGAAAGGAACTAATTCACTTTCATCTTTAAGTTATTAAAATGAAGTTGTATGGTTTGAAATAAGTGACATATACTATAGTTATATTTTTTTTAACGTTACATTTCACCAATATTAGTGACAAGTATTGTAGATTATACACTTAAGAAATTATATATGCTCAACATTGACTTCATTTCCACAAACACACGCTTAATTTGTTATTTTCTCATCTACAAATTTAAAAAATTAATTCAAATGTAGTTTTATCATATTTAATCACGTTGCAAAACTACCATGATGAATTTAATTTATATAAAAACGAATGAAAACTAAATGCACTCAATAATTTTTCAAAAAATAAACAGTGAAACCAAAATAATGCCTTAAGATTACTTTTGAGACAACCCCTTTAAACCATGCTTGGCTAAATTCAACGGACCAAGTTATCTTTATTAACACACTTATATTTATAAGCATTTAGCAATATATTTAAGTACAAAAGGATGCATGAATAATACAACTACATTTGTATATTGAAACACGGTGTACTAATTAAGAAATAAATCATTTTCCCATTGATTAAAAAAATAAAATTGAAACAGCTTCTCGCAATCGGCTTGCTTCAAATCACAGGAAGCCGAATTATTCGATATTTCTATCAAATATACTGGATTAAACTGTAGGCCTTCCATAATGTACATGAAAAACTACGTACAATCATCTATGTACCATAAACGAGTTTTTTAATTTGTTGTTTTCCGCCAAAAAAGGAAGACTATTGCAGCCACTTCGATAATTCAGATCTGACGGCAATCACTGCTCACATTACCGCATTGAAATTAATGTTTCTAATGAATTAAACAAATAAAACACGCACTTAACCTATTGTTTATAATAATCCATCATCAGAAACTATTACAAAAGCATTAATGAGCAACTTTTTGCCGAAACAGCGAAGCAAATTCGTATATTGGTGCTTCCTTTTTGTTAAAATATGTAAACAAAAATGGCGTGTCATCCAAGGTCAACAAACTGGGGATTCCCCATTATTCCATACAAAGCTATATAAAATTGTCGATCGAAATAATTTTTGACCAATTTGATATAGTTTTTATTTTATTAATATATTTGATTGAAATAGCCAACTTTTGTTTATTCAAATATGTTTGTTTTAGTGATTTTGGCATGGTGTCGAGGCTACTGTCAAATCAGCTGGCAGCATTTCGTTGTCGTTGACAACACTTGGACGGGTACCATCTTTCAAAAGGCGCAGTGAAAATACGACGTTTGCCTGGTATCTATTTTTTTCAAAAACGGCAAATAAGCTTTACAACTACAAATTTTGAAAATTTAAAAAAAAAACTTGAAGATACCAATTTTTGCTGCGCCTTTTGAAGTTTTGCCAATTTTACATTTTCAGAAAACGCCAAAATTACAGAACGTCCGACGGCGCTACAAATATAAAACCCAACAAGCTTTGAATCAGTTATATTTATATATTGCATCATTATTCAATATATTTTGAAACATGAATTTAAATTTCGAGGACTTTAGTTATGTCATTATCTCAATATATTGAATTTAATAAGGTACTAACATTTCAATTAAAAAGCGCGCGCTCCTTTAATGGGACTTTTTTGTATTAAACTACTGTACAAAAATGAGCAGGTAATTCGGTGAATCCACGTTTTTTTGTTCTCGTGGGTCCCGACTGAAAATGCTATAATGTCGATGTATTTACTTCTTGTGTAGACTAGAAAACGTTTATATCCAGTTGCATTAGTCATATGAAGAACTAACAATATGTTTAGACAACTACAATTATAAACTTTGTTGCATAAATGATGATAGAAATTAAGATACTGTATACACGTTTTTAAAGTCTAATATTGTTTTGTGGCAATATAAACAAAATGAATATATGTAACATGACGACACAGATATGCTATAAATGGGAATCAAACTAACAAGATTTCGCCGACAGGGCGAACGCTCTACCTAGTGATATAGCTCTACCGTTTATTCTAGCAGTAGACGGAATGTTTCATTGCAGTTACCCTTTTCTCATTTCGAGATACGTACTCAATTTTACATATAGTTACTTATAGCTGCATATTGTTATCAAGTTTAATAATGCAACTTAGCATGGGCATTTGATTGTATAATTAAGTTCGAATATATATTTCCACATACATATCTGAATAAAATATTTGCATGCGTAAATAGAATGGTGTGAAAGCTTGAACGTATATGAATATCTAAAATATATAAATACGCAAAATGACAACATTATATCAATACGCAATCTACAAAATGAAGCATATAAAATAATTGTATTTTTGGTAATGTTAACTAGATAATTAAATTGATGAGAACACAATGAATCAAAAATGAAATGCATGCCGTTGTTTAGAATTGGACTAGTTTCAATAGAATAACGATTAGGTTGAAATTGCTAGACATGTACGATAACCAGCCGTTTACCTTTAAACTGTGTTTCTGATATTGTGATATATTTTTATGACATGGCTTAATGTGTTCGTTATATTAATATATAAATTATAAGTACAGTAAAAAAAGTCTACCACTTAACATTTATTTTGCAAAGTGACCGTTACATGCTATAAAATGTTTATTCCATTTTTTGCCAAGCTAGCATGCGAAATGTGTAGTAAAATAAACAGGTTACAGTTCATAGTCCTATGAGAATTTTATGTAACGAATATATCCCAATATACTATGGGAAAGCTTGAAAATGTTTGTTTTTGTCAATTTGTGAAATCTTAAAGAAATTACAGTTATGATGATATGTAACATAGATAACAATGCGTTTTGAAATAAATAAATAAATACGATAAGTTAAGAATTATCGCAACCTCCATTTTAAACCCTTTATTTTAGATATTTTAGTTTGTGAGTTTTGTATATGTTACAAGTGGAACATTCTGATCGAAGTGTATTCCGAAAGAAAAACATGTTATATTTAAAGTTTAAACATGTGTGATTGCATTAATGGTATATACTATGTTATTGTATATATGCATAATATTTGCATTATAAAATAGATTAAATTTATTTTTAACAATAATTCATCAGTAGGTTTTGTCAATGTATGTTTGGTTCAAAATAATCAGAGAATAGTAACATTTTCTCGTTACAAAACATAAATATACAATACATATTTACATGTCAGTTATCAGAATATAAATATCATACAATTATTAATGATTATTGTATTCATTATATTATTAAATGTAATAAAGTAGTATTGAGGATGAATATTAAAAGAATTAATCGGCATTTTAAGTACAAATTCTAAATTACTTGATGATGATAATAAATGTGAAATACTTAAGGTTACATGAAAAAGCTGGATATTAATATTACACATGTACTTAATTAAAAACATATAAATGATTGTTTATCAAAACAAATAAGATGGTTAACAGTTTATGTTAGGGTGATATTTTTTTCATAATTCCTGATTTCACTGTACAGACCCTTTTTCCCCCAAGGTCTTTACATCAACATTAAAATGTTATATAATTTTCTACTATATTCGTTCCCAGTTTGTTATTTTTCTCTTCTATTTTTCTCTATCAGCAGCTACGCGAACATACCAGTCTTGAAATGTTGCGCTTTCCCATTACATGTCATGAATATTGTCATTTAACACAAAAATGAATATTAAACTATGCTCAATGAACGTCCGAGGAATTGGGAACAAAATAAAAAGGGAACAAGTGTTTACTTGGCTCAAATCTCATTCATTTAGTATGTGTCTTTTACAAGAAACTCATGCACCACCTAAACATGTCGATAGCTGGGAAAAAGAATGGGGTGGTGATATATATATTAGTGGAAATAGCAGTAATAAAGAGGGTGTATTCATTCTTATTAATCCAAACTTCATTTTTGAATTAATTTCGTATACTGATATAGTTGTTAGCCATTTACAAGCAGTGCACATGCGAGTTAATGAAAGCAAACGCATAATAATAAATATTTACGGTTCAAATGTCGATAATCCATCGGTGATAACAAACATAGACAATTTCATATTAGAAAACGAAGAACACGATTTTAGTATAGGTGGTGATTTTAATACTATACTAGATGTTGAGTTAGATAAAAAGAATGGTCGTGCCAATACTCATAACAAATGTAAAAGTAAGTTAACGTCTTTAATTGACACATACTTTCTATCCGATATTTGGAGACAGCAGCATCCACCAAAGCGTCAATATACAATGTATTCAAATACTTCACCACCGATCTTTTGTCGATTAGATTATTTTCTTATTTCGAATAATATTTCAAATTGCGTAACATCTAGTTGCATAAAAACTAGTTATAAATCGGATCATTCCATTGTTACAGTTTCTATTGACCACGTACGTAAACCTAGAGGACCTGGATATTTTAAATTAAACAATAGTCTTTTATTACAAACAGATTACCAAGAAATAATTCGAAAAAAACATTACTGAGATAGCTACAATAAATAATGTAGGTAGATAATGAACGGCAAATGTGCTGGTATAATCTTTTGTGTAACGATTTACATACTCTTTAAGACATAAAATAATAAGATAAATATGGTTACAATGTATAAAAATCTAACTTTTGGTCTTAATGGCAACATATCAAAATGAAAATGCCCGCGTAATAATACCGAGGTTTCCTTTTCAAGCATTTTAATCTTTATCCGATGAAAAAACTAGTTTCCATGATTATACGGATATTCAATATTGGTATTTCAATTGTCATTTACTTCCAACTACATGTATATATATGAAACAAAATTGATGTTACAGATAATATACATGTTTATGAAATGCAGCAATATGTAATTATTAACCCAATTTAAAACCATCCACATTATGTAGCAGACAACGCAATAATAAAATCACCTACGATAGTCAATTTTAGATCGAGAACTTGATACAAAGTTCAACCAAGATATCACGATCAATTTATCACATTAAATTGTATCATAATTCCATAATTCTACATCGTTGGAAGGATATATACCAAATTAGGCTAATGATGAATATGATGAATATTGTTTTAATTCTCATTTATTGTGCTTACGTTGTATTAAATTATAAAATATTACATTAATATGTCCAAGAATTCTTATCTTCATTCAATGAAAGTAAACAATGTCATCAATGTTATAAATACTAAATATATGTACCGTAATATGTAATAGTATGCTCTTATTTCAACAGACAAACCTCTTGAAATTTGAAGCTTTTTATTATGTGTACCAATTGCGTGTTTGATAAAAAAAAAGTAATGAAAAACTAGATAAAAATATTTATTAATCTGTATTGTCGTGAACATTAAATTAGAAAAAAGAAAAAAATGACCTTTTGTCTTAATTGTATATTCATTTATCATTATGCAATAGCATGAACATAACATATATATTACATAAACCACAATATGTTTGCAATTATGAGATTATAAAAATTACATTGAAATTTGATATTCAAATGAAGAACATACATGTATATGTAACGACAGGTATGGTCGTCTTACTCATTGGAAAGAGTTAGAAATCAAATAAAACGTAAATAAAGCATTGTGTATTCAGGTGTTTAATGACATATTCATATCTTATGTTTCTGAAATGCATACTATGCACATACTAGAATGTAACTTATTCATCAATGCGGCCGTTTTGTACGCGGTACTTACATTTTATAAGGTTTCAAATTTCAATATTTAATTGTTAATCAGGTTGAAGTGAATGGGTATTCTCTCGGATACATACGCAACGTACATATTAATTCTGGTCATAGCTGAAATTGTTCATTAATAACTTAGATTGCACATTCAGTGATTATATCCAGTGTTGTATGCATGAGCCATTTAAATGTTTTACTACGAAGAGTGAAATAGAGATTTTGGATAGAAAACAAACACTATGAATCAATTTTCCTTTCAGTTACATTTTGTAGTATACAATCGTTTTCCTGGTTTCAAAAATTTCACAGTAAATTGTTTCGATTAATTCTTTGAATAACATAGATTGCATTATTTGTTTGAACACGTATGCACTTTTCAGATTTTCCCATTTATTTGACCTCAACATATTACCTTGTAATGTTAAGACTTGTTCTAAAAGAAAGTCTATGTCTCACTTACCATAATGGTAACACCAATAGAATGTCCACAAGTTTTTCATACTACTCAGGTAACACAGATATACACGTCAATACTTTTATTCACATGTCTATCACGAAGGCCATCTGGAGACACCAGTCTAAAATATAAAATTTAAATCAAGGTACATGCATGGCCCTGCTGCTACCTTAGACAATGTGATTAATTATGTTTCTAGCAAGTTAATATCTTACTGACTACTATTCATAAACCAATGATATTTCATTCACATGTATTCATTGTCATTCAGTAAACTATATGAATTATATGAAGATGTGACCAGTTTCACTAACGTTCGTCGGTTTATGAACTTCTTAATCGTATTTGTAGTCAGGGAAATGGTCACGGACATCATTTTGTCATTGTCCAATGTATTGTATACGAACTTCTGCGAAAACAGATTGATATTAAAATGTTCAGGTTTGTTTTTGCTTTAATGAAACTTAAGTAGGTGTCTTTATTGATCTTACACAATTTCTAGACTTATCAAGGTTAACGAAGTGAATTGCTGAATTATGATAAGATTTCCGGCACTCCAGTTGTATATATGTGGCCGGGGTTGTTTTTATTAAAATAATTCAACAAAATTATCATGAATGGTGGGGTGATAAAGTTTTATGCAGCTTATCAAATGTATAGTTCTAATGATACATAATAAGACACTCTAACAATACAGTCATACAATACATAATGAAAACGAAACTATTATGACAAAACGTCATCAATACAGTTCCCAATAAGATAAATTAACAAAAAAAGCAATTCTTTACATGGCTGATCAGCAATAAGTGAAACTAATGACATATAAATACATTTCCGCAGTTGTCTAGCTAGCTCTTGTTTGTGTATGAAAAAAAAATGTAGCAAATTTTGGATAGATTAATGCAAAAAATGTCTAATTACATTACTTTCGTTTAACATTTTTGTGTAAATCATGCAGTCTTACAGTGGAATACTTAGTAGAGAATATTCCATTCAGGAATTCCATTCTACAATTTGTATCATTCATTAAATTAATATAATAATACATTTTTTTTTAAAATTCAGAGTAACACCGTTGCCCTTATAACAGTGATCAATGGTACTGCGTATTTGACTCACACTCCCGGAATGACTGTCTTGATTGTAAAGCTGTAGTCACTGGGCATTATGCTTTTTAAAAACCATATTGTATTATAAAATATAATTTGAGTATTAAAATGAGTAAGCTTTTATCAAGCAACTTCAATCAATGTTTTGAGGTTCGCAGCTAAATAAAAGGTCAGGAGTGCGAAAGTTTCACAAAATATTTTACGACGTAGTTCGAAGAAAACGTAATCCAACAATTTTTCATAATAGTTTTAATATTCATCTGAAGGAACCCAAAACTGCTCAAATCACGCAGAAAATGATGTATCATCTAGAAATACAATCATTTAAATGTAGATTAAAACATATAACGAAGAAATCATCGTTACAGCAGTATTATCAATGACTATCGGCAGAAGTGTTTATGTAATATCAAGTGGTGGTGTTGATGTAGACAGAGGGTACGAGGTAAAATCTGGCACTGTTGATGCCAGTAAATAATTAGAGGTAAGAGTATAATGATGTAGATGATAGACACGGGGTAGGTATGAGAGAATAGGTGCTGATGATGTATGTAATACTATGCAGGGGTTATGAGGAGATGTTTTCTGGTGATGATGAAGATAGGATAGTTAGATTAAATTAGGTAAGGATGATGTACGCATGAATAGTAAGGTGTGATAAGGTAGTAGTGATGTGGGAAGTGAGGTGAGATTAGTTGATTAGTTTGGTTAGGTAATGTTAGTGTGAGTAAGGATACTATGATGAGATTAATTGACAATGATTTATTCAGGGGTAAATATGTAAGATTAGTAGATGATCTATTTACAGGAATAGTGTGATAAGATTAGGGGATAATGATATAGTTAGAGATAGAGATATGATATTAGTTGATGGTTATGTAGGCAGGGGTAGTGATGTGATACTAAGTGATGGTGGTGTAAGCAAGGGTGGAAAGATAAGATTAGATGATTGTGATTAGTGAGTTGTGATTATTTTAAGATGATGTAGACATTAATAATGAGATAAGATTAGGTGATGGTGATGAAGGTAGAGGTAGAGAGGTAATATTAGTTGATGGTGATGTGGGCAATGTGGTGAGGTGATATCTCTCTCTCTCTCTCTCTCTCTCTCTCTCTCTCTCTCTCTCTATATATATATATATATATATATATTTAAACCACACAACTGTTGAAGCGTCGTATACGCCGCAGCCTATATATATATACTCAATCAGCTACAACTGTATTCCCAACAATCAAGTTACTTGTACATATGTATTGTTTTTATCTCAAGCGCTGCTTACAATATCAATTTGTTTCATTTGCATTTGTAACATTATTGTACAAGATAGAAATAGCTTTCTTCTCAATTCTGTGGTTATGTATCGCTGTGCAATGAACAAATAAATATTGTTTAAACCAAGAAGACTAAGTTATGGTGATGTATGCAGGAGTAGTGAGTTGTGAAAATTATCTAGACGTGAATAATAAGATGAGATTAGGTGATGTTGATGTAGGCAGAGATAGTGAGATAAGATTAGGTGATGGTTATGTGGGCAGGAATAGTGAGATAAGAGTAGGTGATGGTGATGTAGGCAGAGATAGTGAGATAAGATTAGGTGATGGTAATGTAGGCAGGAATAGTGAGATAAGAGTAGGTGATGGTGATGTAGGCAGAGATAGTGAGATAAGATTAGGTGATGGTAATGTAGGCAGGAATAGTGAGATAAGAGTAGGTAATGGTGATGTAGGCAGAAATAGTGAGATAAGATTAGGTGATGGTTATGTATCAGGAATAGTGAGATAAGAGTAGGTGATTGTGATGTAGTTAGGAATAGTGAGATAAGATTAGGTGATGGTAATGTAGGCAGGAATAGTGAGATAACAGTAGGTGATGGTGATGTAGGCAGAGATAGTGAGATAAGATTAGGTGATGGTAATGTAGGCAGGAATAGTGAGATAAGAGTAGGTAATGGTGATGTAGGCAGAAATAGTGAGATAAGATTAGGTGATGGTAATGTATCAGGAATAGTGAGATAAGAGTAGGTGATTGTGATGTAGTTAGGAATAGTGAGATAAGATTAGGTGATGGTGATGTATCAGGAATAGTGAGATAAGATTAGGTGATGGTGATGTAGTCAGGAATAGTGAGATAAGATTAGGTGATTGTGTTGTAGGCAGGAATAGCGAGATAAGATTAGGTGATTGTGATGTAGGCAGAAATATTGAAACAACATTAGGTGATGGTGATGTAGGCAGAGGTAGTGAGATAAGATTAGGTGATGGTGATGTAGGCAGGCATAGTGAGATAAGATTAGGTGATAGTGACGTACTGTCACACCTAGAAATAATGTAAGCATTTGAATCCGCAAACGCAAACATCGAATATATACATGTATCACTGAACTAGTCACAAGTCTCAAATATAATTGATAGATGTTATATTTTACTAGTAACAGCCTTCTTTTACTGTAAATTGCTATAATTCCTTACACATTTTCTAAATTTCAATCAAATCACATTTCAGGTTCACGTGTATGGGTTAGTTCTAATAGATATATTTAAAAATGAATACTATATCTTCCTCCTTTACTGACATTCAACGTTAAATATCTGGTCACGTGATGATAGATGGCGATTGATATTTTTTACAACGAGGTGAAGAAATGAAATAAAAATTGGATTTAAAGCTACTTATGTAAACTATTTTTGGAAATGTATCGGACAAAGTGTTTAAATAGTGTTGACCTGTATGATGGCATCACAAAATATTGGATTAAATGGCCCAATAAATGTGACAGGTACGCACCGTTAGAGCGGATGGGGTATGGACAAAATCCTAAAAACTGTGAAACTTTTGTAAAACAGCCCGTGATATCAGGTCAGTTGTCACAATCTTCTTTAACAATGGATGACAAACTGCCAATTATATTGATCAAAATTGATCGCCTTGAAAAAAAAACGACCAGCAAAGTATGTAAATGGCCGCCAGGCTAAATAGTAATGACCAAAACCTTTATAAAATCGAAACCCAATTCAACAACAACACAATGTTTTTAAAACAATTATCATACCATAACATAGATGTGGAAGCCAGATCGAGAAAGAATCATCTTATATTTTATGGACTGGCAGACAGTAGCAACGAGGCCGCATACGAACTATTACAAGAGATTTTTTAATTAAACCTAAATATTGACTTGTCTGCCATGTGTATTCAAAGAGTACATAGACTAGGTTCTATACATCGTGCCAAGTCAAACTCCCAAACCCTGCGGCGACCTATTATAGCCGCATTCCGAGATTACAGGGGCACTGAGTACATTTTGGAGAAGGCACATTTATTGCAAAACACTAGGTTCGGCATTGATAGAGATTACCCCAAAAGATATTTCAGAGGCCAGGAAACGTATATGGGTCAATATAAACTTGAAAAATCTAAGTCAATTTATGGTGTAAAACTTGTTTACCAAGCAAAATTAGCGGTTAACGGACGCGTGATAGCAGATGAATTCCCCGAGTGGCACGAAATTATGAACCTTGATCGTTGTATAATATTTGAAAATGGAAAATGTGACATCGCTTCTCGGCCGATACAGAAGTAGACTCGAGTAGCTTGCAGTCTATCCACCATACGCATAGTCCAGTATCGACATGTACTTAGTCACCAATTACCATGTTGTGTCCAATGCCAGTATAACGGTGTCTCCAGATCGCATGGAGACGCCTGAATCAAACAATTTATTATTGAAAAAATGATATATTGTGTCTTACTGAAACTTGGTCAAATGAATCAACAAATATGTGTGTTGATGATTTACATGTATTTAAATTGCATAGAACTGAGATAAAAATCAACTATCAAACGCGATTCCGGCGGTATTGCCTGTTATATTAAAATTTTATGGCTACGGTGCAAAGGTGATTTATTTAATACGGACAGTGACTTATGTCTATGCTTATGTAACAAACGAACAATGTGCTTTTATGATTCTGGGATATTTAAATAGCCGGTTGGGACAGTTAAAAGATTATGTAGAAGACGATAATATTGATATGCATGTTGATGTACTTCCGCACGACTACCAGCCAGACTTGCCATTATTACGGGTTTCTGAAGATAAATTAACAAATAAAAACGGAAATTTATTAATAGATTTTTGTAAAGAATCAGGTTTAAGAATATTAAATTGACGAGTATGTCTTAATGGTAGTGTCAGAAAGTATACATTTGTCGGGCCGCTAGGAAATAGCGTTGTAAACTATGTGCTAGCTAATCCATCTGTATTTAAAGTATATGGTAGGTTCGTAGTTTAAGAACACAATATCGTATCCGACCATTGCGCAATTGAGTTCTCAATGAGTATAACAATCTTAACATAAAACAATACAAGTGACGCCAGCACTGGCAATACGCCGACAGAAAAAAATGATCTTAATTATAAATGGTCGTCTTACAAAAATGATTTCATATAAACAAAATAAACAGTGACGAAATTAAAATTCAAATAAATGACTTGATAAACGACATCAACGACAACAGTGTTAAAAATATAAATGAAAATATAAAACGTTTTACTGATTTTATGGACGAGGTATGTTCTCCTCTGTTTCAGAAAAAAAATATATATGACTTAAAACATGATAAAAATATTGAAACAAAAACATCTTGGTTTGACAACAAATGTAAGACTGAAGGGATATTTTTTTGATTATTCAAATACATACAGGGAATGTAAAAGGGATACAAATAGGATACACATGGGCAAAGCAAGGCGGAAATATAAACATATAATAAGAAAAAAAGTTCTGAAAGTCGAAAAGAAAATACAAATAAACTTTTTAAAGCTAGAGTATCAAATGCTAAGGATTATTTGAACATACTGAAAGGTGTTTCTTTTGGTTCAGCTTCGACCACAGTCTCAGCTGACTCATTTGCTAAATATTTTAGGGCTATGAATAATCCTGAGAGCGCTTTTTATGAACTAGATGATGACGTAACTGATTTAAATGATAGGTAACTAAAGGACTCACACCACTATTATCTCCCTTGAGTACTCCGGACCTACAGATGAAGGAGGTAGAAATAAAACTTTAGTTCTCTTTTTCTTCTTTTTTCAGGGCTTTGTACTGCAATTTTTTGTTTTTTGCTAGCGTGAGTTAATTGGTCATTATTTTAGAAATCACCACTGAAAATTCGATGCTGATACTAGCTTTATGGACAAGTATGTGTCATTTCAGAATTGTTGATTCGAACCGCATCTAGGGTGAATAGTTGACAAATTATTACTCTGGAAATTGATAGGTCTCACAAAAGCATTGAATTTAAAAAAAAAAAAACCTGGTCAAGGTATACTTTTTTTTCTTTATAATTGCATATCTTGAACTAGTGAAGAATTTGAGCCCAGACACATGCCGCTGAATTTAATTTTTCACTCTGTTTTGGACATAAATGTTACAATGGAGACCTATGGGGAATGTAATAGTTGTGTGAGACGTAAATGGCGAACTTCAAATTATGTTTAAAGAACTAGATTTTGAAATTACAGATGATGAATTGATTAAATCAATAAAACAGCTTAGGAATAACTTAAATGGTAGGCCACACTTGTTATTAAATAAGTTCTTTTAGAAAGGTTCAAATGCTTTATATCCTTATTTAAATAAACTATTTAATTCCTGTCTTGTGCGTGGCTACTTTCCAGATAGTTGGAGCGAAGGTCATAAAGTTCCTATTTTTAAAAGTGGGGACACGATTGATCCAATGAAGTATAGAGGAATTTCTTTATTAAGTGCCTATTTTAAAGAGTTCTAACTAACAGATAAATATCTTGGGCAACAATTATCAAGTCTGTATAGAGGCCCCAACAGCATTTAAAAGGTATGAGCACGTCAGGCAATATTTCTGTTTTATAACTGGCACAAGTGATCAACTGCCATAACGAGTTGCCATCGGCAATACCCAAGTTTGTACATCAGAGGTCAAATGACACTAACTTCAAGGCAACACATAAAGTTAAATAAATGTGAAACTTTTGATAATGTTAATAATTATTTTTGAAAGTGAAATCAATATTAATTTTTAAATACCTTCGAATAATTCACGGTCTAACCTTCTTGAACTGCATGGAAGAGGATCATCCCTTACTTGTCCATAAACAGGATTAACTTGATTTTCCCCTTTGACTTGACCATTCTCGCCTTTTTCGGTGTAGGTGTGTTTGGAGTTTTTCATACGCTCGACTGTATGTTAATCGTCGGTGGTATACACGTGATTAAAAAAACTGTCATCATCTCCGTTTCGTCTAAAAAATCCAGGGTTGCGGTCTTGAGCCTTATTTTTCTTCCTGTTTGAGCAACTGCGACACTCAAAGGGCACACACTCGTGACATATGTTAATCTGTTGACAGCTTCCAATGGACATACGTTTCAAAACCCAAAATGTCTACGATTTCCCTCACTGTTTGTCTCCTATTATTTTTGGTTATATCTCATACTCTATTAGCGGTATCATAGTCAATAATTTCCGACCCACCCGCCTTCAATTTCTATCAACACTTCGTTACTGATATCTGCGAATTAATCATGCCATTTGTACGCCAACACCTTTAATATGTGTTTTTGCCTGTCAGCGGTTTGCCTTTTCTTGTAAATATCCAACGGAATCATTTTAAGCTTTGTTTAAAGCTTAAAAACGTTTCTGTGTGCCGCATTGTCGTTTAACGTCGCCATTTTTTCAACTTCTCAGAGAATGGCACCGCTCTACCATATTATTTTAATTTCCTTCAGATTTTAAAATATGAAATCACTGTCTATGGCGTAAGCTTACGTTATTTTTTAGTAATTTTTAGTTCGATGAAATTTAAACTTATTGTGTCTGCGTCGGTCAAACATGCATGGTATGTATCAATCGGTTGTATAATTGATAAAAAACGTATAATATTTATGAAATGTTGCAATTTTGGCTAAAATAAAAAAGGTTACATATGCACAACGCTATTTTAGGTCAATTTTCATTGTTTTGAAACGCGACTTATATGCCAACTTACCTTCAATTTGTCCTCATCACCAATCACTTCAGTACTGACATCTGTGAATTTATCATGCCATTTGTACCCAACCGCCATTTTCATTTTCTTGTAAATATCCCCCGTAGTCATTCCAAACTCTGTTTAAAACTCATTATGCAATTTAAACACATTTTCTTGAGAATTATTGCAAAATCTGTGCTGTTTTTTTATTTCGTTGGAATGGAGTCTAGTTCATTTCATTCAATATTCAACATTATTTTGCAAAGCAATAACACAAACAACTGAAAGTTATAGCGTGTAATTTCCAATTGTGAGTAACTCGATTTTGAAAATTTTCAGAAGTTATGTTATTCTTCGCCCAGTGTATCATATCTAATGACGAGTGCTTAAGTTATTTCGATGTTTCTCGTAAATTAATATTTAATCAAATTTTAAAGATTAAAAAAAAAGCTTATTGTATATGCAGACAATAACAGTAATGAAAAATAGTAGCATAGTACTGTTGTTATTACAAATTATACATTGATATTTTCAAAATTGTTTGTATTAATGATAAAAATGAAAACAAGATACAATAATAAAACAGCTGCTTTTATTTGTATCAGTAATAACACAAATATAACAAAGTAATTAAAAATTGATGTAGTTTTCACGCCAGTCAACAGTCAAACACTTAAAACATATATAATGAAGAATACACATTTAAGGTAATTTGCACGGCTTTATATATGTTTTTTAAATTCCTTGCAATTTGCAAGACCGTTTGAATTTAGAAACAGGTTGAACTGATAACTAGTAATTGGCCATGTTAAATTTCGTTACAACATCTATAATCAATAAATGTGCATATTCACATTCAAATCCGTTACATTTACGCTTCTGCAGAAAATTACATCGAACATAGCAAACATGTTCCCCTATACTGGAGTATTAAAATAGTATTACATTTATTATGTAAAGGTCACCTTTGATGAAGAACGATCAGTAAAACATACATTATAAACCGTCTACAACTTTGGTAGGACATTCCATTAAACATAACAGTACTGTTTAGGCTAATGAGATATACACATACACAAAAGCATGTTACAGGTTTACATCTAAGGTCAATTTCACATTTCAAGGTTAGACTACTGTAAATATTATTAGTAAACAAGTACTGCAAAATGTTATTGCGTTCAATTCTGCATACTTAAGATAATGAAACATTGTGTTTCATGAACTGGCTCATTTCTTGATGTTTATTTTAAAAATTAATCATTTTAAAATAATATTAATGCTGTATACAGCAATATTATTAAACAAACAATTAGGCAATCAGATGTAATGTTCATACTATACTGATAAGTGTGTTCATTATATTTAGAGTCGCTTATAGTAAAATACATTTTATGATATAAAAATTTACTGATACTACTATTTCTACTACTACTTCTACTACTATTACTTATACTACGACTACTACTTCTTTTATTACTATTTCTACTACTACTTCTACTTCTACTACTACTACAACGATCACCACCACTACTACTACAACTACAACTACCATTACCATTAGTGCCACTACTACCACTACCAATATCAATACTTCTCGTACTTACTACTACCACTACCAGTTATACAACTACGACTACCACTACTACTACCACTTCCACTACCGATACCAATACCACTATTACTACTACTACTACTACTTCTACTACTACTACTACCACTACCAATACCAATATCACTACCACTAGTACATATACCACTACTACTACTATTACTACTACTACTACTACTACTACTACTACTACTACTACTACTACTACTACTACTACTACTACTATTACTACTTCTACTCCTAATTACTACTACCACTTCCAATACTAGTACCACTATTACTACTACTACTATTACTACTTATTACAACCACTACCAATACCAATACCAATACTATTACCACTATTAGTACTACCACTACTTACTACAACAACTACCAATACCAATACCAATACCACTACCACTATTACTACTACTACTACTACCACTACCAATATCACTACCAATACCAATACCACTATTACTACTACTATTACTAATAATACTACTACTACTTACTTCTACCACTACCAATACCAATACCACTACCACTAGTACAAATACCACCACTACTACTACTACTACTACTACTACTACTACTACCACTATTACTACTTCTACTACTACTCCTAATTACTACTACCACTACCAATACCAGTACCACTATTACTACTATTACTACTACTACTACTTACTACTTCCTACTACTTCCAATACCAATACCACTACCACTATTACTACTACTACTTCTACTACTACTACTACTACTAATACTACTACCTACTACTACCAATACCAATACCAATACCAATACCACTATTACTACTACCACTACTTACTACTACCACTACCAATACCACTACCACTATTATTACTACTACTACTACTACTACTACTACTACTACTACTACTACTACTACTACCAATATCAATACCACTAGTACTACTACTACTACTACTACTTCTACTACTACTACTACTACTACTACTACTACTACTACTACTACTACTACTACTAAGAATGATCAAAAAGATAATTTAAAAGTATATCTAGTACTTGTTAACCGCCTACCAGATTCATGGAAATACTGTTGAAACATGGGACAAAATCTCATACAATCTACAGAAACATTATGTCTCATATAGTTTAGTTGAAAAAGGCCGAGTTTTCAATTTAAAACGAAAACAATGGAGAGGGTGGTGGGGGAGCTGACGGTGTATATGGAGGTGTGGAAAGTGTGTGGTGGAGTTGGCGTTCAGGCAGGTACCAAAGTTTAAACAGTTATAAATTATACCAGTTATACGAATTATACGAGTTTTTAATTATACGAATTATACGAATTATACGAGTTATTAATTTAAAACGAAAACAATGGAGAGGGTAGTGGGGAAGCTGAAGGTGTATATGGAGGTGTGGAAAGTATGGGGTGGAGTTGGGGTTCAGGCAGGTACCAAAGTTTAAACAGGGTTGAGTATTTTAAAACAATAAAAAATGGAAGGGGAGGCAGTGAGATTGGTATTTACCACAAGTTGATACTCAGGGGATGTAGTATTTTATATAAATCAAAATTTAAAAATATAGGTTGGGTGGCGGCTGGGAGAGGTGTGTATTGGAACCAAAGCCTTGGATAGGACACACTATGACAGATAGGACAAACATATTATTACGCACGAAATTCCCCGCAGATTGACAATGATAATTAACGATCCTCTGTCTTTTGCTGAAATGTCATGCAGACCTTGGAAATGTTACGATGGAATGCCACAGGGGTTAATGGCGGTCAGAATAACTTGTCATGCTTGAGGAGTTGTCGGGAAAGCAGGTCACTTTTTTATTCGATGAAAATCATTTCACGCACGACCGCATTTTTTATATTTTTGTTCTTCAACGATTTACACATGTATGTTTTGTGTAAGGCATACTTTCTTGAAAAATTATTGTAAGCTGACAAAAATACATAGATAAAGTGTTTTATATTTCCTGTCTGTCTGTCTGTCTGTCTGTCTGTCTGTCTGTCTGTCTGTCTGTCTGTCTGTCTGTCTGTCTGTCTGTCTGTCTGTCTGTCTGTCTGTCTGTACATAATGCCATCGGTCGATTAATTTCGTTTGTTTTCTTTTTAAATGCGTTTCATTTAAATTTCTTTTTTATGTTTAACCAAATTTCATTTCCTTTTTAACGTCATTATGGTTAGATCTCCAGGTTTGTGACATTAGGATATGTTAGTTATAGGTTGTGTTTTGATTTGTGAAAACATCGTCCGTCTCGTACGACCGTCCGTATGTCTGTGTGTGTATATGTGTCTCTCTCTATCTGCCGCTCCTTCTGTGTCTGTCTCTTTGTATCTCATTCTCTGGCTCTCTGTCTCTGTCTCTGTCTCTGTGTATTTTTCTCTCTCTCTCCCTCTCTGTGTCTATCGAGGACACTCATCTTTGTCTGTCTCTGTCTGTCTATCTCTCAGTCTCTCTCTCTCTCTCTCTCTCTCTCTCTCTGCCTCTTACTCTCTCTCTCTCACGTACTCTCTCTCTCTCTCTGTCTCTGTATCTCTCTCTCTCTCTCTCTCTCTCTCTCTCTCTCTCTCTCTCACCAACCATTCTTGAGGATTTCTTAGGCTCAGACTTGATAATCGTTGTTTAAATGGATATTAATATTACTATTACACGTAATTGTGAGAGTTTTTTGAATATGTATTAACTGACACTATTTCATTAGTGTATTTTTCAAAATCCAGTATTGAGATTAAATCCAAGAATTTTCTTAGAGTAAGAAAAGTGAGTGTCAAGTTAGAAAGTCGAGTGGCGAGTAAATGAAGCGGGTATCGATTAAGAAGAAAAGCGAGTATAAAGTAAGAAAAGCGAGTGTCGAGTAAGAAAAGCGAGTGTCAAGTAAGAAAAGCGAGTGTCGAGTGTTGAGTAAGAAAAGCGAGTGTCGAGTAAGAAAAGCGAGTGTCGAGTAAGAAAAGAGAGTGTCGAGAAAGAAAGTCGAGTGTCGAGAAAGAAAGTCGAGTGTCAGGAAGGAAAATTGAGTGTCGAGTAAAAAAAAAAGAATGCTGAGTAGGAACAACGAGTGTTGAGTAAAACAATCGACTGCCGAGTAAGAAAGTCGAATGTCGAATAAGAAAAGCGAGTATCGAGTAAGAAAGTGAAATGTCGAGAAAGAGAAATCCTGGACAAATCCTTACTCATTGGTAAGCGATTACATGAAAAATGATTAGTGTAACTGAAATTATAACATTTTACAAATTGGAATTGAGGAAATTAAGTGAAACCGGGACCTGACATTTTGCAACAATTTGCATTTGAGATGAATTCATCTTTTGTTAAAAATCACATGATGTAATTGACGCATGGTGGACTTTATAGTAGGTTTATATCATGGTTAATTGTCCGCCTTACTTCGTCCGTCCGTTAGCCTTTTGCTTGTAGACGCACTAACACCTTAACTTTATATTGAATCTTAACTAAACTTGCACAGTAGTTATATAAACACGATCTCCCGGACAAGTTCTTGAACCAGCGACATTCGACCATAAATGCCCTCGTCACATGGCTTATAATCACATTTTAAACAAAACTTTAAAAAAAAAAACTTTTCCTGAAAGTGGAAGGCCTACCCTTAGATGCTTTATATGTTCATTACCCCCAAATGATTTGTATAATTCAGGTTCCATGGGTCAAATTTGGGGCCGCCGCATGGGTCACTGTTTCGCGTAAATTTATAAATGGAAAACATTCAAATTATCCATATCTTCCCAGTAGAGCGATTCTGTCCCTCTTGAGCCTCGTGTTTGTTGTTTTTAAGCTCATGTGAGTCAAAGGCTCAAAGTCTCACTGAACAATTACCTCCCTTACATGACGGTAGCAAGATTATTACGCCAAAGAAATAAGAGGTGTGTAAAGCGGTTGGGCAATTATTTTGTTTAAAATGCATAAAATTTCATATTTCTTTGTGCGTATGGGAACAATGGAACATTTTTATGAATTCTGCAAAGTTTGGGTGACACTGGGAACTGTTTGATGATGCTATAACAGTTTAAAGAAGCGTAGTGATAAATTGCAACAAATGGGCAGAATTGTCAAAAATGAAGGGGTACCATCAAACCATCGAAATTGTGTAAAGGCAACCTGGTCAACCCCATGTTTTTTTTTCTGCATATTTGGACCAACAGAGCACTATCTATGGGAATAAGGCACTTTTAGAACCATTGGTAATGTATTCAGTGTTCAAGAAGTGAATTTCTCTAATTGTAGAACAGTACAAAATTAATTGGTGTGTGAGACGTCAAATGAACTATTCTGGTCACTTTCTGTCAATCGTCCGTTCATCCATATGTCCGTTGCCTGTCCGTTCGTCTGTTAACAAAGCGCTTGACAGATTTTCACTAAAGTTGGTGTGAAGCATTCTTACATGAAGCTTTCTCAAGTTTATTCAAATTATGATTCTGGGTTAAATATGACCTCGCCCCAGGGGACTATGTGTTGTCTTTCCCCGAAAATTTCAAATATGTTTTTTTCCAAATGTACAGAGCATTGAGCTTTAATATTTTTCATGTGCCATTCATACTTATATATATGAGTAATACGACATAATATTATTCTTAATCATAAGTTTAGCTTAAAACATATAGTACCATCAAGAAATTGCTTATACCCGAAGACAAATTGATTTCCTTGTGGAATTCATTTCTAATTACCGACTTTCGAAGCGGCTGGCGAGTAAAGAAACTTCACCAAATATCTATTGCCTGACCTTCGTATATGTTTATATTCTGACCAGATTTTCTTTCTGACTTATATTATTTCAATCGGATAGTATTGGTCAGTTGCATAACGGGATTTGTCATTGTGTATGCATGTTTGCCGCAAACAACCACATTTTCTCCCAGGCGTATATAAACGTATTAAAAGTAGACATTTTGGATTACATGCTCGAGAATTTGCCGAAACGTTCTTTAACGTGTAAATCGATCAAGATCAATTTCGTCCGTATGTATCCGTGATAATTGATATACGTCTTATTAGCATTTCGATGGTTCTGCGTTTGACATTTGGAAAAAAATTCAGGAGAAGGAAAGAACAACTTTCTAAGTTACAATATTTACCAAATTAAAAGTAAACTTAGATTTTACTATCATTTAGTATTACAATTGCAAGGATAAGCTTGAAAATCTTCTATTCTAATAAATAAAGAAATATGTTAGTTACTATAGTTTCACGCTGAAATTGGTGATTGTGTTCAGTGTGAAACTATTGTATGTGACATTTTTGCAAGTTTAAAAGCAATCAGGCAATATGTTCAATATTTAATGAAATATCTTGTTAAGATATGTGGTATTTCATCAAAATTGTGCATAAAAAATATTTTTAGATGGATACAGCCTTTTTTTTATAAATCTGCATAATTTATATAAATACCCATTTTGAACTTAGATATAAATTAACAAGTTCTTTGAACAAGAAAAAACATTAAATGATTATATAACAATAACTAATATAACTATATAACTAATTTTTATCTTAATTGTTTAGCTATCTCTAAAGCTGAGTCTGAGTTTTTAAAAGCTGTTAATTTCTAAAACTTTAATGCATAAAATATAAAAATTATCATTAAAAAATACTTCATTTAGTACCTCTAACTCTGGCAAAAATCCTATTTACACTCAGATTAGGTCAAATATTTCCCCATGCACTTAATGAATCAATTCTTATGTCTGTATTCTGTGTTACCTTTAGTGAAGCTTACATCCTCATACCGAGTACTAATTTATAAAGGAAGGATCTTACATAATAATTACATTGGTTTGACTTGACTCTGGTGTGACATTTTAACCCTAACCCTATCCAACTATACCAATGAGGTTTGTTTATAAATGGAAACATATTAAACAAACAAATATAATGATTCTTGAATATGTCATTTTAACCATAAAATGACTATATTAAAATGTAAGTGTATTACATCATGTCATATACACACGACATTGCCTTACAAAACAGAATATGACTAGAATAATTGTTGTCTTTGTAACCGGGTATATAGTTCAACACCAAGCCTTGATAGGGGATTTGGTTTTTATTTGAAGGTAATTATTATAATATAATAATTATAACCTGTAAAAAAACATAAAACATACATTTAGAAAAAAAGACATTTTTTCTAAAATACACAGGTCCACGCTCCTCGTTAATATAAATTACACATATTTCGCAGTACTACTAAAAATAATACGAATTACAAATGACTTACAAGAACCGTATTGAATAGTGGTAAGTATCCCCGCCTGTCACGCGGGAAACCGGGATTCAATTCCCCGTCAGGGTGGGGGGGGGGGGCATTTTTTAACCGGGTATATAGTTCAACACCAAGTCTTGATAAAGAATTTGGTTTTATTGGATGGTTATTATTATAATATAATAACTATAGCCAGAACCCCATTATTAACTTAATAAATTATTGTGAAATAATTTATTTAAAGAAATGAATACTTCTTACCAATAAATAGTTGTAAATATATATTAATTTTGTAACTACATATTTATAATATTAATACAGAATATAACCAGGGCTACATCTTAATAATAAGCTTTTAAGAAATCAGGTAAAGACATTCCCGTTGAAAAAAGAAGTAAAATACCCGCCACATTACCGCCTTCCCAAAGAAGATAGAGTTATACAGACCCTAAACCACTCAAGTACCCCATAATTGCACTCCGTTTGCGCTCAGTTTGCACTCCGTTTGCGCTCCGTTCGCGCTTAGTTCGCGCTCCGTTCGCGCTCCATTTGCGTGCACTCGATTAAACGCGGTTGATTTTATGCACTCACAAACGCAAGTATTCGCTCACGAGCGCTGTATAGCTGAGTGCTCTATTTAATACTCCTCTTAGCGTTCGCTTCGTTCAGCGTTCACTCAACGTTCAGTTCGCTCAGCTCGGTTTCCGGCCCATAACCAATCGCAACATCTCAACTCTTTAAAATGATTCTATATTGACTTTTTAATTTAATCTGTTCCAATGGAGCAATAAAATGTATCCATGGGATTTAGTCAAGGTAAATTAATTCATAATCCGATTGTTTGTCTACATATTATGTCACCCGCTGTGCGAAAGGTTGAACTAGTATCGATAGTAGGCATGTTTAACGGAAGTGTCTATGTTTTGATATGTGATCAGTGGTATGGGTGATCAAAGAATATCACACGTTATACCGGCTTCTGTTATCTAGACCGACATGTGTTTGCGTCAGTATCTTCTTTGATATACCGTTAGCCGTTTGTTACAGGAAATCAATTAAGTTTGTCCACAAAATTTACATAAACATCATCAACATAAACTAAATATATTGTTATTAATAATTAAATTTAATTAATAATACCATACTGTTGATACATCGTTGGCCTTATAATAATCCATAAATCTGCTCAGTGTATGCAGTGACTTAACAACATGTGGATATATCACTGGTTTTGTTAATGTTCAAACTAAAATAAGCTTTATAATCAATAATATGCACTGCATGGGTGATGGAAAATTTATTATAATCCGTGCGATCCAATTCGACATTATAATAAATGATTTTTGAAACATAATAATCTTGTAGTGTTTTTCTCGATTTTGGTCCAAATGTAGCTTCATTAAACTTAGAAAAGATATTCTGATATTTTAAGTTTTATAATTATTTTCGTTATCATTATGTATATAAATATACTTGCAATGAACTTTTTTTCAGTGGGTTTCTCAAATTATTCTTTTACTGATATGACAAACTATAATAAACTTGTTTGAAACTAAACCCACTGTGCTATACCGCTAATTATATGACACGCAGCAACACACCCGTGGTGTTAATTACGTTATGTCACATGCCAGTGAGAGCCGTGTCAATTAAGTTATATGCTAAAGCGGTGACTTATCGGTCTATTGACCACGGAAGATATGTATGATTTCATTTTGATTGTAATTCGTGCCAGATGGATGAATCTTAATTGAGCCAACATTATGTGATTGAAAAGAAATGATAAAAAAGAAAAACTGCTAGCCAATTAACAACAAATAAAAAAATCATTTAAGATATTGGTTATTCGAAGTTTCAGAACGCTTAAGTATGTAAATATCATGATATTAATATCATTAAATTAACGAACCGAAAACCCCACGCCAGTTCTGAATGACTGGTAGAAAGTGTGACATACACGTATTAAGGGATGTATATTCAGGGCTGTCATTTTACCACAGCTGCCATAGCGATTTCTTATAAAAAACAGATCAGAATTGTTAATTTACAAAATAAAACAATCCTACAATTTTAAAACTAATAAAAATTAAAGACATGTCTCTAAATAATTCCTTGTAAAAATGTAGTATTTTATTTGTATTATTTTTTACTTTCATTATTTGTTTTATTTTTTTAAATATTATTATCATTGGAGCTATTATTATAATATACATATTGACTTATTGATTTGTCACAGCTTTAATATTGGATACGTGCGTACGTGCATCTGGTCAGTCGTTCACAATTAATAAAACAATTTAATTACTATTATGAAGGCAGAGTTGCATGGCAATCATCAAAACAGATACCCATGGTGAGAACCACATGTGTGTCAATAAATAGTTAATTGGTGATTTATCGGTCCATTGATCACGAAGAACCCTGCCGGTGTGTAATTTTCATTTTGATTATAATTTGTGCCCGATGAATAAATCTTTATTTAACTCGCGGCATGTGATTGGATAAGAAATATATAGTCACAATCAATACTTAAATATGCAGATTATTTATAATATTATTATTATCCTCATTATTATTAATAACTATTATATATTTTATTATTATTTATTACTATTATTATTAATATTATTGTTATAATTGCTATATTACTTTATTATTATATTATTATATTATTATATTATTATTATCTGAGTATTGTTTCTTCTTTATTATTATTGTTGTCATTTCTTACTTGTTGCGCCTTTCACAGCTTTTATGATGGCTTAATTGTTACGTACTTACGTGCACGTGATCAGGCGTATCGATTTTGTAGTAAAGCGGGAAAATAATATATTTACTATTTTATAGGCAGTGAATACATGTTCTTTTTTGTTTATTTAAACCTTCCTCATGATCAAAAGCTGTTCTTTAGTCAATATAAAATCACAACCTCAAAAAGGTCACCTAGAAATTTACGTTTACTAGTTTTTATTTCCTGTGTCTAATGTGTTATTTCGGTCTGTCGTGTTAATTTGGCATACAAACATTTATTTTACATTAATTTAATTTAGCTTGATTGTGAAGTAAGCTCGGAGCTTATGCATTCTCCAGTGCATTCCCTTATTAGGTCTGGTACTGAATTGTGTTTCGAGAGGTCGGGTAGAGCCTGGGTCAAACTCGCGACCTCTGCCGTCTGAAGCCAGCACCCTATCCGCAATACTACTGGCCCACTTTATATTTTAGAATACAATTAATTTATTACTATTATTTTAATGGGATGTACACGAGTAAACTGTTTCCACTTTAATTGCAATATAACAGTTTTACGTAGATTTGTTCACAACTAAGCACAAACTCAGTGTAACTATGTTTGGGGAAAATATAAAACTAAAGTTCAAATTAAATTGAAAATTGGTAATTTTTATTTTGCCGAAATACCCAAACAAACAGAATCATAATCATATAATTTTCCGCATATCTATGTTTTGTTTGATCAGCTAAATATTGATATTTATGTTAAAGTGTTGACCAAAATAAGTTTTATCATGCGTTTTACAATAAAACATTTATATAAACTACATGGTTTATATTTATGTAAAAAAAAAATGTCTTTGTTATCTCGATTTTAAGTATCGACTTCACGATCAAATAATAAAAAAGAGTGTATCCGAATGAACGAGTGCACTCAGTAGCGCACGAATAGTTCTGTTATCAGTTATCTTACAGTGTCTAGCGTATACTGCATATACTGCGCATCTGAGTGCACTCAGCGTATCTGAGTGCATTCAGCGTGTCTGAGTGCACTCGATCTATTTCATGCGTTCAGGAGTGCGTTTATTATTCAAAATCCAGCGTTTGCTAACGGTCCAGGTCCGCTCCGTCAGCGCTCAATCTGCGCTCCGTTCGCGCTCCGTCTGCGCTACACTCGCGCTCCGCTTACGCTCTGAGTGCACTCCGTTTGCGTGCAATTGGGGTACTTGAGCGGTTTAGGGTCTGTATAATAAAATAGATAACCGTTCTGAGTGGTATTAACACAGACATCTTCGTCAGTAATAAAATCATATATGCGTCACAATATATAAAATACCGTTTAAAAGGGTTGGAACAGCAATCAATTTATATATCAATGAATGGCGAGCTATTTAAAGATGCCTCGCCTATACATTTGATGTCCACGAAATGATCCAACTCTACGTAGTCGTCTGTAAACAATGGTATTAGTGATTGAATTTAGAAATCCGAAGATTCGTTATTGTCATGTGACATTATTATATAATGCACTAATCAGAAGTTTTTGTTTACATATTCCGGAATGCAGGTACTTAAAGTTTCTGCCCTAACAACCTTATTGTTTCCATGGAAATACAACTATATATTTTAAAAAGTTTACTGTTCACATGATGCTTATGATTTAGTTTTATTTTGCTGTATAATTCAATTAAACCTTGCATATGTTGTTGTATTTCCAAAATGTGTTTCCAACAAAAAATTCTAACTGCAGCTGTACAATTTATCAAATAGTTTTTGTTCTTAATGAAGCGTAAGCAAACGATGTATGACTAAAAACACTGTTAAGCCTAGGACAATTCGTGCTATTCTAATGTCTTAACATGACAGCTTCCATGGTATTGTCAGAGGGGTTGTCTTGAGATGTCTTGTCTGTTGCATGTTGTGCTATTCTTTGTTTATTTTTTGTTTGCAAGTAATGTCATTTATTTAATTTTTTCCTTTCCTGTCTAATCTTAATTCTCTCAACTCGGTATTTCTTTTCACTCATGTGCTATGTAAATTAAAATGTTTCCTTCGATAAGGTAAATAGCCTCGTCCTTGATATTTTGCGGAGTCATTCCGGCCAACTCGCTCGGGCAATATCAGCTTTAGGATAATTGTTGTTGCATTTAGAGCGGGACGCGAATTAATCAACAACACCAACACTTCACATTCTGACGTATTACAGAAGCAGAAAAAACACATGTTTCAGTGTCAATCAGTGTTGTATATTTCATCCTAAAAATATCGGATTGAAAGGTAATCCCTCTTTAACATAATTAAAATGCATAAACGTATATAGTTACATGTAACAAACATATTAACAAAACCAGTCTACGATGACATCCTATTAATAAAGTGTCACTGGGAATTAGCAAATGCAAGTTAACGTAATTGTGCATCCAAACTCATCATAGTTAACAGTATTAAAAACAATAGTGAACGGTCAATCAGCAACGTATTATATTAGCATAAACATGTGTATTTATGTTGAAAAATATCAGCCTGACGCTGACATTTATATGACATATTTGATAACACATTTTAAACAAAAATATGATTATGTGATTTAAGAGTTGATAAGTGTTCGTGTCACTATAATACAATAACAAGTTAACAGAACATGTCAGAAACTGTTTAACAAAATGTAACTGATGTACATCTCTTTCTACCCATCTTATAAATCCTGCTCTAAAAAGAACGTTTATGGAGCCTGATACAATTTTGCAGTACATCATAATTCCAAAGACCAAATTTGCGAACAACATCTTCCGAGTATCCAAACTAAATGGCTGCAGTGGCCCCTATGGATTGTATTTAATAGGGTACAATCCAAGAAAAACAATGAGCGAATGAAACTTTTCATAACAATAATGTTAAAATGGCCTGCTTTGTGCAAATGTATCTTGATTTATGTTACTTCGGATTTAATAAAAGATAGACAACGTTAAGGATGGACCGAAGTCGCTTTTATGGTAAATATGTAACAACAAAACACAAAGTAAGTTGTAATGGGCATTTTAATTTAAAATGTCAGGAGTAACATCTTATTAATATCTTATTCCAGAAGAGAAACATTAAATACCAATACATATATATATACATCAAAACCTATCTGGGCACACAAAACCGCCATATCAAAATTAACTGACATAAAAACAAAAGAGAACATATGTTCTGAAATACCTTAACTAAGTAAAACTGAAAGCATATATTTTACATAATATTTTTAACTATTTAATTTGAGGAAATAGGGTAGCGTTGGGTAAAATTAAAATGCCACGTCAGCCTACCTCTAGCTTACGGTTAGAAATGGAAAATACTGGTACCTTTCTCTGTATATGGGTAAGCGTTCTTTGTCCGCGTACCAGTAATAAAGATAGAAGCCGAATATGATTTAGTAATTTACCGGCCGAAACAGAACATAAATCCTCAGACATAAAAAGCTTTATCTTTCATATAAACTTCATATATTGATGCATAAGCAACACAAGACAAAGTTCTAGGTGTAAAGCATTGCTGGCAATATACAACGAAACAGCATACGCCTGCGTTTCATGGTTGTAGTAATAATTTAAAACAGACAAACCTATTGATTGGGAATCAACTGTATCTAAGGAAATGTTTTTGAATGACATGGCTGGAGTTACCTCCCGATTGTTAGCATAGTATGCCCATGTGCGAATCAGTCGGACAACTAAGTTTAAAAGGACCCTTTATAAATGTCCTAAGTATTAATAAATTCATAGGAATATCCCAGAAGTTTATGTACAAATACGATATTTATAACTGATGCACTTAAATTATCCAATAATGTGGCGGAATCCGTGTCGGTTATTTCTTTAACCATACTGCCATTCTTCGCGCAGTCTGAAATCGAGATAGGGAATCAGCTAATATATTGCGTTTCCATTCAATATGTTTTGCCTGAAACAAAAAGTTACAAGAGAGGCACGTTAAAACAAATCGCCTAACTAGTTTCATTAAGATGGACATACTGATAACATTTTGTTAATCATATCAACACTACATGTATTATCAGACAAGACCAGAATTGTGTGAATTGCCAAGATCCCTATCCTCAAATCTCAATTGCATGAACAATAGAAATGAGCTCTCTCGTGGTTAAACTATGCAAGAGAAGAATTCAGGTCATGTGCTATAAAACCATTTATGCAATACACAGCTGATTGTAGCAGCATCAGTCTTTATCATTAACACATCAGTTGTGAAATCCTTGTATCATACAATAACATTGACTCTCCATTCAAACTTTGAATGAATATGTGCCATACCTTTTAATCAACTCTAGCTGATGACTTTTAACGATTTGTTAAAATGAGGACGTGAAACATCCACTGTAATTTCATATAATAGTCTGAGATAGCTGCGACTAGGCACACCTACAGTGGTAGCGAAATTCAATTAACAAACCAGCGGTTGCAATATCCACAATATGACCTTCCTTGTATGCTTAAAACCCTGCAGCAGATTACTGATCTTATTTTTGGAAGGCGAGCGTAGCGTTATTTTGTCCGACCGATAAAACAGTTCCAAATAGTTTCAAAATGCAATTGCCATATCCGAGGAAATAGAGATCAAAGCATACAGTTTCCAATAAAAAGGCATGAAATGCAGACGACTACTGCGCATTACTACGACAACGGTAAAAATAGACCCGACCTCCTTCAGCAGTCCAAGCTACGATTAAAATAATTAGGCCGCCATTATTTTGGTTAAATGCAGGGGAAAATTGAAACTGTGGTCACAAAACCACGATTTCAGATTGACGTTTTATATTATAAAAGAAATGCTACAATACTTTCAAAAGGTAGCGTACTTGCTTTGTTCATTCTGAAAATAGGTAATTTTCTATTGACGTTTACGCTATTATACGAATGTGTTTTTTGTTTGTTTTATACATGTGCTAAACTTCTAGTATGCCAGCCACATTTAACATTTAAATTATAATCTATAACGACGAAAAACATGCAATATATTAGATTGTTCAACACAACTTGTTCGATTGTTTGCGGTTGTGTTGAAGTCGTTTGAAATACATTATATTGGGGTCGTCCCAAAAGTAGAAGGGATGCAACACGTGTTATACTATTAAGTGCTCAAAATAAGCTGCGTATGTGCATCTTTCAATCAAATAAACTTATGGAAAACGCAAACAATTGTGTTTTTAAGCTAATCCGTTACGCAAATAAGTTTCCTTTCACTCAAAACATTGCCAATACATACATGAACAGCCAGATAAACCCGTTCACGGTGATCAAAGTTCTTGTCTCACAAGCTATTGGCAGAGTAAAAGTAGAGACGAGTACCAGTTTATACAGCTTTCTCATACAAGAGATTGCTTAATATTTGTACACACAAGTAGTAATAAAAGCGCCAAGATAATCAAGATGATGCACTTTCTGAATCTTTGATAAAATCTCGAAGTGAAAACGAAAATCTGAGCTTGCAAAGGAAAAAGCATGTTCTAACCAAAATCAAAGTACACTTTAGTTACTTTTAACCCCAAACAAGCATTTCTTCAATAAGTATTTTTAAATCAATATTATTTGACATTGTCAACAACTAATTAGACCAGAATGTCTGAGTTTCAGACAGCTGCATTTGCGCAAGAAGCAACTAGTTTGTTTTAGAGTTTTATATAGCAATATTTGATACAATACTGATAGTGCAAATCAGGAGTTGCAGATAGCAACAGTTTTATTATACTGAATATTTTATATAGACTAGTTTAATCAATGTAAGATATTTGAACTACTTTCTTTAGACAAAACCCCATATTTAACTGAATAATTGAAAAAATCACCCAAATAATTCGTTAGTTATAAGATTTCACTCTGTTATTTTATTTTGAAGAGTTTCCACCCTATATGGTCAATTCTTATCTGGGGCATTGACACTATGTTATTTATTTGTTTACTTCTATCAATGAACTACTGTTAACAATGCTCACAAACACATATGCCTGTCTAACTCTATTTGAAGGAAACATAGGTCAATAGGCCTGATATTTGCTTTGGATGCCTAGGCTCTTAAACATCAATATATATGTGAAATGATATAGTCCACAAAATTATATCGAGGACTTTAGCCTTATGTATATTATGTAACTGAAACATTCATCATTTCCCTATAATTATCTGAAAAAGTATGTAATGTGACCTTGTAATAAATCAGACCATATAGCAGATCTAGTATTGCCAGGAACATGTGAAGAAATAAACATGTAGATGGAACCACCAAATTCTGGCCATCAACTTGTCAAGGCATCCATACTCAGGGTATCCGTTGTTGACAATCCTGCGTCGTTTTGCCAGACTGGGTTTTGCCCCATGTCTGGGTCACCTGGACATATTGATGATCTTGACCTGAGAAGTAAATTAATCATACTGAGTTATAAATTAATCACATCTGACAACTAATATATGCACCGTAATTGTGCAAACTGTGGCCTACCAACTATACATTAATCTTGAAGACTGCAGTAAGTGTTTTTTGCAAACAGAACACAGGACTATGATATCCACGTATTTTGGCTACACAAAAATGCACAGGGACAATTACGGCCATAGTGAGCATATTGAGAATGTACATAGACGATGGTGAACAGAGTGTTTGACGCTATCGAGTTATTCATGCTATATTGAGAATAAATACAGATTCTATAGCGAGTCCAGTGGGGCTATACAGAGCCATTAATGCTATAAACTATACTGAGCCGATATTGATATACTGTACACATTAAGACTATACTAGTCTATAGAGGTTTTACCGAAGAATATACTGGATCTGATGAGGCTATACCGAGCGGAAGGCCAAAAATGCTAACAGAGCACATTTAAACTATACCGAGTCTAGTCTTGTGAGTATATACCGAGTCGATAATGCTATACAGATAGTGATATACCAAACACATTAAAACTATACTGAGTCTGGTGAGGCTATACTATGCTAATAATGCTAAACGAGTACATTACGATTATATCGAATCTGGATAGGTTACTGAGCCAAATGCCGATAATGCTAACAGAGCACATTATGTCTATACCGATTCTCGGGTGGCTATACAGAGCCGTTGAATACAGAGCATTGCTATAACAAGTCATGTCAGGCAATGCATAGTCAAAATAATGCTATAAAACGTTGCCAAAATTGCCATACATAGCACATTACTGGGTCTGTGAAGGCTGTACAGAGACGATATTGTATTTAAACCAACAGTGCATGATATTACACAACAAATATAACCATAGTAATCGTCGCATGATACAATCACGCAGACTTCGACAATACTTCCGGTAACCCAGTGATAAGTCAAATAAACATCATCTCTTTCATTTATGTTCATCTTAGGATTCCAAAATTCCTGCCGGTTTGCCATGAATACTCATCAGTAGAGATTAAACATCTTGTTTTAGCTACACATTATCCTGAATGGCATGACCATTGTTCTATGCACAGGGAAGCGTTTGTATTTATGACAGTTGCAGTGTGGACACAGTCTTTACACTGAACCCTACCATTAATTACTGCACATAAGACATATAGTCGGTCCAATGTCTGTAATCAATATAAACGCTTTCAATAAAATCTGAACCGTCTGTAGGCGTTGATGCACAACATCATCTCACGACCTTAACACCTAGTTAAATTAAGTCGTTTTATGAACCTATGGCCGAAACAAGTCAGTTTTTACTCATTCTTGCTGCTGACTGGCAGCCATCGCTGTGGCGGAGCATTTGTTGTATATCAGAGAACAAAGGAGTTTGTATTTGCGCTCATTTAAACATGCAGTCCCTTCACATACAAACATGTACGTCCTAATTGAAGCAGATGAATAGCAAGCTACGCTGAAATCCGTCGTATTAGGTAGAAGCATTGCCTTTAAAAAAAACCGGGAAAGTTGTTGAATTTCACTAAAATTCAGCGAGCGTAATGTTGTATATTCATCGATATGTATGCTACTGGTCACGTTACATCTAACTCTTTGATTTGCTTATACCGGAATATATAATATTAACGAAAAAGGTCAAGCTTGCCGAGAAGAACGTCACAAATTTGGTTATTACCAATAATTGTCTAATTTCTTAATTTTAATGTATTTTTTTTTATTTTGCAGAAGACCCTGATGGGACATGTAAGTTTTATTTATGTATATCTTCAATTTCACTCTAAGTGATTTTTTTGCATATATACTCTATATATCTCTCAAGTATATTCACTTTGTAAATTAGGATATTTTTTAACATAATCAAATTGTTCAGTTTTATCAATTAATTAAAATGATGAAGATCATGGTAAATAATGCTTTTATTCTTATCCATTGTGCTTATGTTGTATTAAATACTGTACGTTCATTGGTATAAAATGTTCTATCGATATATACAAGAAATGTTATCGTCATTTAATAAACACAAACTCGTACTTACTTAAAGTTCATCTTTACTTTTATAGTCATTAATTGAACATTGAAAGTAAATATGTTTCAACATGAACGGACGTCTTATTAATACTAATAAAGTTCGAAATATCAAAGTTTGCGCTATTATCAGTACATTATGTTAAAAACTACAACCTCATTAAGCAATTTAAACATATTTTAATGAGAATTATTGCAACATTTGTGTTGTCTTTTATTTCTTTGGAACGAATTTTGTTTCATTTGATTAACTATTCAACATTATGTTGCATCCAATAAAACATAAAACTAAAAATTATCGCATGAAATTTCAAATTATAAGTAACCCGGTTTTGAAACTATTTGTACAATTGTAATTAGTCATGTTGTTATTTTTCCAGTTAATCATATTTAATGACTAGTGCTATAATCATTTCGATGTTTCTCTTATGTTTATATTTTATGGCACTATTGGAAGAATTTAATAAATGCTGCATGTATATGCAGAAATTATCAGTAATGAAAACGAGTAGCCATAGCAATGCTGTAATTACAAATCATACATGTATCTGTTCCAAACTGTATATACTAGTTATTGTTATGAAAACAATACACAATGACAACAACATCTACTTTATTAATATCGTTCAACATAATATAACAACATGATTCATTTTAATTAACATATATGTACATGTGAATATTTATCCAGGAAAAATAAATACAATTGATGTAGTTTCCACATCAGTCAACATTCACATACTAAAACAATATTTAATGAAAATACAAATTTAAGGTAGTTTGTATGGCTTCATATATCCGTATTTTTTGCAAAGACCATGCAAATTTAGAAACAGGTCCAAGTTATGTTTAGTAGTAATTGGCCGTGATAAAATACGTTACCACATGTATATATGAATAAAGATGCATATTCACCTTCAAATGCTACTGTTGTCTCCACATAAATGTATGCAATTTGCTTAAACTCTCATATATCAATAGTTAATAGTCTATGTTATACTAATATACATTAGCCCGATTGTTAAAAAGTTTTAAGAGCTTAAATGCATTGCTCTTGATTCAGTTTCCTGGATAGAACTAGTACTGATAGTTTTTTTGAGACGCGACCTATGGCGTGAGCGGCTAATATTCTCTCTAAAATCCACTGTATTTAATATTACTTTTAACGAAAAATTAAGATAGATATTGTCTCGACTGCGTAGTTAAAAGCATGTCACACTTTTTTACAAATGTTGTTTCAAACAAATTTGTTTTATTTATTTGAATATTGTTTTAGATGCCATTCAAAGTTTATATCTTATATTTAAACTATTCGTTTTATTACCGAAATAAAGTTAAACAGCGAATGAACTAGATGGATGTGTTCCAAGAGAATGAAAAGCTACTTCATCCGTATGCAAAATGAAGGGATCATCTGCAATAGTATCAGTTTCATTAGTTGACCGTGTACATAAACTTACGATTTATCCCAACTGTAAAACCAAAACTTTACCGAAGGTTCTTGCCGGTCATAAGTAAACTAGTGCTTAATTTTGAAATATAATTTCTATTATAAACCATCCTGTTTTTGTTCGACTGTTACAGGTCTTCCTTTTAAAGCAAGTATTTGTCCAGAAATCTACTAAATTCATGTGTATTTATATACATCCGCATGAGTTTACATTAAATAATATGGATTTACATTGATTTCTAAAAAAACTTACTAGAGTTTAAAACGTTTGTTTCAAAATGGAAAAGATTGCTATAGAAATATCAGAAATAAATTGCCAGGCGCATTATTGAATACTCAATAAACAAATGAAAAATATAATTGCATCTTTCGTTAGTGTCACTTCACCTTCTCTTAGTAATCAATATTTTTTGCTTTTAACAGCTTTCTTTTATACCAGACATTGATTTTCAAGTTATTTTACCGGGTACGAGAATTTATCCTAAATCATCTATTCACATTCTTGTCTTATTTTCCTGCAACTGTGATGTGATGTGATGTGATATATAAATGTAAATTATGCTTTTGAATTCTAAAAATTGAAAACGATAGATATATGATTATTTGAATTAAAACGCTCATGCAAAAGGATCTATAATTTATATGCTGATGAAAAATTTCTTAATCTTTGTAATTTATCTTTCTTGTACCAGCCATTAGATCTCTGAATTCTAAAAACAAGGTTTCATTATACATGTATAATAATTTATCTGTTACTCAATACATGTTACATACAAATCTATTGATCTAACTATACGTGTGACTCTCTGTTATCGACATAATGTTAGTCTTAATCAAAAGTTTATCTTTAGCGCATCAAATTATATCACTATCAATTGCCAAGTGATTGCAAATACCCGTTGACAAATGTATTTGCCTTATGGAATTCACTGCTAATTACCAATTAGCAAAATTGGCTAGTGAGTAGAGGAACTTACCCAAAGATTTATTATCTGGCCTCCGTATAGAAGGATAGGATTTTCTTTCTTGCTTATATTATATCAGTCGGGTAGTCTTCGCTAGTTGCATATTGTGATTGGTCAATGTGAATGCTCGTTTGATGCCAACAACTTTTTTTTCTCAGGCCTATCTAAACGTGTTAATAATGGATCTGTTTAGATTAATCGCTCGATCTTTTGTCGAAACGTGTAGATTGTTCAAGATTAATTTCGTTCATATGTATCCATGATAATTGATATACAACACTGCATCGCATTTACAATTGTCTCTCATATTAGGTAGAAGCATTGCCTTTAAAAAAAACGGGAAAGTTGTTGAATTTCACTAAAATTCAGTGAGCGTAATGTTGTATATTCATCGATATGTGTGCCACTGGTCACGTGACATCTAACTCTTTGATTCGTTTATACCGGAATATACAATATTAACGAAAAAGGTCAAACTTGCCGAGAAGAACGTTACAAATTTGGTTAATACCAATAATTGTCTTATTTCTTAATTTTAATGTATTTTTTTTTTATTTTGCAGACGACTTTGATAGTACACGTAAGTTTTATTGATGTATATCTTCAATTTCACTCTAAGTGATTTTTTTGCAGAGATACTCTATATATCACTCAAGTGTATTCACTTTGTAAATTAGGATATTTTTTAACATAATAAAATTGTTCAGTATTATCAATTAATTAAAATGATGAAGATCATGGTAAATAATGTTTTTATTCTTATCCATTGTGCTTATGTTGTATTAAATACTGTACGTTCATTGGTATACAATGTTATATCGATATATACAAGAAATGTTATCGTCATTTAATAAACACAAACTCGTACTTACTTAAAGTTCATCTTCACTTTTATAGTCATTAATTGAACATTGAAAGTAAATATGTTTCAACATGAACGGACGTCTTATTAATACTAATAAAGTTCGAAATATCAAAGTTTGCGCTATTATCAGTACATTATGTTAAAAACTACAACCTCATTAAGCAATTTAAACATATTTTAATGAGAATTATTGCAACATTTGTGTTGTCTTTTATTTCTTTGGAACGAATTTTGTTTCATTTGATTAACTATTCAACATTATGTTGCATCCAATAAAACATAAAACTAAAAATTATCGCATGAAATTTCAAATTATAAGTAACCCGGTTTTGAAAATATTTGTACAATTGTAAATAGTCATGTTGTTATTTTTCCAGTTAATCATATTTAATGACGAGTGCTATAGTCATTTCGATGTTTCTCTTCTGTTTATATTTTATGGCACTATTGGAAGAATTTAATAAATGCTGCATGTATATGCAGAAATTATCAGTAATGAAAAAGAGTAGCCATAGCAATGCTGTAATTACAAATCATACATGTATCTGTTCCAAACTGTATATACTTGTTATTGATATGAAAACAATACACAATGACAACAACATCTACTCTATTAATATCGTTCAACATTATATAACAACATGATTCATTTTAATTAACATATATGTACATGTGAATATTTATCCAGGAAAAATAAATACAATTGATGTAGTTTCCACGTCAGTCAACTTTTAAATACTAAAACAATATTTAATGAAAATACAAATTTAAGGTATTTTGTATGGCTTCATATATCCGTATTTTTTGCAAAGACCATGCAAATTTAGAAACAGGTTCAAGTTATGTTTAGTAATTGGCCGTGATAAAATACGTTACCACATGTATATATGAATAAATATGCATATTCACCTTCAAATGCTACTGTTGTCTCCACATAAATGTATGCAATTTGCTTAAACTCTCATATATCAATAGTTAATAGTCTATATTATACTAATATACATTAGCCCGATTGTTAAAAAGTTTTAAGAGCTTAAATGCATTGCTCTTGATTCAGTTTCCTGGGTAGAACTAGTACTGATATTTTTTTGAGACGCGACCTATGGCATGACCGGCTAATATTCTCTCTACAATCCACTGTATTTAATGTTACTTTTAACGAAAAATTAAGATAGATATTGTCTTGACTGCGTAGTTAAAAGCATGTCACACTTTTGTACAAATGTTGTTTCAAACAAATTTGTTTTATTTATTTGAATAATGTTTTAGATACCATTCAAAGTTTATATCTTATATTAAAACTATTCGTTTTATTACCGAAATAAAGATTAACAGCGAATGAACTAGATGGATGTGTTCCAATTTAATGAAAAGCTACTTCATCCGTATGCAAAATGAAGGGATCATCTGCAATAGTATCAGTTTCATTAGTTGACCGTGTACATGAACTTACGATTGATCATACTGTAAAACCAAAACTTTACCGAAGGTTCTTGCCGGTCATAAGTAAACTAGTGCTTAATTTTGAAATATAATTTCTATTATAAACCATCCTGTTTTTGTTCGACTGTTACAGGTCTTCCTTTTAAAGCAAGTATTTGTCCAGAAATCTACTAAATTCATGTGTATTTATATATATCCGCATGAGTTTACATGAAATAATATGGATTTACATTGATTTCTAAATAAAATTACTAGAGTTTCAAACGTGTGTTTCAAAATGGAAAGGATTGCTATAGAAATATCAGAAATAAATTGCCAGGCGCATTATTGAATACTCAATAAACAAATGAAAAATATAATTGCATCTTTCGTTAGTGTCACTTCACCTTCTCTTAGTAATCAATATTTTTTGCTTTGTACAGCTTTCTTTTATACCAGACATTGATTTTCAAGTTATTTTACCGGGTACGAGAATTTATCCTAAATCATCTATTCACATTCTTGTCTTATTTTCCTGCAACTGTGATGTGATGTGATGTGATGTATAAATGTAAATTATGCTTTTGAATTCTAAAAATTGAAAACGATAGATATATGATTATTTAAATTAAAACGCTCATGCAAAAGAAAGGATCTATAATTTATATGCTGATGGAAAATTGCTTAATCTTTGTAATTTATCTTTATTGTACCAGCCATTAGATCTCTGAATTCTAAAAACAAGGTTTCATTATACATGTATAATAATTTATCTGTTACTCAATACATGTTACATACAAATCTATTGATCTAACTATACGTGTGACTCTCTGTTATCGACATAATATTAGTCTTAATCAAAAGTTTATCTTTAGCGCATAAAATTATATCACTATCAATTTCCAAGTGATTGCAAATACCCGTTGACAAATGTATTTGCCTTATGGAATTCACTGCTAATTACCAATTAGCAAAATTGGCTATTGAGTAGAGGTTCTTCCCCAAAGATTTATTATCTGACCTCCGTATAGAATGATAGGATTTTCTTTCTTGCTTATATTATATCAGTCGGGTAGTCTTGGCTAGTTGCATATTGTGATTGGTCAATGTGAATGCTCGTTTGATGCCAACAACTATATTTTTCTCAGGCCTATCTAAACGTGTTAATAATGGATCTGTTTAGATTAATCGCTCGAACTTTTGTCGAAACGTGTTGATTGTTCAAGATTAATTTCGTTCATATGTATCCATGATGATTGATATACAACACTGCATCGCATTTGCAATTGTCTATCATATCTGATTCTAGTGCGAAAGTGATTAGTTACTTGCGGAAATGGGATAACCCTTCCAGGATCAAGGAAAGAGTGGTTATGTTTGTTAGCCCACGATGATGCTAGATATGAATTCGATTTTTACTTTATTACTATCAGTAAATATGTTTTGCTTTTCGCTTCAGTAAGATATGGAACTTTGGCAAATTATGAGTATGAGGTGATATATAAACCACTTTAAACTTTATATTTATAAAGAGGACCATCTTATAATAATATTATTATCATCATTGTTTTTATGTGTATTTCAGAATGACAACTTCAGAATAAATAACTGTTAAAAAAAATGAAGGTCATCGTCGATGATAATTAAATGATTATAAAACAAATGTTTAAAAAGTAGAACCTCAAACGAAACGCCCATGAGGAATAAATTCCATCTAAATATTCATAATGATCTCATAGAAATGTTCGATATAAACAACAAATATAAATAAATATGAAATCTTTCATGAATAAAAGCATGTCGGTATAATAATATAAATATCATCCTTATGTTATTGCCAATAATCAACGGAAAATATGCTGATATCAACTTATAACTAATTTCTTGTTTTCTCCAAAACCTAAATATTAATATATATATATATATATAGTTGCAATGTATAAATGTCTACCATAAGGTTTTAATGGCAAAACACTTTATTAATGTTGTTCATTGAAGCAAACTTTGAATGGTGCAATCAAAAGTTAAAAGTATAACAATGTATCAATTTTAAAAAAATGCTGCCATAATGATACTGCGGTTTACTTATCCGGTAAAAAAAAACATTAGCTTCCATGATAATACGGATATTCAAGATTGATATTTCAATTTTCAAATTGTTTTCAACTATATGCATGAAACAAAATTGATATAACAGATAATATATATATAAAGTTCACCTATATTTCATTAAGAACACAAAACGATATTCACTTTTTAAACTATCTGCATTTTGTAGCGGACAAACCAGTAATAAAACCACCTAAAATTGTAAATGTCAGATCGAGAACTTGGTATAAAGTTTAAACAAGATATCACGCTCATTTTATCTCATTTAAGAGTATCATAATTCCATAATAACACATAGTTTGGAAGACATAGACCAAAGATGTTCCTCTCTAGAAGAAAGCAATAGTTGGCATACACGTTTGAAAAAGTATATCATTTATGACAGGGGGAAACTACCAGGAAACCATTTTCTTATATAAAGGGCACCACAAAGGGCATAAAACATTTGCATTTATTCAAAATAACATGCCATACATAACATTGCAAATTCGATATATCATTGAACTATTTTATTGACTGGCATTTAAAATTACATAATATTGCTATTAAAAGGAAACATATATACAGTACATTTTACTTTTTTCTTTTTCTGATAATAAATGCATAATGATCAGTGAAATATATTGTTCAGCTATAATTTTGTTCAATATAAACATTCTCAAAGATACGTTTATGTATTTCAAAATATGTATTGTCAAAGTGGTACTGGTACTGTATTTAGTTAGTCGATATCGTAATATTAAATATTATTGATTATAATCAATTGCAAATGTATTGTTTTCATCATTTAATGCCCAAGACAAAACATGAATTAACCCATTTCTTGAATCTTATTAAATACCATTAACAAAACAATATCAGTCTAGTTTTATCAGTACTAACTAATTAGAGCTAATACAATGTAAGTCAATATATATCATGAAGGATACGGAGTACAACAGTCTACTAGGACAATTGTTATAGTTTTGTGAGTGGGATATTGGAATACTTTGTGATTTACATACTTTACCGGGTGGCCGAATGTTCCTAGGCGCTGTCTCAAACTCAATCACACTGCATTTACTTATAGTAGGACATTTATTTACAATGAATCAAATTCATGATCTTAATACAGTTAAAATTCACTTGAATTTCTCCATACAGTTCTGTTTTTCGTTTTTCATTAGGCACTGAAACAGTTGTATTTGTACGGGGATTATTCTGCCCCTTAACACAGTACAAACAGCTAATCACTTAATCATATTCCTGAAGCGATTTCTTAGCCTATTTATCACTTTTGAAACACTATTTTCCTATGGATTCAAATCCAGTGGACATAACCTTGTTATAGGACGAATTATGTATTTTTCGTCAACGCGAACCTTTGCTGCGCGAACATGTCCATCTCGACCAGGATAAACATCGACAACTCTCCCTAACGGCCACTGTTCCCTCGGAGTTTCAGGTGCGACGATCAAAACAACATCGTTTGGTTGAAGATCTCTTTTGGTAACATACCACTTCTTACGAGAATTCAGGGTTGGTAACCATTCTCGTAACCATCTGTGCCAGAAATGTCTTACGAGTTCTTGCACGTGACGCTAGCGTTTAAGAGGACTAAATTGAGTAGTGTCAATACCATCAGGAGCAAATATTACTCCCAATTGTCCGTGGAAAAATGATTGGGTGTCAATGTAACATTGTCTATTTGATAAGCAGACTGATACGTAAGTGGTCTCGAGTTTACCAAGGCTTCTGCTCCAGCTATTGCGGTTAATAGCCCTTCGTCAGTTTTGTAAGCATTTCCGAGGATAGCGTAAATTGTCTTCTTTGCGGATTCCGCCAAATCCCGCCAAAATGAGGTGCAGCAGGAGGATTGAAATGCCATTTTATACCTTTATTGCCCAAATTGTCCGTTATTGACGTATGATCTAGTTTTTCCACCAATTCTTGTAATTCTCTATTTGCACTAACAAAATTAGTCCCATTGTCGGAAATCACTTGTTCGGGTAATCCTTTGCGACTGACCATACGGTAAAACGAGTTCAAAAATGTGTTTGTGTCTAACGCAAAAGACATTTCTAAGTGTACTGCCTTTGTCGATAAGCATGTAAACAGACAGAGATACCGTTTCAATTTTGACTTCCCGCGTCCTTGTGTGGTGGAGAATGGGCCACAATAATCAACTGCTATGTGACACAATGCCTTTAAAGGACAATTAACACGAAATTCGGGTAATTGAGCCATTATTTGCTCTGCAGTCTTAACTTTTCTACGACGACACCCCATACATTGTCTTTCCCAACTCCTGATTTCTTCTCTACCCCGTATGATCCAATATCTTGACGACATCTCGGCCAAAATGTGATTTGAACCCATTATGTGTTGATTCTTCTCATGATAATATTTTACAAGAAGTTTTGTGATGTGATGTCTTCTTGGTAAGATTATGGGATGACGTGTATCATGGGGAACAAACTCTCCATACTTCAATCGTCCATCAGATCGAATTATACCACTGCTATCAATATATGGTTTCAAATCTTGTAGTTTACTATTTTCTAATAACTTTCTTGACCTCACCATGGATCGATAATCTTCTGCAAAAAACATCATGCTGAGCTCGTTTCATCTATTTTTTTCTGCTTTTTAAAATTCTTCAGATGTTATTGGACCTTTACCGCCATTGAGACAGTTCTGTATAGGTTTGAATGGTCCCAATTCGGTTTGCAACTAAAGGTTTGTATACACGACTCTGTTGATGAATCCAATATAACACGTCCATATTGTTAGACCTTTGCGTCATCAAGCACATCACAACACAAACAATTGAAACAGAATTTAAAGTTATTTATGCATGCCAGAATGCGTGTGACCAGGAGGCTTTCATATATAAATACCATATACAATGACTAGAAAAGTAAGCATTGGTCACTTATATACATATTTACCATCCACTGGTCACATGAACCAACATTCGGTGCACTTTCTGAGACAAGAAGAATATATTTACGCGGATTGATGATTTTATTATACTTAAAAACCGTGGTTGAAGTTTTAATACAAGCTATCTATGTGAATAATATACATTTTGATTAGATAGTTTGAACTGGTATTTAACATATAACAACTGGTAATATACTAAAGTATCGAAGTAAAGACATTTTGGGAGAGTATTATTCATAACGTCGGCGAAGCTAAGTCCATTTTTATGTCAATTTTTATTTTATTAACAGAAAATTGGATTAAATATTTTCGGAGAGCTGGATTTACGAATGTTATCCAAGCAAATACTTGTCATACATAATTACAGTGCTACTCAGTGCAGGTTGATATGGCATGATACTCGCTTCAATTTAGACAGGACCTTTTATACCAACATTCTTTGACAAGATAAACTTATAATAGTATTGGAGAGAAACATTCGTTCTTGCACACCGGATAAGGGTATCTGCATTTTTATCTCACTCTAGGGCCGAGACAAATTGCTCGCGCTTTGACGTTGGAATCATATAGATGACGTAATGTATAAAACATATGATGCAAATCATATAATCAAACGTCTTAAAAGCTGTCATTGTAAAATCTATAAAGATAAATTAAGTTAAGGTAATTATTCAATATGTTTGGTATGCAAGAAAAAGAATCATTCATGGCATTTTCGGTTCGGATAGAAAATTCTGTCTCTTAAGATAACTGTTTTTTGCGGGAACTCGGCAGAGCCTGTTTCCCGCCACAACAGTTACCAATCGGGATGGAATTTTCTATCCGCAACTCGAACCTATTGAAAATTCTTATAATCATACTTCATACTGAGCGTGTGTCTTAAATGCCATTCAGGGTATTCAAGTAGTTGGGCCGGGCCCGATTAGCTCAGTTGGTTGCGCGTCTGAGAGTCAATCCAGGAAACAGTGGTTAGGTTAACTGATCGTCTGTTAGCCCTCGATGGCATAAAAATGACGCTAAATATTCAATCAATCAATCAATTCAATCAAGTAGTTTGGTAACATTTGAATTTAGGTCAACGCATGACGTATACATTTTTGTTAAGTTATCAATTAATGCGTTATGTGTGATATCTCCATTAAATGTTAGTAGCCAGTATGAGACATGATTCATTACTCTTGAAATAGGTGGAAGTACATAATTATTGCTCTGAGATCCAATTATTTGTCGGTTTTTTTGTGAAACTTACCAGCGACACATCTTCTTTAATATTTTATTGTACGGGTTGACAAAAATACATTAAGTGATGCTCTGTCAGCACGAATGTGAGCTTATTTTTATCACATAACCCACATTTACCATGAAAGCTAGCGTCATTTAGATACGTCGGGGTACGTCGTCATGTATTTTACGATCGAGAGTCGAGCGATATAGAAAATAAAATCTGATAAAAGGATCCCTTAGAACAAGAGAACGCGTCAAAGAAATAAAAACGACAGACTCTGTATTGTTGAATCTGTTTATGAGTGGGGATGAAATCAGTAACACAACACACGTACCCTCTGATGTTACACTAGGCTAATATACATGTATATTTCACTTCCCATTTTGCCCACTTTTTGTTAATGACTAATTTTATTTGTAGTATAAATGTCCAAGGGACGACAACTCACGAGGGTAGAATACAAGTATACTCAAAATAGAATTTTCAATTATATTTTTATATAAATTTACAATTTTATTTTTAAATAAATAAAATTATGAATATACAATTATACAATATATACAAATTAAAGCTAATTACTCATCAACAAAAAAAAGTATCGCTGGTTTAAAGATGTCCTATGATGGAATTAACATTTTTTAATTACAAGTTCTTTCTCTTACACATTCCGTATATTTATATAACGATACAAACTGCTTACATTATATGAATGTTATAACTGCTATTAAAATATACTAATATTTGTATTTTAGATACTCTACTACCGCGTCCGGATTATCGTAGATTTTACGTCAATCGTACCTTAAAGCGATGGCTGTATAAACAGGGTTATCTTCCCTAGAATTCTGTACTGAGTAATCGGGCTTTACATCGTCTCGTAAATTAACAAGTTTCACTATATCGTACGATGTGTCTTTTACAAAAAAGGCTCAATGTAAATTTAAATTAGTTTTAAAAATAATAATTCAATTGTTCTAACTTTCTAAATACTTAATGGATTTTCATGAAATAAACGTCAAAATAATTTATTCTTTGATAAAAAAATTAATATGTTAAAACGATCTTAAAACGTTACTGCTATCGATCTATTGATACGTTTTAACAAACCCACGCTACAGTACGGGAACCGTTTTATTACCGAGTTTTTACGTTTCAACGCCGTTTCGACCACGTTTGTGATGCGTTAGTTCGTTGGTTCGTTGGTTCGTTTGGAAACTTACGGTTTAGGGTGCTTATGCACATGCACACCGTTTATCCGTTTCTATTCTGCGCATGCGCAGCGTTTTACCGTTTCAGTTTGTGTTATGCGCATGCGTAGCGTTTTTCAGTTTCACTTCATCAATATGTTAATGTGTGTTTCGATTAACGCTTAATTATTATACAATTTTGTGTAACGAATACCAGCTGAGTTTATGATTAGTCGTTTTCGGTTATCATTCAATTGGTACTTTTCTATTTTGAAATCGAGGTATATCGAAAAACTTTACATTCTCCTGTTTATAGCAATTCCATCATGACAATGTTTGCTAATTTCAGATTTTTCTCTGTATGTGTATATTTACAATTCCATATAACGGTATAATTAACATACGTGTACATATAAAAAAAATATATATTGAAACAATAAGAATATTGGGCAAGGTAAATAGTTGAATTGTTCATTGATATAATTAAATGTTTTACGTCTCTAAATTAGGTACCCAGCTAGTGTGTACAAATTTATAACCATACATGAAACTTTGAAAGAACATGTGTTTTAATAAATGACATCAACTTGCAATCACGCGACTATCGATGCGTATCGCAACAGTGGGTAATTTCTGACAGTTTAGTTTGTGTTGCGAGTTTTCGTTACATGGCTGTGTAAACAGCACAGGATTACAGAGGCGTGTTAAAAGCGTCGGGATGAAAGGTGTGAATACGTTGATATCGCAAATTTACTTGATTAAAATACAAATTATAAGTTGATATATATCTATAAGAAAAACTGAAATATTGTTTTTATAAGCGTATTTTTAATATACTTCCCAAAAAGAGCTGATGAAAATATGTCACGCTGGTGTGAAATATGGCGTTTACTATAGAAATCGACATATGCGTCAAAGAAAATGGTATAACTCTAGCACCATCTCACTGGAGACTATTTAATACACATCAGTTAACACATGGCCTCGATAAATGACAGACATATTTTATGTAATGAGACAGATCGAAGGTTAACGCAGTAGCCGTATTTAAACTTAATAATAAATTAATACACTTAATTTCCTAATTCAAGTTAATTTGTATTGATAAATAGTAAATAAAAACACACGAGGTAAAAAACATTTTATCAACGTATATAATTATATAATAGATTATGAAATATAGGTCTAAGTTTCCTCAATTCACCATGTGTATTTGTCCGTTACAATCAATATGTGTTCAACAAAAAATATAACCATAAAACCAAAAATACGCATTTAATTCACATATATTATAAACAAATAGATACAGATGTCTATAAACTACAGATTCCCATGGTATTCGAATTGTACACTACCTAATGTCAATCTTGTTTACAAGGATCGATAGATGAAAAAGTTCTAATCGAATGGATAAACAATTTGTCAAACAACTAATAAATACATAATATTCAAATCTGTTCAATTAATATTACATACGACGTAAATCTAACCATTCAAATATATAATTTATTTTACTAAGTTGCTTCATAAAAAAAGATCGAGTTATTAATAATAGTTTGTGTTGTAATTATCTTCTAAGGATTGCTATTCCAACTACTACTACTACTACTACAATTACTAATACTACAATTACTACTACTACTAAAACTACTACTTCTACTACTACTACTACTTCTACAACTACTACTACTACTACTACTACTACTACTACTACTACTAGTATTAATACTGCTGCTAATACTGTTGCTGCTATTATTACTTCTACTACTACAACAACTGCAAGTGCTACTGCTGTTGCTTCTGATACTACTACTACTACCACTAACAATATAACAACAATACTACAACAACAACTACTACTACTACAACAACTACTTCTTATACTGTTGCTGCTGTTACTACTACTACTACTACAACTACTACTAATATTAATACCGATGCTAACAATGTTGCTGCTATCAATACTACTACAATTACTACTACTACTACTACTACTACTACTATTACTGCTACTGATGCTGCTACTGATACTATTGCTACTACTACTACTACTACTACTACTTCTACTACTACTACTACTTATACTACTACTACAACTACTACTACTACTACTACTACTACTACAACTACTACTACTACTACTACTACTAATACTTCTATTCCTACTTATACTACTTATACTACTACTTCTACTACTACTACTTATAATAATAATAATAATAATAATAATAATAATAATAATAATAATAATAATAATATTAATAATAATAATAATAATAATAATTATAATAATAACAATAATAATAATAATAATAATAATAATAATAATAATAATAATAATGATATTAATACTGATGTTAATAATGTTCTATCAATACTACTACAATTACTACTACTACTTTAACACCTACTACTACTAAGACTACTACTAATTCTACTAATACTACTAATACTGCTGCTGCTGTTACTACTACTACTTCTACTACTACTACTACTACTACTACTACAACTACTACTGATATTAATTCTGATACTTACAATGCTCCTGCTATTGATACTACTACAATTACTACTATTACTACTACTGCTACTAATGCTGCTACTGGTACTATTACATGTACTACTACTACTATTATTACTACTACTACTACTACTACTTCTACTACTACTACTTATAATAATAATAATAATAATAATTATAATAATAATAATAATAATGATATTAATACTGATGCTAATATATTCTATCAATACTACTACAATTACTACTATTACTACTACTACTTCAACACCTACTACTACTACTACTACTATTACTACTACTGCTACTGATGCTGCTTATGATACTACTGCTAATACTAGTGTTGCTGCTATCAATACTACTACTATTACTACTGCTACTGCTACTGCTACTGATGCTGCTTCTTATACTACTACTACTGCAAACAATAACAATAATAATATTGTTGCTGCTATCAATACAACTACTACTACTACTACTACCATACTACTTTTACTACTACTACTACTACTTCTACTACCACTACTACTACTACTACTACTACTATTACTACTACTACTACTACCACTACTACTACTACTACTGCCACAAATACTACTACTACAATTACTGATATTGATACGGCTGCAACTGCTGCCTCTGATACTTGTACTACTACTTCTACTACAACTGCTACTAGTACTACTATTTATTATGATAATACTTTTACTTTAGCTGATGATGCTGCTACTACTTTATAATTAATACTGCTACTAATAGTGTTGATTCTGTTACTACTACTACTACTACTACTTCTACTACTACTACTACTACTACTACTACTACTACTACTACTACTACTACTGCTACTTCTACTACTACTACTACTTCTACTACTACTACTACTACTACTACTACTACTACTACTACTACTACAACCACTACTACTACTACTACTACTACTACTTCTACTACTACTACTGCTGCTGCTGCTGCTTCTAATACTGCTACACATATTGATGCTGCAGCTACTACCAGTACTACTACTACAATTACTATTATTGATTCTGCTGCTGCTTCTGAAACTTTTACATCTACTACTACTACTACTACTACTACTACTACTACTACTGCTGCTGCTACATCATCATTATCATGACATTATTATCTCAACATCATCTTCATCATAAACCAGCATTACCATTATCTGCATCATTATCATCATTATCATTATAATTGTCATCGTCATCGTCATCGTCATCGTCAACATCATCATCATCACCATCATCATCATTATCATTATCATTATCATCACCATCATCATCATCAATCAAAATCATCATTAATCATCATCAATCGTTCTTTTATGCAGCAACACCAGCATAATTTGTTTTATCAATATCAGTAGCAACAGATGTAGCAGCACTATAATTATCACAGTCAACTGTATTAACAGAATCTTCAACTGTCATTATAAATATCATCTCAATATCATCATATTATAACAACCACTTCGGGCTAAGACGGAAGTGCGATTGACTATCAATCCAATGGTCATGCGTTCGAATCTCCTCCCGGCCACACTCTGTGTATCTATAGACGGGTCCTGATTTAAAGGTCAAACCGACTAAGCTTAGCGGGTCCGTTTAGACGGTACTGTAATCATCATAATACAAACTCAATGCTGATTGACTGCAATGCATTTAACGAAATACAGGCATTTCTTTACTCTGATACGTTTAAAATGTTTCAAGATAAATGTTTTTGTCAATTTTTCCGTATGCATAAAAATACACTTGCTATAGAAAATGCCAACACAAAGTCGTAATTTGTCATTCTATTGTTCATAGGCAGAAACTCTAATTGGTGACAGTGTTGTTGTCCCTGTCATTTTAGTCAGTTAGCAGTCTAACTTTCCATTAATATAGAATGCAGGACATGGTCTGTCTAATCCTCCCTCCCCCCATCCCCCCCTCACACCCAAACTCCCTTAATTGCAGCGGCGTCGTGTCGGTCTTCCTTTGTGATCTACACAATACATATTTGACACGAGTTGTTATAGCAATATAAGAAACATAAGCAATATTTTTATGACTGCAAAACGCATATCTACTGTTTAAAATAATCTACATTATTTTGCTTTATGATTTAAGTATGTTTGAAAACATTTTCTCCAAAAAGAAATTAATGATATATATTTTAGAATATTGATTTCGTTAACGCTAAACTGCATAATATGTACATGCGATAATAATATTTTTAGAACGACAACTAGAAAGTAAGTCGTTTGAGTTTAAATATATGTTTATAATTAATGCATACATACATCAATGAATAAACGAGTGAGTGAGTGAGTGAGAGAGTGAGTGAGTGAGTGAGTGAGTGAGTGAGTGAGTGAGTGAGTGAGTGAGTGAGTGAGTGAGTGAGTGAGTGAGTGAGTGAGTGAGTGAGTGAGTGAGTGAGTGAGTGACCACTTTAATTCACGTTTTGATTGGTATTTCCTTTGGCTTTTGATAAAATTGTTACTGTTTTTCGTAATGCAACCACACCGATGAATACCAAAACTTGGAAAGCAAATAATAACAAACCAGTACAGCCTGAGTAGTGGGATACACAATGTAAACATTTACAAGAGATACATTTGATAATCTACAAATATATATAACTAGCAAAAATGAATTTAAAAGTAGTGTAAGCTAAAACGACATGACGTTCAATAGAATTATCAACAAGAGATAATAGAAACACAAAAAAAATATATATATATTTTGGAAAACCTTTAAAAGATTTATATCTAAACTGATCAAGCATTCTTCTAGAAATATTACAAAAAATGAATGGTACCATCGTTTTAAAAACATGTTGGGCAATGCAAATCTAGCCAATAACTTAGATTAAAACACACTTTTGCCAGAAAATCCAAATGTAGATTTTTAATGATCATTTTACAATGCTGGATTTACAAAAAAGTATTAGTGAACTAAAGCTTGGTGAATCAACAGGCTGTAGTTGAATACTGCTAGAAATGATAACAAATAAATATCACAGATATCTCAGATATTTTGCTTCCATTTTATAATAGAATATTCGATACAAGAGTGTTTCCGAAAGTATGGGGACAATTCTATGTCCCTTTCATAAATCTGGCTCTTTTGATGATTCTAATAACTGTTGTGGCCTTTCCCTTATTAATACACTGAATCAAATAAAAACAGATTTGATGGACAACAGATTAGTACTATGGGCGAAAAAATATAATAAAATTGATAAGGTATAATATGGTTTCAATAAGGGTATCTGAGCATTGATAATATGTTTACACTTTACACTTATGGCCATGATTAAAAAATATATAAGTAAGAAAGGTGGACGATTTTATTGCCTGTGTGTAGATTTTTCAAAGGCATTCGATACAATTAATCACACGGAATTATTAAGTTTAAGAAAAAGGGTCGGTTGAAAATATTTGGTCCTACTTATTGCTATGTATAACAATTTGTTTTCTTGCGTTCGCACTAATCGTGGTGATTATACTAATATGTAATATTGGTTATCGCCAAGGCTGTAAATTAATCATGATTTCATCCAATCTTTTTATAAATGATATTGTTGAAAAGTTTAAACAAACATGTACAAATAATATACATATTTCAGAAGAAGTGGATGCTATATTTACAATACAATATGCCGATCGCTCGGTAAAGTACAAGGCATTTCTAGCTTTTCAATAGAACTGGTATGCGAATAAATCTGAAGAAAATAGAAATAACAGTGTTGAGAAATGGAGGAAATGGATTAAAATTATTCTAAAAATTAATGAGGGTATAAAATGATAATTTGTTGATAAAACTGTCCAAATTTGTACTAGAAATGTTTAATAAACGGAAATCATTTATTTTATACCCAGCTGACACTAAATAAATATGATTATGCTACTTCGTTTATGAGATTCAAGTAACACTTGTAAATGTCGGCCTGATTTAACACTTCAGAAGCTCGATGTTGTAAATTCATATATTGATTTTTTTCTTTTGCATTCCTATTATTGTCTTTATCCATTGTTGTAGTCAAATATCCATTTCGAGTTGCGTTTATCCATTCTACTGATTTTCATGTCATTTAAATGACATATATGTATTACGTTATTGCATGCCTCATCGTTACAATTAAAAGTTTACGGCGGTCGAATATGCGACTGATTACATTGTTTAAAAGATTGGTTATGAAACATATGCAATATCAACGCAAACTTACTGCAAGTTCAAACAAATAAATTACAAAAAATTATACTTTATCCTGCGTCTCAATGTTTCATTATTGTAATAGATTATTCCTAATGAGAAAAAAACATAAGACAAAATAGCATTACCTTCTTGACTTGCCATATCCTCTCTAAACCAGAACCGTAACATGTTTGCCGACGTATGTACATGTGGTGTGTCCTGTGAATTGCATAGAAATTCGTTTGTCGTCAAGATCTTACTCAACGGTAACAAGCGACTGCCTACTTCTGTGATATCCGGGCACTTGACAAATGTTTCAATTTTGTTTGATTGACCAAAGAGTTTTGTGATTCGTTGTAAGTTCTGTTCCACAAACTCTCGTACATCTGAGCCTACGCTTGCGTCTGGATTAGGATCTTGTTACCCATATTTTGTCATCCAAATCTGGATAACATTTTCCAGAAAGTACATGGTTAATCTTAGCGTGTCGTTAACGCGAAATATTCCACATCCGCAGAATATCAAATTCTTTTTTTTGTCCATGTCAATTGGCCATTTACTTATAGAGGCGGCAATGAGTCGGTTGAACAATGCAGGGTGTACGAATTTCGATGCATTGTCGGTAAAACACAGTACGGATGTTGACTTGAAGACGGCTGATGGAGTCAGATATTTTGGTGGTGGTTTGTCTTTAAGAACACTTGGAACATAAAAGTAGGCCTCCTCAACCTGCAGAGTGTAAAATAAACATTATCGATTCGGCACATCATGTGATGAGTTCATGTTGTGTAATAAGGCATCTGTTTTAAATTGATTGATTGATTGTTTTTTTGAATATTTAGCGTCAATTTTATGCCATCGAGGGCTAACAGACGGTCAGTTAAAATAACCACTGTTTCTTGGGAGTCTGAAAGATTAACCAGTACTAGAGCACATCCCATTTCCGCAAGTAACTTGAATCATCGGTGAGAGACGAATAATAATGAGACACAATGTCGTTTATCAATCCTCACGGAGAGTGTTGACAGGTGGGGATTCGAACTCACAACCCATGGATTGATGGTCAGACGCTTAACCGACTGAGCTTATAGGGCCCGGCTATCTATTTTTGAAATAAAACTAAGCCTTTAAAATAACAGGTATCTTAAAGGATTAGATAAACGGGCGGATAAAATGCTGGATAAGAAAACTATTATGCAACAAGGAAAATAAAATAACATACTTAAATGTCTGTCTGGTTATGAGGGTAATGGACCCCCCCCCCCCTCACACACACACACACACACACACACACACACACACACACCATAGCATTCACGCACCCTGGCACCGAGTAACGGTGTATTAAAAGGTCCCAGAAATAATAAGGCGTCAACGTATGTTTTTTAAAGACATTGGGAGCTCAGAACGCAATAAAAAATCAATATATATATATATCAACGGACTCAGTTTTACTGAGTCTGTTACAGAGTTTTTCCACCCTAAGCACCGGCTTCAGTGGTATTGTAGTTTTAAGCTAATCTGATCTCCAAGATTCCAGGGAAACAGACATAATTAAAACACCGAGTCAAAGTACGTGGCAATAACAGCAACTAAGTCTGGACATCTGTTTTGATATTCGGGGATATAGTCACAAACCCTATAACACCGAGTCTGATATGTCCATGTACACACTCCATACATGAACATATCAGACTCGGTGTTATAGGGTTTGTTTATGAGAGATAAATCATTGTAAAACACATAATCTCACGTCCCCTAACACAATCTTAAATCTTAATTGATATTCTTTCTGTGAGCAAAATTAAATATTGGTAAGTTGTTTCCTCACGTAAAGTTAGATATATACTTGTAAGCACATACCATTTGTGGTATGTGAATATATCCTCGAATATCAAAACAGATGTCCAGACTTAGTTGCTGTTATTGCCACGTACTTTGACTCGGTGTTTTAATTATGTCTGTTTCCCTGGAATCTTAGATATCAGATTAGCTTAAAACTACAATACCACTGAAGCCGGTGCTTAGGGTGGAAAAACTCTGTAACAGACTCAGTAAAACTGAGTCCGTTGATATATATATATTGATCTTTTATTGCGTTCTGAGCTCCCAATGTCTTTAAAAAACATACGTTGACGCCTTATTATTTCTGGTACCTTTTAATACACCGTTACTCGGTGCCAGAGTGCGTGAATGCTATGGTGTGTGTGTGTGTGGGGGGGGGGGGGGGGGGGGGTCCATTACCCTCATAACCAGACAGACATTTAAGTATGTTATTTTATTTTCCTTGTTGCATAATAGTTTTCTAATGCAGCATTTTATCCGCCCGTTTATCTAATCCTTTAAGATACCTGTTATTTTAAAGGCTTAGTTTTATTCTAAAATAGATAGCCGGGCCCTATAAGCTCAGTCTGTTAAGCGTCTGACCATCAATCCATGGGTTGTGAGTTCGAATCCCCGCCTGGCAACACTCTCCGTGAGGATTGATAAACGACATTGTGTCTCATTATTATTCGTCTCTCACCGATGATTCAAGTAACTTGCGGAAATGGGATGTGCTATTGTACTGGTTAATCTTTCAGACTCCCAAGAAACAGTGGTTATTTTAACTGACCGTCTGTTAGCCCTCGATGGCATAAAATTGACGCTAAATATTCAATAAATCAATCAATCAATCAATTTAAAACAGATGCCTTATTACACAACATGAACTCATCACACGATGTGCCGAACCGATAATGTTTATTTTACACTCTGCAGGTTGAGGAGGCTACTTTTATGTTCAAAGTGTTCTTAAAGACAAACCACCACCAAAATATCTGACTCCATCAGTCGTCTTCAAGTCAACATCCGTACTGTGTTTTACCGACAATGCATCGAAATTCGTACACCCTGCATTGTTCAACCGACTCATTGCCGCCTCTATAAGTAAATGGACAAAAAAAAATTTGATATTCTGCGGATGTGGAATATTTCGCGTTAACGACACGCACAGATTAATCAAGTACTTTCTGGAAAATGTTATCCAGATTTGGATGACAAAATATGGGTAACAAGATCCTAATCCAGACGCAAGCGTATGCTCAGATGTACGAGAGTTTGTGGAACAGAACTTACAACGAATCACAGAACTCTTTGGTCAATCAAACAAAATTGAAACATTTGTCAAGTGCCCGGATGTCACAGAAGTAGGCAGCAGTGGCTTGTTACTGTTGAGTAAGATCTTGACGACAAACGAATTTTTATGCAATTCACAGGACACACCACATGTACATACGTCGGCGTACATGTTACGGTTCTGGTTTAGAGCGGATATGGCAAGTCAAGAAGGTAATGCTATTTTGTCTTATGTTTTTTTTCTCATTAGGAATAATCTATTACAATAATGAAACATTGAGACGCAGGATAAAGTATATATTTTTGTAATTTATTTGTTTGAACTTACAGTAAGTTTGCGTTGATATTGCATATGTTTCATAACCAATCTTTTAAACAATGTAATCAATCGCATATTCGACCGCCGTAAACTTTTATGGTAACGATGAGGCATGCAATAACGTAATACATATATGTCAATTAAATAACATGAAAATCAGTAAAATGGATAAACGCAACTCGAAATGGATATTTGACTAGACATGCTGTTTTCTTGTATAAGTGATAGAAATATCATTGGAAATACAACAATGGATAAAGACAATAATAGGAATGCAAAAGAAAAAATATCAATATATGAATTTACAACATCGAGTTTCTGAAATGTTAAATCAGCCCGACATTTACAAGTGTTACATGAATCTCATAAACAAAGTAGCATTATCATATTTAGTTAGTGTAAGCTGGGTCTAAAATAAATGATTTCCGTTTATTAAACATTTCTAGTACAAATTTGGACAGTTTTATCAACAAATTTTCATTTTGTACCCTTATTAATTTTTAGAATAAATTTAATCAATTGTGATTAGTTCAAATTTATAACAAATTCCAATATTTTATTGAAGTTTATATATTGATAGTATAGACTTTTTTACTTTGAAATGCAATAATTTCTTTGGCTTTAGTCCATATTAGTTTCCGAGTAACAAATAATCCCATATATTTATACAGTGAAACATTTTCTATTATTTTTCTTCAAATACCCAATGTTCATAAGATGTAAGAAATCCTCCATTACTCAACACTGTTATTTCTATTTTCTTCAGATTTATTCGCATACCAGTTCTATTGAAAAGCTAGAAATGCCTTGTACTTTACCGGGCGATCGGCATATTGTATTGCAAACATATCATCCACTTCTTCTGAAATATGTACATCATTTGTACATGATTGTTTTAACTCTTCAAAAGATCATTAATAAAAAGATTGGATGAACTCATGATTAATTTACAGCCTTGGCGGCAATCAGTATTATATATAAGTATACTCATCACGACCAGTGCGTACACAAGAAGACAAATTGTTATACATAGCAATAAGTAGGACCAAATATTTTCAAACGACTCTTTTCTTATACTTAATACTTCTGTGTGATTAATTGTATCGAATGCCTTTGAAAGACCTACACACAAGCAATAAAATCGTCCAACTTTCTTACTTATATATTTTTTAATCATGGCCATAAGTGTAAAGTGTAAACATATTATCAATGCTGAGATACCTTTTTTTGAAACCATATTATACCTTATCAATTTTATTATATTTTTCCGCCCATAGTACTGGTCTGTTGTCCATCAAATCTGTTTTTATTTGATTCAGTGTATTAATAAGGGAAAGGCCACAACAGTTATTAGGATCATTAAAAGAGCCAGATTTATGAGAGGGACATAGAATTGTCCCCATACTTTCGGAAACACTCCTGTATCGAATATTCTATTAAATAATGGAAGCAAAATATCTGAGATATCTGTAATATTTATTTGTTATCATTTCTACCAGTATTCAACTACAGCCTGTTGATTCACCAAGCTTAAGTTCACTAATACTTTTTTGTAAATCCAGCATTTTAAAATGATCATTAAAAACAACATCTACATTTGGATTTTCTGGCAAAAGTGTGTTTAAATCTAAGTTATTGGCTAGATTTGCATTGCCCAACATGTTTTTAAAACGATGGTACCATTCATTTTTTGTAATATTTCTAAAAGAATGCTTGATCAGTTTAGATCTAAATCTTTTAAAAATTTTCCAAAATATATAAAAAAAAATTGTGATTCTATTATCTCTTGTTGATAATTCTATTGAACGTCGTGTCGTTTTAGCTTACACTACTTTTAAATTCATTGTTGATAGTTATATATATTTGTAGATTATCAAATGTTTCTCTTGTAAATGTTTACATTGTGTATCCCACCACTCAGGCTGTACTGGTTTGTTATTATTTGCTTACCAAGTTTTGGTATTCATCGGTGTGGTTGCATTATGAAAAACAGTAACAATTTTATCAAAAGACAAAGGAAATACCAATCAAAACGTCACTTACAGTGATATATTTCATTCTTGTCCCATTTAAAACGTTAATAGAAACCTTGGTTCACATTTTCTGCATATTCACCTTCATTTACTACATGTTCAGCTTGCGAAGATTTAAATGAAAACACACAATTGGAGAATGATCAAATTCAGATCTGTCACCAATTTCAAAATGTGAAATAAAAGGAAACATGTTTGACGAATGAAAAAAAATAACTAAACTTAAACCATCGTTTGCAGTTTGTAGATGTATAATTCCGTTCTCGATCTTTGGATAGTATTCCATTAAGAATAAGAATCTTATATGGTTTACACAGGTCAATAGGAGTAAAGCCGGAAGAGTGACATGTTTTATCGTTGGTGTGTCTATACATATTAAATGTATCACTGCCATACATTACGTTATTTTCATTAAAAACAAAATCATCGTCTTTAATAATATCTTGCGTAGAGCCACTTCTAGCATTTAAGTCTCTAGCTAACATAATGTTGTCATCAGTATATTTATTTGTTTAAATATTTCAATACAATTATTACAGTTATTATTACAATAAATAGATGAACCTTTGAAAACAAAGTAGCACACTTTTATCTGAATTTCACCGTTTACCATTCATCCTAACAAAAATACAATTCTCAACTTATCCCTCTTAATCAAGCTATTCTCTACTAAATGAGACTTAATAAATACCCAAACACTACCGGAATGGCGACCTTTGCTATATTGTTTCTTCCTAGGATAATCAAAACAGTGATAACCATCTAAGAAACCGTCTGTACTCAATATTGCAACTGTACTTTGACAGACCTGGTATATTCCATGACATGATATTATTGGTAACACTGTGAACGTTTGTATTTAGACCTTGACCAATGTCCTATCTATTCACTGGCTTCATGTCATCACAATCAGGATCATACACGAAAGAGTCACCATTTATTATCAATTTATAATATCTGAGAAAAGCCCTAAAGTTGCCTTTAGCAATTTCTCTGCCGGGAAATGGTTTTCAAATCATATCTTGTTTTTGAAACACGGATTGGAAAATCCTCAGCAACATGACTATTGGATCGGAGGGTAGTGTCAATATTTGGGAATACGTTTCCGTCAATGGTAACGGTAGAAGTATAACTAATTGTTCGTTGACGCTCATTAAAATCTTGATTTCTCGGTACGATATTCTTAAAACCCTCTGACTTTATCTTTAAAAACGAACAATGGACAATAACTGCTCTCGTTGAGTCTTCTCCGGATAAACGATGAGCTCTTTAATATGTTTCATTTATGGTTTTTAGAAGACCAAATAACTTCTGATTATCCTGCCAAGACTGCGCCTCAAACTTTTCACATTCATCCTCGCATGGTTTGAGATGTTTTTTCCAGATTTCTAACAGTTGAAGACACTGATTCTATAGGATGTTGCATAGCGTTCCTTGTAAATAAACACACAGTTATCGTTATGACGCTTGTGAATTACACATGAGCTCATCGTGTTTTACACGTGTACAAAGTTTGTTGTAGAAAATTACATTTTGTGGTTTTCAAGTTTGACTCATAATTAGCAAAGTTCAGAAAATTATAAAAAATTCAAGATAACAAGTCACATTATGTCCTTGTGCGTCTATGTACTTTACAGTTGTATTTACTTTGAATAAGTAATTTCAAATAGGAAAGTAATTACATAAAACAACACGGTTTTATCCTTATGCACTGTACACATTATCACTGCACTTTCCATGCGCACAACTTTTCAAATAATTAAAATTCGTAGTGTTCAAGGTATGCTCCGGGAAAGATATCAGACGGACGTACGGACGGGCGGGCGGATTAACGGAAGAAGATGTAGCTTTATGCTCCCAAAAACAATTTTTTTTTATGGATTTGATTTTTCTTGGATAATATGTGAAATATATATTTATTATAGGTGAGTATGGCCTCCCTGCCGAGATCCTGGACAGAGCCCCCACGAACAAGGAAATTGCCAGTATAGCTCAAAAGATTGGAAAAGAATATCAGCAGCTGTTAACATTGCTAGGATTAAGTAAAGCTGAAATTGAGCAGTGTCAAATTGATAAACCTCACTCTATGGTGGACCAAACCAGAACTATGCTGATAAAATGGAGGGATAGATCGGAAAGTGCGACGTTCAGGGAACTTGCAATTGCTATGACAAATGTTGATATTAACACTTCCGATATGTTTAAAGATATCAAATGAACACGTAGCAGTCCATGTTGACTATTGCATCCATTGTTTTCTATTTAGTTAGCAGCAGTCCTTCTGGTTGTTTACTATTTGAGAAATACTTCTGATTAAAATAAAAGGATTGATAGTGAGTTAATTTAAAAACTTTTGTTGTTTTTTCTATTTTGGAAACAGTGCTCATTATTTCAGTATTGTTTTTAAAGTGAATATGTTGAAGTCCATTCCTTTTGTTCTATTCAAGAAACAGTGATTTTTATTTCAGTACTGTTTTTTATATTGTTTTCAATTTTCTTCTTTGGCAAAGACCGTCCATTTTCCAATTGCTATGTAGGTTAACCGGACTGGACAAATACCGTTTATTTTCCAATTGCAATGTCAGTTAACCAGAATGGACAAAGACCGTCCATTTTCCAATTACAATGTCAGTTAACCAGAATGGACAAAGACCGTTTGCATGTATGTAGGTTAACCGGATTGAACAAATACCGTTTATTTTCCAATTGCAATGTCAGTTAACCAGAATGGACAAAGACCGTCCATTTTCCAATTGCAATGTCAGTTAACCAGAATGGACAAAGACCGTCCCTTTTACAATTACAATGTCAGTTAACCAGAATGGACAAAGACCGTCCCTTTTCCAATTGCTATGTAGGTTAACCGGATTAGACAAAGACCGTTTATTTTCCAATTGCGATGTCAGTTAACCAGAATGGACAAATAACGTCCATTTTCCAATTGCAATGTCAGTTAATAAGAATGGACAAAGACCGTCCATTTTACAATTACAATGTCAGTTAACCAGAATGGACAAAGACCGTCCCTTTTCCAATTGCTATGTAGGTTAACCGGATTAGACAAAGACCGTTTATTTTCCAATTGCGATGTCAGTTAACCAGAATGGACAAATAACGTCCATTTTCCAATTGCAATGTCAGTTAATAAGAATGGACAAAGACCGTCCATTTTACAATTACAATGTCAGTTAACCAGAATGGACAAAGACCGTCCATTTTCCAATTGCAATGTCAGTTAACCAGAATGGACAAAGACCGTCCCTTTTACAATTACAATGTCAGTTAACCAGAATGGACAAAGACCGTCCCTTTTCCAATTGCTATGTAGGTTAACCGGATTAGACAAAGACCGTTTATTTTCCAATTGCGATGTCAGTTAACCAGAATGGACAAAGAACGTCCATTTTCCAATTGCAATGTCAGTTAATAAGAATGGACAAAGACCGTCCATTTTACAATTACAATGTCAGTTAACCAGAATGGACAAAGACCGTCCCTTTTTCAATTGCTATGTAGGTTAACCGGATTAGACAAAGACCTTCCATTTCCAAATTGCAATGTCAGTTAACCAGAATGGACAAAGACCGTCCCTTTTCCAATTGCAATGTCAGTTAATCAGAATGGATAAAGACCGTCCATTTTACAATTGCAATGTCAGTTAACCAGAATGGACAAAGACCGTCTTTTTTTCAATTGCTATGTAGGTTAACCGGATTGGACAAATACCGTTTATTTTCCAATTGCAATGTCAGTTAACCAGTATGGACAAAGACCGTCCATTTTCCAATTGCAATGTCAGTTAACCAGAATGGACAAAGATCGCCCATTTTCCAACTGCTATGTAAGTTAACCGGATTGAATATAGAACATTCATTTTCTTATTGCTATATAAGTTAACATGATTGGATATAGAACATTCATTTTCTAATTGCTATGTAATTTAACATGATTGGATATAGAACATTCGTTTTCTAATTGCTATTTAAGTTAACCATATTGGACATAGAACATTCATTTTCTATTTGTATATTTGTATATGAATGTATATGCAAAAGTGTGTTACTTAATGAAAACACTTATATCAATATTATTTGTATGCATAATGATCAATAGCCCACACTATATTTAGAATATACGTAAACACTGTGTGACAGAAACTAATGTATCTATTTGCGTTTCATGTTAAAAATGAAAAAAAAACATACAAATGTTATTTACGATTTTCATTATGTATGTAAAGTATCCAAAAATGACAAATCTAATCATTCGAAACTAAATTGTTAAATAAATCAACTTTAAAATTAATTTATGTAGGAAATAAAAAAAATAATGGACACAATTGCGTTTAAATAGCAGTTCAATTTAATCCAAGTAATTTTCGGCCTTCACCAAGCTGCTTTTGAAAACTATATTTTAATTGAGTACTTAATACAAACAAATACATATGTAGACGTAACCAGCCAATACAATAATTAAATGTGTTATTGTTAAAATGGAATTTACGTATTGAAGACGACAGTGTGACTTTAAGTGCATGCTGTAAGTTGCATAATTGTGTTAAATTTTGTCATAAACATGACATGGCTATTTTAAATCATTTTTAAACCCTGTTGTTGTTGAAAATAGTATTAATGTAGATAATAATGTTTTTGCCAATGTACAGCATGATTTTAATTGTGATGAACTAAATGTACGAATGTCTGATATCGAAATTATTCAAAATATGAACCACTTACGTGTAAGTCGCTCACCTAGACCAGACGGTGCATCCTTAGTAATGTACAAGCATACTATTCATGTTTTTTTACATTTTTAGGCCATAATTAATTAATTGCTTGATTATCATCTTCTCACTAATCATCATGCCGCCGACCCATTTTATTTTTATACAAAAAAAAATATATAAAAAAAAACAAAAAAAAAAATTATTTCCTTAATAGATTCAGTATGTAAACTATTTTAATATACTCAAACGCAAAAGAAAGTGTGCACTTTTTATTTTTTTATAATTTTAATTCTACAAAGTATAAAGTTGGGACATAAAAAAAATCAGTCAAATTATGGATTGTTATTACGAAATAGCCCGAATAGCGATTTTGAAGGATTTCCACGTGGAACATGTTTATATAAGTTCAAGTGGTCAAACTTGTTTTCTCTATATTATTTCACACATGTATAGTGCGATCACTGTAGATTTATAACAGCGAATTTGCCACGACTATTAGAACGTCAGCGTATGGACGACGTAACGTCTCACACCACTATTACATTTCCCAGAGGGCACCATCATAACAGTCTCACACCACTATTACATTTCCCAGAGGGCTCCATTGTAACAGTCTCACACCACTATTACATTTCCCAGAGGGCTCCATTGTTACATTTATGTCCAAAACAGAGTGAAAAATCTAATTCTGCAGCATGTGTCTGGGCTCAAATTCTTCACTGGTTCAAGATATGCAATTATAAAGGGAAAAAAGCAAACCTTGACCGTTTTTTTTTTTAAAAATTCAATGCTTTTGTGAGACCTATCAATGTCCAGAGTAATAATATGTCAACTGTTCGCCCTAGATGCGGTTCGAACCAACATGTATAGTGCAAATATCACTGTAGATTTTGAAAATTTATAACAGCGAATTTGCCACGACTATAAAAACGTCAGCGTATAGACGCCTTAATGATGCGGGGCAGAGGTGACTCAATCGCTGCAGTTTCGTACATTCCATGCGGCGACGTATTTTAGAAGTTATTAGACACAATGGCGGTCATACGGGATATTAAGGCAACATTTACATAATTTTGCAACAAATTACAATGAATCTACGCAAGAAAACATCCCTAAGGCTATTTTTGTTTTGTTTTGACCCTTAATCCACGTAGACCCAAATTCAAAACAATAACATAAACATATTGGTTAGAAAGGTTAGAAAGGAATACAAAACGGACTCATTCGTGATCACATTGTCTTCGGCGTGAGATCTAGCAAAATCAGAGATAAACTTATCATGGAGGGCTCGGACCTGACACTGGAGAGTGTATTGAAGTCGCGTATACATACGAACTAAGTCAGTCCCAGGCTCAAGCCATTGCTAAACAAGCACAGCAACATGATGTGGATGCCATCTACAATCATCGCGAACGAGGGCGTGCCCGATACGATACCAGCGGACGGTCTCGAACACAAAACGGTCACCCGGGCGGAAACGGGACCAACACCACACAGCACAATTCCCGAGACAGGGAAACAAGAGATGGATCGAAGAAATGCAGAAACTGTGGGAATAATCAACATACAGACAAAAGTGACTGTGTTGCAAAAGGACAAAAGTGCCACAAATGCGCAAAGTATTCAGATCAAAACAATCAGTACATGACATGCGAAATAGTTGTTTGGATTTTGTAGACAATACTAGTGATTCAGAGAACGATGGATTTTACGTACACACGGTATTTCTTTCTCCATCCAACCTGGTCAAATCTTTATTCAACGAAAGTTGGTACAAAACGCTGTTCTTCGAAAATTGATTGCAAAATTGACACTGGTTCTCAGATAAACTGCATTCCAAACCGAATTTTCAAACGCTTAAATATCAAACACCCTTAGAAGCCTCGAATGCTAAGCTTACATCATATACAGGTGATCGCTTGCCTGTAATAGGAAAAGTACATTTGCACTGCAGATATCAAAATCGATCTGTTAATGCAGAGTTCTATATAATAGGAAGTTCGGCACTCTCACTGCTAAGCCTCGAAATAGTATTAGATATACTATACTAGGATTAATCACGTTGACCTACTCAGTGGATCAATGTGAGACTGACCTAGATAAGGCCACTGTGCTCCGCGAGTATAATAAATTGTTTCAAAGTATTGGGTTATTGCCAGGAGCATGATTATTGCATTTAAAGGACAATACTGTTCCAGTTGTATGCCAACCAAGAAAAGTTCCCTTCGGGTTATTAGATAAATTGAAAACATAACTTGATTCTTTGGAATCAAAGCAAATTATATGCAAAGTCACAAAACCGACTAGTTGGGTTAACTCCTTAGTTTGCGTAGAAAAGAAAGCAACTGGCAAGTTAAGAGTATGCTTAGACCCAAAAACTTTAAACAACATTCTCAGACCTCACTACCCAATGCGTACAATTGATGACATAACATCAAAACTGACTGACGCTAAGTATTTTAGTGTATTAGATGCAACTAAAGGTTACTGGTCTGTTCGTCTCGATGACGACTCGTCTTTTCTGACGACATTTAACTCGCCTTCCGGTAGATAATGAATGGTTCATCTTCCAATGGGAATCCGTTCATCCCAGGATATTTTTCAGAGAAAAAATTACGAAATATTTGAAAATTGCCCAGGTATGACCTCAATTGTGTACGAACTTTTAATATTTGGCTCACACGTGCGAAGCATGACCGAAATCTCCGGAACACCCTTGACTGACAAAGCAAAGCACTTAGGCCATTTTGGAACAGAATAAAGGACGAGACGAGCTAGATACATTATGTTCTGGTCATCTATTTCCAAACAAATACCTGACCACGTGCTATGCTGCTCAATTTGCAACACGCACAAGGATTCAAATGTAAAAGATCCGCTGCATCCCAATGACGTGCCCCATCGACCTTAGCAAAATTTATCTTGCGATCTATTCTCATGTGATGGTTATTTTGAAATTGACAAATTGCCAAGCACCAAGAGTATTTCGGTCATTAAGAAACTGAAAATACATTTTAGTAGGTTTGGAATTTATGAAAAACTGAAAACCGATAACGCTTCGTATTTTACAAGTGAACAATTTCAGAAATTTCTCAGGGATTGGAACATTAGTCATGAAACTTCGAGTCCTACGCACGCAAGTTCAAATGGGTTGAGTGAGGTATATGTGAAAATTGCAAAGCGCATACTTCAAAAGGCAAAAGATGACAGTAGAGACCCATAGTTGCCATTGTTAGAATATAGGAACACTCCTCTCAAATGCGGTTGGTCGCCCGCACAGCTCTTAATGAGCAGACGACTACGGCCAATTTTACCCACAACAAACAAACAACTTACGCCACAAACAGTCAACACTAAAACTGCTAGAAAGAAAATGAAAGAAATGCAAATTAAAACAAAACAGTATTATGATAGAAAAGCACGGAAACTAACTCATAATAAACTTGAAGAACCTACAACGTAACGAGCATTGGGAACCAACAAAAGTCATTCTCAGCATAACGAACATTCATTTAATGTACAAACACATGACGGAGCTGTTTATCGCAGAAACCGTCGATTTCTAAACAAATCACCTGCGAAAATTGTACTACATAAACAACCAAACAGTGATTCACTCCCAACATTGTCGGTGCCAATCACTAGTAGTCAATTAAATACCAATTCCCTGCCTGATCCTCAAAACGTTGCAATCAATCCTCCAGTAAGAAATCATGAAATTGATATATTAAATTATCATTCATAATCCGATTTTTTTTTCAAAACAAAGGGGATGTTGTATTTTGCTATACATGTATTATAAACTATACTATATTCACTGCGCATGCTCAATATATTCCCGCGTTTTATCAATACCATTTGGTCAGTGTTTATTAAATCGTAGAACTAGAAACATCTCATATTATCTATTAACCCCACGCTCTGTGGTATATCTCGATTATGAGAAATACACATTTCAAATAAATAAACTGTCCACTGTTTACATGTGTTCCTTGTACTGTGTTCATCAATAAAATCATGAAAACGTTTATCGACTTTTTTTCCTTTATTGCAATTAATGTATATCAGTGGCGAATCTCAATTAAAACAACAAATAAGTGTACTTTTCGTAAATTTAAAAACATATATATATATACCAGGAACACCATTATCGTGCAGAACTGTACTAACTTTTAGTTCGGTTTTAAGATGTGATCCTGTAGATGTTAGAGTGGAATGTTACAGAAACAGAATTGGGTAGGACGTGCCATAATTTTGATTACTTGATATGCACTAGTCTTTAGAACGGACCCAGTTCTCCTTATTGGGTTCGTTAAATAACAATGTTGGGAAAGCCACATTTAAGCATGTTGATTGGTCAGTTACTTCAACTGAAAGTTTATATGACGTCACAGTTTAGTAAGCGTTCAAGTGCTATGAATTGTGGGACAAGCATGATTCCCTGCTTTTTAATTGGGGTTAATAATGAGACCTGGAACTAATTTGTGGAAATGTTGTGTATCCAAAGTCAATCTTCTATTCTAGCACCAATAAAAATGTACAGATCTTCAGATTGGGAGTGCTGGGTCCGATCTACAGACTATATTTCACATTAACAATCAGAAGAGCTGGGTCCGTTCTACAGACTATATTTCACATTAACAATCGGGAGAGCTGGGTCCGTTCTATCGACTTTATTTCACTGAAACAATCGGGAGAGCTGCGTTTGTTTTGGGTCCGTCCTACAGACTATATTTCACATTAACAATCGGAGAGCTTGGTCCGTTCTACAGACTATATTTCACATGAACAATCGGAGAGCTGGGTCAGTTCTACAGACTATATTTCACATGAACAATCGGAGAGCTGGGTCCGTTCTACAGACTATATTTCACATTAATAATCGGGAGAACTGGGGCCGTCCTACAGACTATATTTCACATTAACAATCAGAAGAGCTGGGTCCGTTCTACAGACTATATTTCACATGAACAATCGGAGAGCTGGGTCCGTTCCACAGACTTTATCTCACATGAAAAATCGGAGAGCTGGGTCCGTTCTACAGACTATATTTCACATTAATAATCGGGAGAACTGGGGCCGTCCTACAGACTATATTTCACATTAACGATCAGGAGACCTGGGTCTGTTCTACAGACTATATTTCACATGAACAATCGGAGAGCTGGGTCCGTTCCACAGACTTTATCTCACATGAAAAATCGGAGAGCTGGGTCCGTTCTACAGACTATATTTCACATTAACAATCGGGAGAGCTGGGTCCGTTCTACAGACTATATTTCACATTAACAATCGGGAGAGCTGGGTCCGTTCTACAGACTATATTTCACTGGAACAATCGAGAGCTGGGTCTGTTCTACAGACTATATTTCACTGGAACAATCGGGAGACCTGGGTCCGTTCTTCAGACTATATTTCACTGGAACAATAGGGAGAGCTGCGTTCGTTCTACAGACTATATTTCACATTAAAAATCGGAGAGCTGGGTCCGTTCTACAGACTATATTTCACATTAACAATCAGAAGAGCTGGGTCCATTCTACAGACTATATTTCACATTAACAATCAGAAGAGCTGGGTCCGTTCTACAGACTATATTTCACATGAACAATCGGAGAGCTGGGTCCGTTCCACAGACTTTATCTCACATGAAAAATCGGAGAGCTGGGTCCGTTCTACAGACTATATTTCACATTAATAATCGGGAGAACTGGGGCCGTCCTACAGACTATATTTCACATTAACGATCAGGAGACCTGGGTCTGTTCTACAGACTATATTTCACATGAACAATCGGAGAGCTGGGTCCGTTCCACAGACTTTATCTCACATGAAAAATCGGAGAGCTGGGTCCGTTCTACAGACTATATTTCACATTAACAATCGGGAGAGCTGGGTCCGTTCTACAGACTATATTTCACATTAACAATCGGGAGAGCTGGGTCCGTTCTACAGACTATATTTCACTGGAACAATCGAGAGCTGGGTCTGTTCTACAGACTATATTTCACTGGAACAATCGGGAGACCTGGGTCCGTTCTTCAGACTATATTTCACTGGAACAATAGGGAGAGCTGCGTTCGTTCTACAGACTATATTTCACATTAAAAATCGGAGAGCTGGGTCCGTTCTACAGACAATATTTCACTGGAACAATCGGGAGAGCTGGGTCCGTTCTACTGACTATATTTCACATTAACAATCCGAAGAGCTGAGCCCGTTCTACAGACTATATTTCACAGGAACAATCGGGAGAGCTGGGTCCGTTCTATGGACTATATTTCACTGGAACAATCGGGAGAGCTGAGCCCGTTCTACAGACTATATTTCACAGGAACAATCGGGAGAGCTGGGTCCGTTCTACAGACTATATTTCACTGGAACAATCGGGAGAGCTGGGTCCGTTCTATCGACTATATTTCACAGGAACAATCGGGAGAGCTGGGTCCGTTCTACAGACTATATTTCACAGGAACAATCGGGAGAGCTGGGTCCGTTCTACAGACTATATTTCACTGGAACAATCGGGAGAGCTGGGTCCGTTCTATCGACTATATTTCACTGGAACAATCGGGAGAGCTGGGTCCGTTCTATCGACTATATTTCACTAGGAACAATCCTGAGAGCTGCGTGTGTTCTATCGACTGTATTTCACTGGAACAATCAGAAGAGCTGGGTCCGTTCTACAGACTATATTTCACTGGAAAAAATAGGGAGAGCTGGGTAAGTTCTATTGACTATATTTCACTGGAACAATCGGGAGAGCTGCGTTTGTTTTGGGTCCGTTCTACAGACTAAATTTCGTTGGAACAATCGGGAGAGCTAGGAACAATCCGGAGAGCTGCGTCTGTTCTATCGACTATATTTCACTGGAACAATCAGAAGAACTGGGTCCGTTCTACAGACTATATTTCACTGGAAAAATAGGAAGAGCTGAGTCCGTTCTATCGACTATATTTCACTGGAACATTCGCGAGAGCTGCGTTTGTTTTGGGTCCGTTCCAAAGACTATATTTCATTGGAACAATCGGGAGAGCTGGGTCCGTTCTACAGACTATATTTCACTGGAACAATTGGGAGAGATGAGTCCGTTTTATCGATTATATTTCACTAGGAACAATCCGGAGAGCTGCGTCTGTTCTATCGACTATATGTCAAATTCACAATCGGGAGAGCTGGGTCCGTTCTATCGAAAATATTTCACATCAACAATGGAGAGAGCTGGGTCCATTCTACAGACTATATTTCACATTAACAATCAGAATAGCTGGGTCAGTTCTACAGACTAAATTTCACATTAACAATCAGAAGACCTGGGTCTATTCTACAGACTATATTTCAAATTAACAATCGGGAGAGCTGGGTCTGTTCTACAGACTATATTTCACTGGAACAATCGGGAGAGCTGGGTCTATTCTACAGACTATATTTCACTGGAACAATCGGGAGAGCTGGGTCTATTCTACAGACTATATTTCAAATTAACAATCGGGAGAGCTGGGTCTGTTCTACAGACTATATTTCACTGGAACAATCAGAAGACCTGGGTCTATTCTACAGACTATATTTCACTGGAACAATCGGGAGAGCTGGGTCCATTCTACAGACTATATTTCACTGGAACAATCGGGAGAGCTTGGTCCTTTCTAGATACTATATTTCACTATTTCACTGGAACAATCCGGAGAGCTTGGAACATTCTATCGACTATATTTCACTGGAACACTCAGGATAGCTTGGTCCATTCTATCGTCTATATTTCACTGGAACAATCAGGAGAGCTGCGTCTGTTCTATCGACTATATTTCACTGGAACAATCGGGAGAACTGAGTCCATTCTACAGACTATATTTCACTGGACAATCGGGAGAGCTTGGTCCATTCTATCGACTTTATTTCACTGGAACAATAGGGAGAGCTGCGTCCGTTCTACAGACTATATTTCACTGGAACAATAGGGAGAGCTGCGTCCGTTCTACAGAATCTATTTCACTGGAACCGTCGGGAGAGCTGGGTCCGTTCTAAAGACAATATTTCACTGGAACAATCGGGAGAGCTGCGTCTGTTCTACAGACAATATTTGACTGGAAAAATCGAGAGAGCTGGGTCCATTCTATTGACTATATTTCACAGGAACAATAGGGAGAGCTGTGTTCGTTTTAAAGACTATATTTCACTGGAACAATCCTGAGAGCTGGGTCAGTTCTACTGACTTTATTTTACTGGAACAATCGGGAGAGCTGGGTCAGTTCGACAGACTATATTTCACTGGAACAATCGGGAGAGCTGCGTCCATTCTATTGACTATATTTCAATGGAACAATAGGGAGAGCTGTATCCGTTCTACAGACTATATTTCACTGAAACAATCGGGTGAGCTGGGTCAGTTCTACAGACTATATTTCACTGGAACAATCGGGAGAGCTGGGTCCGTTCTACTGACTATATTTCACTGGAACAATCGGGACTGCTGAGTCCGTTCTACAGACTATATTTCACTGGACTAATCGGGAGAGTTGGGTCCGTCCTACAGACTATATTTCACTGGAACAATCGGGAGAGCTGGGTCCGTTCTAAAGACTATATTTCACTGGAAAAATCAGGAGAGCTGGGTCCATTCTATTGACTATATTTCACTGGAACCATAGGGAGAGCTGTGTCCGTTCTACAGACTATATTTCACGGGAGCAATCGGGAGAGCTGGGTCAGTTCTACAGACTATATTTCACTGGAACAATCGGGAGAGCTGGGTCCGTTCTACTGACCATATAATTCACTGGAACAATCGGGAGAGCTTGGTCCGTTCTACTGACTATATTTTACTGTAACAATCGGGAGAGCTGCGTCGATTCTATTGACTATATTCCACTGGATCAATAGGGAGAGTTGTGTCAGTTCTACAGATTATAGTTCACTGGAACAATCGGGAGACCTGCGTCTGTTTTATCAAGTATATTTCACTGGAACAATCGGGAGAGCTGCGTCTGTTCTATCAACTATATTTCACTGGAACAATAGGGCGACCTGGGTCTGTTCTACAGGCTATATTTCACTGGAACAATCGGGAGAGCTGGATCTGTTCTATCCACTATATTTTACTGGAACAATTGCGAGAACTGGGTCAGTTCTACGGACTATATTTCACTGGAACAATCGGGAAAGCTGCCTCTTTTCTATCAACTATATTTCACTGGAATAATCGGGAGAGCTGGGTCTTTTCTAACCTCTATATTTCAACTGAACAATCAGGAGAGCTTGGTCAGTTCTACAAACTATATTTCACTGGAACAATCGAGAGAGCTGGGTCCGTTCTACAGACTATATTTCACTGGAACAATCGGGAGAGCTGCGTCCGTTTTACAGATTATATTTCACTGTAACAATCGGAAGAGCTGGGTCCATTCTATCGACTATATTTTACTGGAACAATAGGGAGAGCTGGGTCCGTTGTACAGACTATATTTCACTGCAACAATCGGGAGAGCTGGGTCCATTCTATCGACTATATTTTACTGGAACAATAGGGAGAGCTGGGTCCGTTGTACAGACTATATTTCACTGCAACAATCGGGAGAGCTGCGTCCATTCTATCGACTATCTTTCACTGGAACAATCGAGAAAGCTGTGTCCTTTCTTCTGGCTATATTTCACTGGAACAATAGTGAGAGCTGGATCTGTTCTATCCACTATATTTCACTGGAACAATCGGGAGAACTGGGTCAGTTCTACATACTATATTTCACTAAAACAATCAGGATTGCTGCGTCTGTTCTATCAACTATATTTCACTGGAACAATCGGGAGAGCTGAGTCCGTTCTACAGACTATATTTCACTGGAACAATCGGGAGAGCTGGGTCTGTTCTATCCACCATATTTCACTGGAACAATCGGGAGAGCTGGGTCCGTTCTACAGACTATATTTCACTGGAACAATCGGGAGAGCTGCGTCTGTTCTACATACTATATTTCACTGGAACAATGGGAGAGCTGGGTCCATTTTATTGACTATATGTCACTGGAACAATGGGAGAGCTGATTCGGTTCTACAGACTTTATTTCACTGGAACAATCGGGAGAGCTGGGTCTGTTCTATCCACCATATTTCACTGGAACAATCGGGAAAGCTGGGTCCGTTTTACAGACTATATTTCACTGGAACAATCGGGAGAGCTGCGTCTGTTCTACATACTATATTTCACTGGAACAATCGGGAGAGCTTGGTCCATTTTATTGACTATATGTCACTGGAACAATAGGGAGAGCTGAGTCGGTTCTACAGACTATATTTCACTGAAACAATAGTGAGATCTGGATCCGTTCTACAGACTATATTTCACTATAACAATCGGGAGAGCTGGGTCCGTTTTATCGACTGTATTTCACTGGAACAATCGGGAGAGCTGGGTCTGTTCTATCCATTATATTTCACTGCAACAATCGGGAGAGCTGGGTCCGTTTTATCGACTATATCTCACTGGAACAATCGGGCGAGCTGTGTCCGTTTTACAGACTATTTTTCACTGGAACAATCGGAAGAGTTGTGTCCATTCTATCGACAATATTTCACTGGAACAATTGATAGAGCTGTCTCCATTCTGCAGACTATATTTTGCTGGAACAATCAGGAGAGCTGGGCCCGTTCTACAGACTATATTTCACTGGAACAATCGGGAGAACTGGGTCTATTCTACAAAAAAATAATTCACTGGACAATCGGGAGAGCTGGGTCCACTTTACAGATTATATTTCACTGGACAATCGGGAGAGCTTGGTCCATTCTACAGACTATATTTCACTGGAACAATCGAGAGAGCTGTGTCCGTTCTATCGACTCTATTTCACTGGAACAATCGGGAGAGCTGGGTCCGTTTTATCGACTGTATTTCACTGGAACAATCGGCCGAGCTGTCTCCGTTCTATCGACTATATTTCATTGGAATAATCGGGAGAGCTGGGTCCGTTTTATCGACTGTATTTCACTGGAACATGCGGGAGAGCTGGGTCCGTTCTACAGACTATATTTCACTGAAACAATCGGGAGAGCTAGGTCCGTTTTATAGACTATATTTCACTGGAACAATCGGGAGAGCTGTGTCCTTTTACAGACTATTTTTCACTGGAACAATCGGGAGAGCTGTGTCCTTTCTACAGACTATATTTCACTGGAACAATCGGGAGAGATGGGTCCATTTTATCGACTGTATTTCACTGGAACATTCGGGAGAGCTGGGTCCGTTTTACAGACTATTTTTCACTGAAACAATCGGGAGAGCTGGGTCCATTTTATCGACTATATTTCACTGGAACAATCGGGAGAGCTGTGTCCGTTTTACAGACTATTTTTCACTGGAACAATCGGGAGAGTTGGGTCCATTCTATCGACTATATTTCTCTGGAACAATCGAGAGAGCTGGGCCCGTTCTACAGACTATAGTTTACTGGAACAATCAGGAGTGCTGGGCCCATTCTACAGACTATATTTCACTGGAACAATAGGGAGAGCTGGGTCCGTTCTATCGACTTTTATTCACTGGAACAATCGGCAGAGCTGGGCCCGTTCTACAGACTATATTTCACTGGAACAATCAGGAGAGCTGGGCCCATTCTACAGACTATATTTCACTGGAACAATAGGTAGAGCTGGGTCCGTTCTGTCGACTATATTTCACTGAAACAATAGTGAGATCTGGGTCCGTTCTACAGACTATATTTCACTATAACAATCGGGAGAGCTGGGTCCGTTTTATCGACTGTATTTCACTGGAACATTCGGGAGAGCTGGGTCCGTTTTACAGACTATATTTCACTGGAACAATCGGGAGAGTTGGGTCGATTCTATCGACTATATTTCACTGGAACAATCGGGAGTGCTGTGTCCATTTTACAGACTATTTTTCACTGGAACAATCGGGAGAGTTGGGTCCATTCTATCGACTATATTTCACTGGAACAATCGCAAGATCTGGGTCCGTTCTACAGACTATATTTCACTATAACAATCGGGAGAGCTGGGTCCGTTTTATCGACTGTATTTCACTGGAACATTCGGGAGAGCTGGGTCCGTTTTACAGACTATATTTCACTGGAACAATCGGGAGAGATGGGTCCATTCTATCGACTATATTTCACTGGAACAATCGGGATTCTGTGTCCATTTTACAGACTATTTTTCACTGGAACAATCGGGAGAGTGTGGTCCATTCTATCGACTATATTTCACTGGAACAATCGCAAGAGCTGGGCCCGTTCTATAGACTATATTTCACTGGAACAATCAGGAGAGCTAGGCCCGTTCTACAGACTATATTTCACTGGAACAATAGGTAGAGCTGGATCCGTTCTATCGACTATATTTCACTGAAACAATAGTGAGAGCTGGGTCCATTCTATTAACTATTATTAACTGGAACAATCGTGGGAGTTTGGTCCGTTCTATAGACTATATTTAACGGACCCAATCGGGAACCAACAATTAGTATCTTCATATTACTCTTTGTAGGAACAATAATACATCAATATTACACTTTTTAGGAACAATACTACATCAAAATTACGCTTTGTAGGAACAATAACTCCAATATGAATACATCAATACTTTTACAATAACAAAGGTTTAACCTATATACCGCTTTGTTACAGACAACACCTGTACATGTCTTATAATAGTCCAGTAAATGACTAAATACAACAAATGATTGACCAATTAACAAATACTTTGTCCAAAGTAGGATAATAGAATTTATCATTTGCCAAATATCAAAGGGACTTAATGCCATTCTCAACACATCTTGGGTCATATTCAGTTTAATTGGTGGAGGAAATACTTCAGACCACCGTCCTTTGGCAAGTAACTAGCAAACTGTCTACTATAAGATTTTGCAGCCAGTGGGACACAAACCTATGACCTTTGTGGTGAGGTAAGTTATCACGAGATGGCACCTTAGACCAAACGGCCACAATACAAATAAATATCGCTTACACACAATAGTTTGATAATATGGCTCTGATAAAGCATTCAGCGTTTCTGTATCCTTTCAGTGTATATATTAAACTAAGATGGCATAATGTTATGTTTTGGATCCCCACATATATTAAGATTTTGCCCCCAGTCCGCATTTTTCCAAACCTCACATCTGAATCTGAAAAATTTTTGTTAAGGCCGTCCTTAAAAAAGTGTTTGCTCTGCTCCTACTTTCTCACTCAAAATTGCAGCAATCTTAACCGTTTAAGTGACTTTTAAAGTGTACCTACTGCACATAAAAATACTGGGTTTGAGCACAGGAAACAATCATATTTTTAAGAATGTCCTAATCCATATTGATCACCATACATGTATATTTGGTCAGGTATCTACAATATTCATAAAGATACCAAGAAATACACCAACTCACAATTTTCCAAATATGTTTTTATTATTATTTACATTATACATTGTATCAAAATCAATTCAATAAGACAAGCATTAAACTAATGTTTGTTTGCTATCTTTTGATTTTAGTTTTCTAAATTGCGTAGGTAGGGAGGACTTTTGTTTCCAAGATCAAAAAATAACTTTCTGCCGGGGTAGAGAGTAATGTAAGCGTGGCTAATATACAAACAGCTGTACTCTTTACCTGTCAATTACGGTACATTGTGCTAAATATAGACCATTATAATCTGGCTGATTCAAGCTACAGGGGGCTCCATGTCACAAGCTCCTTCTTCCGATTTCAAATTTTTGTCAGTTGGAGTTAAAACATTTTTTGAAACTGCATCTAGTAAACACTTTTTGGAAAATACTTTTTTGCCAAATAAATGTATTAACAATAATCTAGCAGTATGCAAAATCACAAAAAAATATGCAGTGATGGCAGTGAAATTTTGAAAAAGGGTTTTCTGATTTAAATCATGTATATGATTATATAAAACCTGCCTCCAAGTCATCTTGCAGCATTTATATGGCAGTTGGGGCTTTAAATATATACTAAGGTGAATGTTGTACACTCCACACTGTTAAAATTTGTTTTGAGTAGGCAGCTATTTTGGTGGGAAGTTCGGAAGACAGCAAACAAACAATATTTCATTTTAGCCTAAAGTATTATTTACTGAAACTTCATATTTTAGAAATAGTTTGATGTTTTATAAAAGCTACAATATTGGAGGAAAAAATATATTAAAAAATAATATAAAATGTCATATTTGTTTTATATTTTGTTCATATCAAAATTCATACCATTTGTTCAATTATGTGACTTCAAGTTATTAACCAGAGGTATTCCCCTTTATTAAACAGAGCTGAAATATAGTTCCTTTACAAACTATGTCCCTTCAAGTAATTTACCAGAGTTATTCCCCTTTATTAAACAGAGTTGAAATATAATTTATTTACAAACTATGTCCCTGCAAGTAATTTACCAGAGTTATTCCCCTTTATTAAACAGAGTTGAATTATAATTCCTTTAAAAATTATGTCCCTTTAAGTAATTTACCAGAGTTATTCCCCTTTATTAAACAGAGTTGAAATATAATTTCTTTACAGACTATGTCACTTTAAGTAATTAGTTAGGTCCCTTTTTAACCCTTTACTTCATATAGACACATTCGGACACATCTAATATAGAAGGCTTTTGAATTATTCAGTGAATTATATTTATATTAACTGACAGAGTGGAAAACAGTGCAGGAAGTGTTCAGATTGCTCGTTACAAAGACCTTCTATGATTGGTGTGGGAAAACGCGTAACTATGGAGTAAAGGGTTAAAGCATTATTCCTTCACACATAATGAAAATCACAAAATCATTAAACATCATTTATTAATATGTTTAAGAATGTTGTCCATTTAATGTTTTACTCATGTTCCTACTATGGACGTATAAAATATTAAAGGGAATTTATCAGGATTTTTTCTAACTTTTAAAATTGGCTAAAACATTCGTTTCAATATATCATGCCTAAATATACTCACTGACCCAGTATTGCCAAATAAATATCTATTTAAACATGCCAAAATAATACATTGAAAAGGGATTTCCCAACTTGGGCTACGCGCCTAGGTTAGACTAAAATAAAAAGGCACAGTATTTAAGAGCTGTCTTTTTTTAGAATGGGGATTTCATTTCAAGTTTACCACTCCAATTCAAATATCAATTTTGTCACATTTTGATGAATTTGACATACGAAATAATTCAGATTTTATTTATTAATGATATATATAACTTTTCGACCTAATAATATAGTATTCAACTGAGAGGTGTCTTCGACAGACGTATATTATCAGGGGTGTCACCTGTTTTTTTTGTATAAAGGTTATTGGTCATATCTTTTAAAAGTAAATATGCAAATTAGCAAATAGTACATAAGGTCTTTCAAAATGTTGTTAACATTATACGATAGGTAATTGCATACAGATAGGTAAAGTAACAATTTTTCAGTTTAACATGTGAATTACCATGAAAAGGAATTAACATATTCTATGTATAAGAAGTGAACTTTGTTTGTTTCCACTAACACATGGTATAGATTTCAAAAAGTTTGCGTTATACCTTAAAATTTATAATTAAAATTAAGTGATACGGTTTTCTTCGCATGTCGATACAGTTTTCGTTCTAACTCATTTGAGCTTGATACGGTTTTCTTCACATGTCAATATGGTTTTCGTTCTAACTCATTTGAGCTTGATACGGTTTTCTTCACATGTCAATATGGTTTTCGTTCTAACTCATTTGAGCTTGATACGGTTTTCATCGCATGTCAAAACTCATTTGGACTTGATACGGTTTTCTTAGCATGTCGATACGGTTTTCGTTCTAACTCATTTGAGCTTGATACGGTTTTCGGGGGGAAATGATCAATCTAGTTTTTGTTTTTAAATGATATTTAATGATGGGAAATCAGTTTGTTTCCGATAAGTTGTGTTTATTCATGTTGAAATTACATATATATCTAATGATTTGAAGTTAAATTACAGGTAAATTTGATAAAAGTGACAAAGGGAACTGTTAACAATGGCGTTCGGTTATACATGTGTATGTATGCGCTGCAGTTTTAAATGCAAAACACATAATAAAATATTGAAGTATGCATGCCAACAACATTAAATTTGAGTGCTGAAACGGGAAAGTTTGGTTATACGAAATAGACATTTTCATAATTAATGACACTTGATTTAAACAAAACATAAACGATATTGAAACAATGTACAGTGAAAATGCACCTCAATCAAAGAAACAAATAAGAACAGCTAGCCCGAATATAGGACATGACGATATTAATATGATCCAGCGAATACACATTCTGGTGACAAACTCTGCTCTCTATCATTATCTAAAATTTCTTCACGCTAAATCTCAGATATGTCTTAAATGGACCCATCTTCGGATATAGTTCTGCTTCATTAAGAAATGTAGTACTACTGTTAGCTGCAGTTTGAAAATTCATTTTATGTTTTAGATGAATTATAGAGAATTCACACTTAATTTCTTTTCATACTTTTACAGTTAAAACATGAAATGGTATTTTTTTTGTTTTCAATCATAAATTGATGGAAAAAAAGATGTCCCAGGGCTGCAACATCAAGCCCAGCACGATATGAATGATTGAACATTGATTATGGTGGACATTTGAGGCACATTATATAAAAATATGTCAATGATTTACAAGATAAGAAGCGGACACAATGTAAGTGAGACCTTGACCTTTAAGCTACAGAACTGGGTCTTGGGTGCGACACAACGTTTGGGTGCGACACAACGTTTGGGTGCGACACGTTTGATTATGACGAACATTAATTTTGTGCCATGATATTTCTAAATCTGTTAAGTGGTTAACATGATATGTAGCAGACACAAAACTGTGTACCTATTTCTGACCTTAAACATCTGTGCGACCTTGACATTTTAGACACTGAAATGCTTAAGTCTTAAGATTTCCCTTCGAAAAAGATATAACACCTAGTAACGTTTGATCTGCGCCTTATTATTTCAAATTTTAGAAATATTACAATTTTCAAGGCTTATGAAAGTTTGTAAAATGACATAAGCAAAACACTTCTAAATTCCCCGCTTACTTTGTGTAACTTCAACTTTTACAACTTTGAAACGGACTCCTCGATCTTACACTCGACACTAAGTCTCAATATAGTGAACTTTTGTGTGAGGTTATTTCAAAATCCCTCTATGTGCGATAAAGTTATAGAACGGACAAGATCAGAAGGTCGTGGAATTGATCTTTCGCCATGGCTATGTGTGGTGTCCTTGAGCAAGACACTTTTCCACATATGCTTAGTAGTGGTTCTAACCTGGAAGACTTAGAGCGTGATTTGCACAAGTTGTAACAATTTGTTTCACAATTGAAGTAAAATAAATAAGTTTAAACAAAGTAGACATTGTATTTTAAGTAATACAAAATGTATCTTATAATGTGAAAATGTCTTTAAAGATTCATAGATATTACACAAAAACATATTATTCATTAACAAAATGTAAATAATATTTCTGAATGAGTATTGAATACCGTATCGATCATTGACAAAAAACATATTGGCCATTTTCTAATAACATCGAAAACCGTATCACAGGAAATTTAAATTCAAATATATTGAAACTATTGCATTGTTAATCAAATGTTTTATGTAAAATACATTAAAATACATTGTATTTAACATTTAATTTATGATTGTTTAACAATAAATCACATTTTCTTGATGAAAACTAAGTTTTTGCAATTCCACTAGTTTTGTCGTTAAGTTTACAGATAACAAAGACATACACCATAAAAACAGTACCTACATAGTTCATATACATTATATTTATGTAATTTAAACTTTTTGACTAATATCGTGTATATTCATATTTATTTTATGAAAAATAATACCTTTAAATTCAGTAACCCTGTTAAAATGCGTCTTGCTCGAAAACCCGACAGCGAGAACCGTCTCGGTCGAAAACATAAATAGCAATATTGTTATATTCACTGTGATAATGAGATTATTTTTATCCATTTTAATAATTTTAATGTTTTTTAACAGCGTTTTTTTACCAACATATTCCATTTAATCTACAATTAATAGTTTTTATTAAACTTATGAAGTCAAGTTTTTTGAGAAAAACTAAAAGAATACAAATTGACATTTCTTTATTATTTGTCGGTGTTGTAAATCTATTACATCAATAGATTTATCAAAATGTATTGCTGGAGGCAGACCTCAGAATGAATCCGAGTAGAACCACTGTCCGTCTGCAACAAATGGCTAATGTTTCTCACATGAAGTTTTTGGACCGAGTTGGATTCAAAGCCATCACAAGATTGATGCCAATGATGTATATATCGACGAGGTCACATGACATTTCTTGGTCGCAAGACTAATGTGTCATCATACACCAGTTTCCTCATATTCACCATTGCTTTCTTCGCTTTCATCCTCAGTTCCTTCAGGTACATGTCTTTCATTCTCATTGGTGAAGTCCACTGTCACATGATCTGTTGCTGTTATCTCACTGGCTGGCTGAACTGACATATGATTTGCTACAGTACTTTCATTGGCTGTCTGCACCACAGTGGCCACCGTCTTACTTGGCAATGTCATTTTCATGTACCCTAAATTATTTTCCTGACAAGCCAAATCAATCACATGACCCTGAACTGAATTTTCATTGGTTATTGTGCAGTGTGGTTCTAAGGGATTGTTTGAATCAAACTGAGGTATGATTCACAGATGTATGCATGGAAGAATTCTTTAAATCTCTGTGGACCTATTGGTCTATGTTTCTGCACCAAGATGCCCCCACCCCCACATTCACCCATCAGCGGAAGTCGTGCTGCATTCATCCTTACGTCCTGTTTCCTGTGCATACGGTCCCCTGTCTAAAACCCATTGGAGATTCATTTCTGGCGAGTGGTTGTGGGATGCATGCGTGTGTACGTGCATGTGTGTTTAATACAAATATAAATAACAACCATAAACTTACTTAAATGCAGGATACCCGTGAAAGTTCGATGTTTCATACATCGTATGGTTTTGCAAGTAAATTTAGTTTAAACTTATTTATTTTACTTCGATTGTGAAACAAGTTATTACAACTTAGATAAATCACGCTCGGAGTATTTTTGGGAAGAACCATTTATAAGCACATGAGGATAAAGTGTCTTGCTCAAAGCCGTGGCGGAGGATCGAACCAACGAAAAATTATATATAAAGTTATGTTATAAATACATGTTCAAAGTTACGTGATAAATACATGTTAAAAGTTACGTGATAAATACATGTTCAAAGTTGCGTGATTAATACATGTTCAAAGTTACGTGATAAATACATGTTCAAAGTTACGTGATAAATACATGTTTAAAGTTACATGTTCAAAGTTTCGTGATAAATACCTGTTCAAAGTTACGTGATAAATACATGTTCAAAGTTACGTTATAAATACATGTTTAAAGTTACATGTTCAAAGTTACGTGATAAATACATGTTCAAAGTTACGTGATAAATACATGTTTAAAGTTACATGTTCAAAGTTACGTGATAAATACATGTTCAAAGTTACGTGATAAATACATGTTTAAAGTTACATGTTCAAAGTTACGTGATAAATACATGTTCAAAGTTACGTGATAAATACATGTTTAAAGTTACATGTTCAAAGTTACGTGATAAATACATGTTCAAAGTTACGTGATAAATACATGTTTAAAGTTACATGTTCAAAGTTACGTGATAAATACATGTTCAAAGTTACGTGATAAATACATGTTTAAAGTTACATGTTCAAAGTTTCGTGATAAATTCATGTTCAAAGTTACGTGATAAATACATGTCTAAAGTTACATGTTTAAAGTTTCGTGATAAATACCTATTCAAAGTTACGTGATAAATACATGTTCAAAGTTACGTGATAAATACATGTTTAAAGTTACATGTTCAAAGTTTCGTGATAAATACCTGTTCAAAGTTACGTGATAAATACATGTTTAAAGTTACGTGATAAATACATGTTTAAAGTTACATGTTCAAAGTTTCGTGATAAATACCTGTTCAAAGTTACGTGATAAATACATGTTAAAAGTTACGTGATAAATACATGTTCAAAGTTACGTGATTAATACATGTTCAAAGTTACGTGATAAATACATGTTCAAAGCTATATTGAAGCATTTTTAATATATTTGATAAATTATGTTCAAAAATATAAAATGAAAATATGTTAAAAATAATGTTATAAAAATATGTTCAAAGGTATTTGAAACAAAAACTATGTTAAGTAATAAATCCTACTTAAAATTATGTGATAAAATCCTATCCAAGTTGTGTGATGACAACATATTCAAATTTATATAATAAGAATATTTTCAGAGCTACGTAATCACATCTATTCAATGTTATGTGAAAAAACAAACAATGCAAAACTATGTGATACGAACAGTTACCAAAGTTGTGTGATAAACACCTTTTCAAAGTTATGTGATAAACACGTGGCCAAAGAACGTGTTCTCTGATATAATACTTTTTCTGTACATCTACTATAATATTCTATATATTGATTATACAAAATTCAACCATTTTCTGCATTCGGTGACCAGTATTCGTTTGTTGAATTACAACAGTTTCATTGAGTATTGTATCCTTTATATTTATTTGTTACATATTGTATTATGTACACTTTCAGATGATGACAAAAAGGAAATCTGATACTGAACTGCACACCATTGTGGATAAATACTAAATATATATCTACACAACCATAAATACATACCCATATGACAATACGGGGTCATTCAGTACATCACAGTCAGCTGAAACAAGCCAATCACAGTTAACAAAGTGTATTTTAAATTAGCCAATCGCAGTCAACAACGTGGTTTTAAATTAGCCAATCGAAGTCAACAAAGTGGATTGTGAATTAGCTAATCCCAGTCAATGGAATGGTTTTAAATTAGCCAATCGCAGTCAACACAGTGGTTTCACTCTTCAAGCGGCTGTCGAGCAGGACGGACGTCTCCTGGGCAAGCTCCAGCCTTCTAAGTGGGTCACGGTCCCTCCACGTTTACATGGAGGGATTTTTAACGAATAATCGTTTTTATGTTTTTAACATCGTGTTAAAAAGTGTCGTTTTAAATAATCAACAAGAATCAGCATGCTACAATAGTACTACATCTCCAAGAAACATCTTTTGACGGGAACCTCCATATCATCAGAATCAACTTAGCTAAAAAAATGGACTTCAAGAATCATCTCTAATCAACTTATCTACTAGAATCTTCCAGAATCTTCATCGTCGGGCTACTCGTCTAGTTGACAGCTTCTGTCTCATATCGCTTTAATGCAATGCTTCAAGCTCAGCGGGTTGAGATTAACCCAGTCATCAGCAACCTTAAACTCGACAACAGATCTTAACAACTGGATCAAACATGGAAGATTGAACATCATATCGCCAAGAACCAACTTAGAGAATAATCATCTTATCCAGCCAGTGGTGCAACACCGGGAGGAGTAGCGAACCTGCCGATGCTGTCCACTGGCATCGTAATCTACTTATCCTGCTCGCCAAAAAGCCTATAGCTAAGTGCGAGGGTAAAGAAACACTTAACAACAATCAACACAGTGGATTTTAAATAGGCCCATCGCAGTCAACAGAGTGGATTTTAAATTAACCAATCGCAGTCAACAGAGTGGATTTAAATTAGCCAATCGCAGTCAACAGCGTGTATTTTAAATTAGCCAATCACAGTCAACAGAGTTAAAAGACAATATCACCAAGTTGAACATTTTTAACGAAGATTCAGCAGGCGGTACTTTAATAATACGATGGAAGAATTTTATTTTACGAGATTGGTGTGTCATAGTAGAATACAACATCTATGCTGAAACTGCCTACAATACAGAGAAAAACACTTTAATATCAAAACATGCTGTCGACATTCAGAGCACCCGTTGGTATACTGGTAAGAAGGACTATTCCAGAATATATGCGCGCGTTGGACAGTCACCCAGAAAAAAAAAGTGTTTTAGTGGAATGAAATTGTTTTACTTCTTTGAAAATGAGGGCGGACTCTATGTAGATCAAATTATGTTACAACATCAATTCATGTACAGATGTTTTGAAAACAATGTGTGCTTTCGGAAAGAGCACACACTTCAGAACCGCTCAATATAAAACGTGTTTAAAAGCCTACTTGGAAATCGGACGGTACAACAATACAATCATTTACTGCCGATACAGTACAAACAAGGACGAAAAAGACATATACGTCCTTGTTACAAGTAAATACATTCGGATAAAAATGCTAGACTTTAGATGGAAAAAAACTTACATAAAGGATGTGCACTTGTAGTGCAAGAACGGTAAGCTATATTTTAAGAAGAAATTCAACACAATTGACAGTTAGAGTCCTACAACATAATATGATTAACCAATGGAAAACGTGATTAGAGCATTTTGACTCGATTAGCCAATGGAAAGCCTGTTTAGAACATTCAGACAGGAACAGCCAATGGAAAGCCTGTTTAGAGTATTCAGATAGGATTAACCAATGGAAAGCCTGCTTAGAACATTTACCAATAGTGATGAAGAAGAACCAGACCGGGAAATGGAAGCTGATGGTACTGTGGTGGATATGGTACCCGGTATATCAGATTCCGGTGTTGTCATGGACGACAGCAGCGATTGGCTAGACACAGATAAACGGTTAGACAACAATAACGCTCTTAACCATGGTAACAGGATAAAACGGTATGGTGCGATTAATAAAAGTAGTAGGAAAATAGGTGAAACTCTTAATGATGAAACAATGTGTGATTTTGGAATGGAAAATGGCAAAGAACTAAAATTCACTAAATGTATTTTTAATACAGTATACTCACAAAATGAAACTGGTAAATCAAGTGTAAAGCAGTTTAGTGACAGTCTGTTGGAAGACAATAAACATTTAAATGATACAAGTCGACAGTGTTTGGATGACAATTCGCCAACTGAACATTGCCAATTGGTTGTTAACTTTTCTAAAAGCAGAAGAAAACAAGATCGATATGGTGAAACGTGTGGTTTTGCGAATGATGCAACTGTTTGTGTCGCCAAAAACGCAACAAGCCTTTTAATGCAGTGCACCAATGAACCAATTCCAATACCTTGTGATATTTCCAAATGAGAACAACAGAAAGAATCACGTGATCAAAATGTAACAAAATATGTCATAAAGACCCCGCGTAAAAGAAAACAACTTCGAATAAAGTCAATATGAAGAGACAGTGATGACGTCACTGACGACGATGAAGGTCTGGAAAAAGAAGCAGAAGTGCGACTTGAGAGCGCATACCAAGAATTAATTGATTATACCGAAAAGAATGAAAATATTGCATTAAAATGTAAACATTCAGAAGGAAAACATACCGTTGGTAACGAACCTTTTGAAGAAATGAACGTCATGCGGCATGAAATCAAACAAGACCACTATGTTCAAAACTTTGCATCAAGAAATCTCGCCGCAAGAACAAACCAACTATTTCCATATTACAAAATACTGTCACGAACAAGACTATATCGGACATAATAAATGAAACCAAATAGAATTCGAATATCCCCTGCACAACAAACAGGTACAGTCTTCATTTCTTGAAACAATTGCGTAAGGCCGAGGCGAAACGTAAAGCCAGTGAGCTAAAGGATAAGACAGCTGAAACAGAAACTGAGAAAATAGACGAACGTGCAATTGCTGACAAACCTTTTAAAGAGGATTCGCAGTCAGAAGATGAATATTTGTTTGACGGACGAAGGCTTAAAGCAGGCGAAGTTTATAGTGCAGGGACGACAGAATGTAACATTTGTTTGAAAACATTCGACAATGTCGGCACCTTCATGGCGCATTACATGTGTCACAGTTCGTTTGAAATGGAGCAGGCGGGACTTAGAATGTCGCTTATGTCCCGAGGTTTAAACAGTGAGTTGAACAGTACCGAAGAAGGGAGCGAGTTCCACATTGACAAACATTTATTATTTAGCAGCTTTGATGACCATCTGGACGACCAAACTCTACATGCGGCTGCGTACGATCTTCCTGGCCGAAATCTAGAGACATTAGATAAAGCGTTTACGGTAAATAGTCAATTTGATCAACACAATGATAAAACTGATAACCATTCTGAACAAATGACGGGTTGTTATGACGTCAACACCTATTTCTGCCATATATGTAACCAACGTTTCACTAACATTAATTCGTTACAATCTCACGTGACAGAACACGTGATGGATATAACCAAGCCCACAGAAACTAAACGTGACTACTACTGCGACATATGCCATAAAAATTTGATAGTGCTGGGTCGTTACTCGTGCCTGACGTGCAACAAATCTTTCCATGACAAAACAAGACTAACCACTCATATGAGAGTGCCTCAGGTGAATATTAAACTAGATTTGTTAAGAGCAGAATAGTGCTTCTGTAGTTTGGAATAAAAACAGTCAGATCTATTTGTTTAGTATGGTAGACAGTTTTATTTCTTTACTTTGATATACAGTCCACTTATTTAGTTTAATAGACAGTTTTATTTCTATAGTTTGATAGACAGTCTACTTCTATAGTTTGATAGACAGTCAATTTCTTAAGTATGATAGAAAGTCCACTTCTTTAGTTTGATAGCCAGTCTACTTCCTTAGTTTGGTAGACCGTCTACTTCTTTAGTTTGATAGAGAGTTTACGTCTTTAGTTTGATAGACAGTCTACTTCTATAGTTTAGTAGACAGTCTACTTCTTTAATATGGTAGACAGTCTACTTCTATAGTTTGATAGACAGTCTACGTCTATAGTTTAATAGACAGTCTACTTCTATACTTTGGTAGACAGTCTACCTTTATAGTTTCGTAGACAGCCTACTTCTATAGTTTGATAGACAGTCTACGTCTATAGTTTAATAGACAGTCTACTTCTATACTTTGGTAGACAGTCTACCTTTATAGTTTCGTAGACAGCCTACTTCTATAGTTTGGTAGACAGTCTACTTCTTTAATTTAACAGTAAGTCTACTTCTATAGTTGGATAAACAGTCTACTTCTATAGTTTGATAGACAGCCTACTTTTTTAGTTTGATAGACAGTCTACGTCAATAGTTTGGTAGGCAGTCTACTTCTTTAGTTAGTTAGACAGTCTAATTCTTTAGTTTGATAGACAGTTTACGTATTTAGTTTGATAGACGGTCTACTTCTATTGTTTGGTAGGCAGTCTACTTCTATAGTTTGGTAAACAATCTACTTCTTTAGTTCGATAGACAGTCTACTGTTATAGTTTGGTAGACAGTCTACATCTTTACTTTGGTAGACATTCTACTTCTATAGTTTGGTAGACAGCCTACTTCTATAGTTTGGTAGAGAGTATACTTCTATAGTTTGGTAGACAGTCTACTTCTTTAGTTTGATAGACAGTCTACTTCTATAGCTGGATAGACAGTCTACTTCTATAGTTTGATAGAAAGTTTACTTCTTTAGTTTGATAGACAGTCTACTTATATAGTTTGGTAGACATTCTACTTCTATAGTTTGATAGACAGTCTACATTTTATGTTTGATAGACAGTATACTTCTATAATTGGATAGACAGTCTAATTCTTTAGTTTGATAGAAAGTTAACTTCTTTAGTTTGATAGACAGTCTACTTCTACAGTTTGGTAGACAGTCTACTCCTTTAGTTTGATAGACCGATACTTCTATAGTTTGGTAGAAAGTTTAGTTCTATAGTTTGTTTTACAGCCTACTTCCATAGTTTGGTAGATAGCCTACTTATATAGATTGATAGACATCCTACTTCTATAGTTGGTAGACAGGCTACTTCAATAGTTTGGTAGAAAGTTTGGTTCTATTGTTTGGTAGACAGTCTACTTCTATAGTTTGGTAGACAGCCTACTTTTATAGTTGGATAGACAGTCTACATATATAGATTGGTAGACAGCCTATTTCTATAGTTTAATAGCCAGGCTACTTATATAGTTTGGTAGACAGCCTACCTCAATAGTTTGATAGAGAGGCTACTTCTATAGTTTGGTAGACAACCTACTTTTATAGTTTGGTAGACAGCCTACTTATATAGTTTGGTAGACAGTCTACTTTAAATGTTTGACAGACAGTCTAATTTTATTGTTTGAAAGACAGTCTTTTTCTATTGTTTAATAGATAGTCTACTTCTAAATTTTGGTAGACAGTCTACTTCCTTAGTTTGATAGACCGTCTACTTCTTTAGTTTTATAGATAGTTTACGTCTTTAGTTTGATAGACAGTCTACTTCTATAGTTAAGAAGACAGTCTGCTTCTTTACTTTGGTAGACAGTCTACTTCTATAGTTTGGTAGACAGTCTACTTCTTTAGTCTGGTAGACTTTGTTGCTTCTTTAGTAATGTAGACTTTGTTGCTTCTTTAGTGAGATAGACTTTGTTGCTTCTTTAGTAAGGTAGTCTTTGTTGCTTCTTTAGTAATGTAAACTGTGTTGGTTCTTTAGTAAGGTAGACTTTGTTGCTGCTTTAGTAATGTAAACTTTGTTTCTTCTTTAGTAAGGTAGTCTTTGTTGTTTCTTTGGTAATGTAGACTTTGTTGCTTCTTTAGTAATGAAGACTTTGTTGCTTTTTAGTTATGTTGACTTTATTGCTTCTTTAGTAGTCTTTGTTGCTTCTTTATTAGTGTAGACTTTGTTGCTGATTTTGTAAGGTAGTCTTTGTTGCTTCTTTAGTAAGGTAGTCTTTGTTACTTCTTAAGTAAGGTATACTTTGTTGCTTCTTTTGTAATGTAAACTGTGTTGGTTCTTTAGTAAGGTAGTCTTTGTTGCTTCTTTAGTAATGCAGACTTTGTTGCTTCTTTTATAATGTAGACTTTGTTGCTTCTTTAGTGATGTTGACTTAAAGGCTTCTTTAGTAAGGTAGTCTTTGTTGTTTATTTGGTAATGTAGACTTTGTTGCTTCTTTAGTAATGTAAACTTAGTTGCTTCTTTTGATATATTGACTTTGTTGCTTCTTTAGTAAGGTATGTTTTGTTGCTTCTTTAGTAACGTAGACTTTGTTGCTTCTTTAGTAAGGTAGTCTTTGTTGCTTCTTTATTAAAGTAGTCTTTGTTGCTGATTTTGTAAGGTAGTCTTTGTTGCTTCTTTAGTAATGTAGTCTTTGTTACTTCTTAAGTATGGTATACTTTGTTGCTTCTTTAGTAATGTAAACTGTGTTGCTTCTTTAGTAAGGTAGTCTTTGTTGCTTCTTTAGTAATGTAAACTGTGTTGGTTCTTTAGTAAGGTAGTCTTTGTTGCTTCTTTAGTAATGTATAATTTGTTGCTTCTTTTGTAAGGTAGTCTTTGTTGCTTCTTTAGTAATGTAGACTGTGTTCTTTCTTTTATAATGTAGACTGTGTTGCTTCTTTAGTAATGTAGACTTTGTTGCTTCTTTAGTGATGTTGACTTGAAGGCTTCTTTAGTAAGTTAGTCTTTGTTGTTTCTTTTGTAAGGTAGTCTTTGTTGCTTCTTTATTAGTGTAGACTTTGTTGCTGATTTTGTAAGGTAGTCTTTGTTGCTTCTTTAGTAATGTAGACTTTGTTGCTTCTTTTATAATGTAGACTTTTTGCTTCTTTAGTGATGTTGACTTGAAGGCTTCTTTAGTAAGGTAGTGTTTGTTGTTTCTTTGGTAATGTAGACTTTGTAGCTTCTTCAGTAATGTAGACTTTGTTGCTTCTTTTGTTATGTTGACTTTGTTGCTTCTTTAGTTACGTAAGTTTTGTTGCTTCTTTAGTAATGTAGACTTTGTTGCTTCTTTAGTAAGGTAGTCTTTGTTGCTTCTTTAGTAATGTATAATTTGTTGCTTCTTTTGTAAGGTAGTCTTTGTTGCTTCTTTTATAATGTAGACTGTGTTGCTTCTTTAGTAATGTAGACTTAGTTGCTTCTTTTGTTATGTTGACTTTGTTGCTTCTTTAGTAAGGTAAGTTTTGTTGCTTCTTTAGTAATGTAGACTTTGTTGCTGATTTTGTTAGGTAGTCTTTGTTGCTTCTTTAGTAAGGTAGTCTTTGTTACTTCTTAATTAAGGTATACTTTGTTGCTTCTTTAGTAATGTAAACTGTGTTGCTTCTTTAGTAAGGTAGTCTTTGTTGCTTCTTAAGTAAAGTAGACTTTGTTGCTTCTTTTATAATGTAGACTTTGTTGCTTCTTTAGTGATGTTGACTTGAAGGCTTCTTTAGTAAGGTAGTCTTTGTTGTTTCTTTTATAATATAGACTTTGTTGCTTCTTTAGTAATGTAGACTTTGTTGTTTCTTTTATAATATAGACTTTGTTGCTTCTTTAGTAATGTAGACTTTGTTGCTGCTTTAGTAAGGTAGTCTTTGTTGTTTCTTTGGTAATGTAGACTTTGTTGCTTCTTTAGTAATGTAGACTTAGTTGCTTCTTTTGATATATTGAGTTTGTTGCTTCTTTAGTAAGGTATGTTTTGTTGCTTCTTTAGTAATGTAGACTTTGTTGCTTCTTTAGTAAGGTAGTCTTTGTTGCTTCTTTAGTAATGTAGACTTTGTTGCTTCTTTTATAATGTAGACTTTGTTGCTTCTTTTATAATGTAGACTTTGTTGCTTCTTTTGTTATGTTGACTGTGTTGCTTCTTTAGTAAGGTAAGTTTTGTTGCTTCTTTAGTAATGTAGACTTTGTTGCTTATTTAGTAAGGTAGTCTTTGTTGCTTCTTTTTTAATGTAGACTTTGTTGCTGATTTTGTAAGATATACTTTGTTGCTTCTTTAGTAATGTAAACTGTGTTGCTTCTTCAATAAGGTAGTCTTTGTTGCTTCTTTAGTAATGTAGACTTTGTTGCTTCTTTTATAATGTAGACTGTGTTGCTTCTTTAGTGATGTTGACTTGAAGGCTTCTTTAGTAAGGTAGTCTTTGTTGTTTCTTTGGTAATGTAGACTTTGTTGCTTCTTTAGTAATGTAGACTTAGTTGCTTCTTTTGTTATGTTGACTTTGTTGCTTCTTTAGTAAGGTAAGTTTTGTTGCTTATTTAGTAACGTAGACTTTGTTGCTTCTTTAGTAAGGCAGTCTTTGTTGCTTCTTTATTAAGGTAGTCTGTGTTGCTGATTTTGTAAGGTAGTCTTTGTTGCTTCTTTAGTAATGTAGTCTTTGTTACTTCTTAAGTATGGTATACTTTGTTGCTTCTTTAGTAATGTAAACTGTGTTGCTTCTTTAGTAAGGTAGTATTTGTTGCTTCTTTAGTAAGGAAGACTTTGTTGCTTCTTTAGTAATGTAGACTGTGTTGCTTCTTTAGTAATGAAGACATTATTGCTTCTTTATTTTGTTAGACTTTGTTGCTTCTTTAGTATGGTCATAAGGTAGACATTGTTTCGTCTTTTGGTCTATGGACAGTTCTACATATTTAGGCAGTTTTACTTCATTATAAAAACAAATTAGACAGCGCCACATATTAGTTTGAGTGTTTTCAGTTTCATATTATTATTGTCAAACAGGAGAACTAATGTTAACCGAGATAATGTCGAGATTTTTTATCTGAAATTTGACAATATTACTTTCAGTCAAATGAATGTTATATTAATTTTACTATCCCGAACAAAGTAGTTACGGCTATAATAAAGTGTATTTTATTCATATTTATTTGCACTGTACGCCATCTTCCATATATGAAAAATCAGATCTATTTATAAACGTGTTACAGTTTAGAAACTGTTACCCGTTGATGCAGTTGATATCACTGTGACATCATTTTATAAAGACGGGAGCGGGTAGCTGTTATTCGATGGCGAATTCGGAATTGATATTCAGTGTTTGACATGACGTTAAATAATAACGACTGATTCATTAATATAGTAAACCGTTTTAACAATTACCAGTAATAGAAAAAAACGGAACACACACTAATTATCATATATCTTTCAACAGGAGAAAAAACATTTAATTGTAACATATGAGAACGAAGAGCGACTTGTTACGACATATGAAGGTGCACGGGGCGACGGAAAGCATCTCCGACTTCGAAGACTCGTGCAGTCAAATAATAGATATGTAATATCCTTATAAATGACAACCCCTTAAAGGGTTAAAGGGACAAACGGGAGTTTCTGTTAAAGGGGCACGTTACAATTTTCTGTTAAAGGGACATACGGTAATTTGCTGTTAAAGGGGCACGTTACAATTTTCTGTTAAACGGACATACGGTAATTTTCTGTTAAAGGGACATACAGTAATTTTCTGTTAAAGGGACACGTTACAATTTTCTGTTAAAGGACATACGGTAATTTTCTGTTAAAGGGGAACGTTACAATTTTTTGTTAAAGGGACATACGATAATTTTCTGTTAAACGGACATACGGTAATTTTCTGTTAAAGGGACATACAATAATTTTCGGTTAAAAGGGACACGTTACAGTTTTCTGTTAAAGGACATACGGTAATTTTCTGTTTAAGGGGCATACGATAATTTTCTGTAAAAGGGGCACATTACAATTTTCTGTTAAAGATATATATATATATATATATATATCTAGACATGGTGCAAAATAATAATATAATCAGAACCCGTTTGTTTCCGCCACATCAGAACACAGACTGTCGGACGGACGGGTTTATCCACCGAAATCCTTTCAGAGCTACTACTTTTGTCAAAATAAAACATAGAATCATAACCACCTTAAACCTGACATTATTGACTCTTAACGACGTCATACCCAATATGTCAATCAATAACAGAAAACGTTAAATCAACCCAATTTTCACAGTTTTTATCGATCAATGAACACGCAAACATATTCCGAAAATATATTTTAACCCGAAAAAGGCATTCAGGCTTTTGTCACACTATTAAATTTTACTTAAATACCTTAAAAACTTAACTTACTTTTGACTGCTTATTCTAATATTCTTTAATCCATGTCAATGAAACCTTATGCAGTTTTTTTCTGAATTCTGCCTAAAACCATGGTCATCTGGATGTTTTTGTTTTATTTAAATTTTTCTTTATGAAATAGAAGCCGGGACACACAGAACACCAGAGATCCAGATATTGTTTTTATTAAATAACGCAAAAAAAATGATAAGGTGAGGGATTTTTTATTTTTATTTCCAGATTATCGAAAATGTTGGGAACTTTGCATGAGGTCTACGATCCATTAGTCAGTGTAAAATTGAACAACTTAGGATTTCCATTTGTTCATTTAATAATGTGTTACAATACCGTGAAAGTGGTCCAGTTATACAGCGTCCGTCTCACATGACGACGCCTTGTTGGGTCGAATACCGTCTGGTTGATACTGAATACTTGAACATTTTACTAGAAGCCTCCTCGCTTTGCATTCATCATTTGGAGTAGTTGTAGGTTTGATAAACCCGGTGTCTGGGTGGGGTATCAAACCATGTAATTCTCGTGTCTTGGTGGGGTATCAAACCATGTAATTCTCGTGTCTGGGTGGGGTATCAAACCATGTAATTCTCGTGTCTGGGTGGGGTATCAGACCATGTAATTCTCGTGTCTGGGTGGGGTATCAAACCATGTAATACTCGTGTCTGGGTGGGGTATCAAACCATGTAATTCTCGTGTCTGGGTGGGGTATCAGACCATGTAATTCTCGTGTCTGGGTGGGGTATCAGACCATGTAATACTCACGTCTGGGTGGGGTATCAAACGATGTAATTCTCGTGTCTGGGTGGGGTATCAGACCATGTAATTCTCGTGTCTGGGTTGGGTATCAAACCATGTAATACTCGTGTCTGGGTGGGGTATCAAACCATGTAATTCTCGTGTCTGGTGGGGTATCAAACCATGTAATTCTCGTGTCTGGGTGGGATATCAAACCATGTAATACTCGTGTCTGGGTGGGGTATCAAACCATGTAATTCTCGTGTCTGGGTGGGGTATCAGACCATGTAATTCTCGTGTCTGGGTGGGGTATCAAACCATGTAATTCTCGTGTCAGGGTGAGTTATCAAACAATGTATTTCCCGTGTCTGGGTGGGGTATCAAACCATGTAATTCTCGTGTCTGGGTTGGATATCAAACCATGTAATTCTCGTGTCTGTGTGGGATATCAAACCATGTAATTCCCGTGTCAGGGTGGGGTATCAAACCATGTAATTCTCGTGTCTGGGTGGGATATCAAACCATGTAATTCTCGTGTATGGGTGAGGTATCAAACCATGTAATTCTCGAACATGATATTCCATTGTGACAGCACTTAGAACAATGATTATGCCACAAGTAGAAACCGTCGTGTATGACTGGAAACTTGTGGAAAACGACGTTAAACGTCATACGACAACAACAACAACAACAACAACAACAACAACAATATTGTACAACGAAACACTTCGTCTGCAACAATATTTAAATTAATATTATAGACACACTCATCGGAAAAAGGTGTGGTCATGATTGAAGTTTTGGTAAACACTATTTTGAAGAGGTCACCTGACTCCGGTTTTAAAGATAATTGGGATAATGTTACCTCTACATTTTAAAACTAAGGGGACTCTGATCAAATTACCCACTAAGCCATCCGGAATACTTCATAAGGTCATGGACAAAAGTGCTGAATATATAGACGGACCTTTATCAAAATAGAGAAAAAACGATAACTCTTATAAAATGGTACTCTTAAACAGTTGCGGTTAACTCCCTTAGTAGCGTAAAGGTTTTAGATCAACACAAGCATGGTGCTTATCACCATGTGTTCGATTCGGCTTACTGGCTAATGGTCACCTGACCCCATCTGGTCACGTGACACAATGAAAAGTGTTCTTCACAGGAAGATATCCATCAGCTAGGATAAAAACCAGCTGGATATATTTCGAGTGTACAACACTGGTATTGTGCCATATGACAAGATTGCATCTGGTGACCACAAAATAGCCAATCAGCTGAAGAAGGCGATACGAGATAATCCTTTAGCGTCGTACAATCTCCTTGGGAAATGTCATCGTACCATGGTTTCCATTTCTGTGTGTCGTTGTACCGTTACTAAACGTCGCCGAGCCATATGTACCATCAGTGTCATACGTATCATCGGTTGTCGTACAATGTATTATGCCAATGTGCAAATGTTCATTGCCAGGTCGTTGTATCAGTAGATCATCAGCCATTATCGTTGTACCATAATTATAATTCTCCGTGCCATGTATCATCAGTAGTCGTACCATTAAACGTGGCTGCGCCATATGTATCATCAGTCGTCGTAGCTTCACCATGTGTCGCTGCACCATATGCTTATTGGGCCAATTATGACAACCCATACCGTTGTCACCTTTGCGCCATTTGTATCACTTTATATAGTCCACAATATAATTTATTATACTGGTTTCAACCAAGTCCGTTGCGTTGATATCAGTCACCGTCGATATCAGATACACCGTTGATATCTGATATCTGATTCACCGTTGATATCGAATTCCACCAAATTCCACCGCCGAAATTAATTCCACCGTCGATATTGAATTCTATCGTCGATATTGAATTCCACCGTCGATATCGAATTCCATCGTGTGTATTGAATTCAATCGTCGATATTGTCGTAGCCTCCTGTATCAGCACCGACGAAGTTGCTGAATCATCGTGTCCCTAACTCGGGATTGACTTGTCGTCGTGCTACCATTTCTTCTGCTTCTGAACCGTTTCTGCCATTCTCCATTACCGTTCACAGGCTTCGTGGAATCATGCTTCAATAAACATTCTCAATTTACGAGCTCTATAATAATACTTATTTCTTTCCTAATATAAACATTCTATAAATGATAGCACCCCTTTGTCTATAAAAAGCACATGACTACTTTTTTGAGTTATGGTCAAATAATTTTCAATCCCGCTAAGTTTGTCAAAACTTATTACTATAAAAAAATTCAAAATGCTTGTTTCCCCTTAAATTAGTACTTATTGATTAATTCCTCAATTTTTGTAAGGTTATTTCTTTCCAGATATCAATGTTTATGTAATGCATACTATTTTTAGTAATTTCGCAAATTGTCAGATATATTTCACACATTTCCTTACTGCATCTTTATTACGGGTTATTACATAACATTCATTTAATGTGCGTCCTGCATTATCTCTTTATTCATAGGCATTTCGATAGTTATAAACTCATCTTATTTCAAATTCATTACTTTTTATTTATTATAATTATTATCAGAGGTGTAACTTAGTGTAAATCGAAAAGCCTGTTATGAACCAATTGAAACAACTTTGTGGTCTTAATCTAACATATTTGAGAGAGCGCTGAATAAAACCTTCAGCTTCTTTTGAGTTATATATTCCTTACTGCTACTGCTACTACTACCACTACTATCACTGCTACTACTGAAACTCGTTTTCTTTGTAGACCTAAATTTTTAAGTTTCTTTAACATAATTAATGTCCATTTCTACTTCCTTCTTCGTAGACCTAATTTTCTTAGGTTTAAGGACATAGTTAATGTCCATATCTACTCGCGGTTCAAAATCACTGTCTACTTCTGGATCTCTAACTCCAGAGTTATTAACTCTTGATAACTCAGCTTCACTTCTATTCTCTTCTGAATCAGACATATTTATTTGTTCCCGTCTTTTAGACGTTTTGAATGAACCTTCTGACTTCAGAGATACGTCAGTATCTGTGTTATTACTTCTGCTACCGTCACTGTCACTGTCACTTCTTTTTATCTGCTTAATACTGTTATTCCGTTCTCTAAGCCTTCTGGAAAGTTTCATTATAGTAAGATTTTCTTCACTGGAAAAACTGTCTCTTACCTTTAATCTCGCTACTAGCCCACAGATAGAATCTCTACCTTTCGGTAAATCTACCTTCTCTAAATTTACAGGGTTTATATGTCAAGCATAACTTTCTCTTGTCTTCCAATCTATTGTATTTACTAAGAAAGCTCTATCACCTACACTTATTTCTGAGGACTGTTCCTCGGTTTCATTATCATGAGAACTCACTTCCGGTACTCGTTAGTATAGGTCACTTACAATATTGTCTTTCCTAGGGATGTGTTTTATCTCTACATCATATGACTGAATAAGTAACCCCCACATCGCTACCTTACAATTATTAAATTGCTGTTTCTCAAGAATATATTGTAATGGTTTATGGTCAGTGTAAATCAGTACGTAAAACCCATGCAAATAATGAAGAAAGTGTGTCACAGCTTAAACTAGTGAAAACATATACTTTTCAAGTTTTTTTGGCCACTTGATTTGCGTACGCGATAATATTTGAGAAAGGAAGTACAAGGGTTTTTCTACATCTTTTCCCGTTTCATCTTTATCTTCTCGACATAACATACCTCCCGTCGATTTTTTGCTAGCGTCCGTATACAAAATGAATCTCTTATTCATGTCGGGATAAACTAATAATGGAACTTCTGCTAAACTTGTTTTTAATGTTTCAAATGCTAATTGACAATTCTCATCCCATTTAAACCTAGCATTTTTTCTTGTCATATTAACAAGTGGTTCTGCTATTTTGATAAAATTTGGTACAAATCGTCTATAATAGCCAAGCATAGCTACAAACCTATGGACCGCTTTAACTGTAGTGGGTGGAGCTTACCCTTTTATCGCTTGTATTTTTTGTACATCTGGTTTAATTCCATCTTTGTTAAAAATAAACCCCGAGTGTTTAGTTTCAGGTTTCATAAACTGACACTTACTTAATTTCATTTTTAACTTGTGTTCTTTTAACCTGTCTAGTACCATTTTCAAATGTACTAAATGTTCTTCAAAAGTCTAACTTAAAATTATGATGTCATCCACATATGTGATCGTACAATATTCTAACAGGTTCAGCGCGCGTCATAACTTTGAATAATAGCTCGCTGATGATTTTAGACCAAACAGAGCCGGATTCCATTCCACAAGATATTTAGGAGTGCTAAATGCTGTTTTCGAATATACAACAAATCACACAGCCCCTAGTCTTAATCACGCTCCTGCTTCACCAAGAGGTTTAGGTATACACAACAAATCATACAGCCCCTAGTATTAATGACGCTCCTGCTTCACCAAGATGTTTAGGTATATACAACAAATCACACAGCCCATAGTCTTAATCACGCTCCTGCTTCACCAAGATGTTTAGGTATATACAACAAATCACACAGCCCCTAGCCTTAATCACGCTCCTGCTTCACCAAGATGTTTAGGTATACACAACAAACCACACAGCCCCTAGTCTTAATCACGCTCCTGCTTCACCAAGCTGTTTAGGTATATACAACAAATCACACAGCCCATAATCTTAATCACGCTCCTGCTTCACCAAGCTGTTTAGGTATATACAACAAATCACACAGCCCCTAGTCTTAATCACGCTCCTGCTTCACCAAGATATTCAGGTATATACAACAAATCACACAGCCCCTGGTCTTAATCACGGTCCTTCTTCATCAAGATGTTTATGTATACACAACAAATCACACAGCCCCTAGTCTTAATCACGCTCCTGCTTCACCAAGATGTTTATGTATATACAACAAATCACACTGTCACCGGTCTTAATCACGCTCCTGCTTCACAAAGATATTTAGGTATATACAACAAATCACACAGCGCCTAGTCTTAATCAAGCTCCTACTTCACCAAGATACCAAGATATTCAGGTATATACAACAAATCACACAGACCCTAGCCTTAATCACACTCCTGCTTCACCAAGATATTTAGGTATATACAACAAATCACACAGTTTCTACTCTTAATCACGCTCCTGCTTCACCAAGATATTTAGGCATATACAACAAATCCCACAGTCCCTAGGCTTAATCACGCTCCTGCTTCACCAAGATGTTTATGTATATACAACAAATCACAAAGCCCCTAGTCTTAATCACGCTCCTGCTTCACCAAGATATTTAGGTATATACAACAAATCACACAGTTTCTACTCTTAATCACGCTCCTGCTTCACCAAGATATTCAGGTATATACAACAAATCACACAGCCTCTAGTCTTAATCACGCTCCTGCTTCACCAAGATGTTTAGGTATATACAACAAATCACACTGTCACTGGTCTTAATCACGCTCCTGCTTCACCAAGATATTTAGGTATATACAACAAATCAAACAGTTTCTACTCTTAATCACGCTCCTGCTTCACCAAGATATTTAGGCATATACAACAAATCCCACAGTCCCTAGGCTTAATCACGCTCTTGCTTCACCAAGATATTTAGGTATATACAACAAATCACACAGCCCCTAGTCTTAATCACGCTCCTGCTTCACCAAGATGTTTAGGTATACACAACAAATCACACAGCCCCTAGACTTAATCACGCTCCTGCTTCTCCAAGATCTTTAGGTATATACTACAAATCACACAGCCTCTAGTCTTAATCACGCTCCTGCTCCACCAAAATGTTTAAATATATACAACAAATCACACAGACCCTAGTCTTAATCACGCTCCTGCTTCACCAAGAGGTTTAGGTATACACAACAAATCATACAGCCCCTAGTATTAATGACGCTCCTGCTTCACCAAGATGTTTAGGTATATACAACAAATCACACAGCCTCTAGTCTTAATCACGCTCCTGCTTCACCAAGATGTTTAGGTATATACAACAAATCACACAGCCCCTAGTCTTAATCACGCTCTTGCTTCACCAAGCTGTTTAGGTATATACAACAAATCACACAGCCCATAGTCTTAATCACGCTCCTGCTTCACCAAGCTGTTTAGGTATATACAACAAATCACACAGCCCCTAGTCTTAATCACGCTCCTGCTTCACCAAGATATTCAGGTATATACAACAAATCACACAGCCCCTGGTCTTAATCACGCTCCTGCTTCATCAAGATGTTTATGTATACACAACAAATCACACAGCCCCTAGTCTTAATCACGCTCCTGCTTCACCAAGATGTTTATGTATATACAACAAATCACACTGTCACTGGTCTTAATCACGCTCCTGCTTCACAAAGATATTTAGGTATATACAACAAATCACACAGCGCCTAGTCTTAATCAAGCTCCTACTTCACCAAGATACCAAGATATTCAGGTATATACAACAAATCACACAGACCCTAGCCTTAATCACACTCCTGCTTCACCAAGATATTTAGGTATATACAACAAATCACACAGTTTCTACTCTTAATCACGCTCCTGCTTCACCAATATATTTAGGCATATACAACAAATCACACAGACCCTAGCCTTAATCACACTCCTGCTTCACCAAGATATTTAGGTATATACAACAAATCACACAGTTTCTACTCTTAATCACGCTCCTGCTTCACCAATATATTTAGGCATATACAACAAATCCCACAGTCCCTAGGCTTAATCACGCTCCTGCTTCACCAAGATATTTGGGCATATACAACAAATCACACAGACCCTAGTCTTAATCACGCTCCTGCTTCACCAATATATTTAGGCATATACAACAAATCACACAGACCCTAGCCTTAATCACACTCCTGCTTCACCAAGATATTTAGGTATATACAACAAATCACACAGTTTCTACTCTTAATCACGCTCCTGCTTCACCAATATATTTAGGCATATACAACAAATCCCACAGTCCCTAGGCTTAATCACGCTCCTGCTTCACCAAGATATTTGGGCATATACAACAAATCACACAGACCCTAGTCTTAATCACGCTCCTGCTTCACCAAGATGTTTAGGTATATACAACAAATCACGCAGTCCAAAGTCTTAATCACGCTCCTGCTTCACCAAGATGTTTAGGTATATACAACAAATCACGCAGTCCCAAGTCTTAATCACGCTCCTGCTTCACCAAGATGTTGAGGTATATACAACAAATCACACAGCCCCTAGTCTTAATCACGCTCCTGCTTCACCAAGATGTTTAGGTATACACAACAAATCACACAGCCCCTAAACTTAATCACGCTCCTGCTTCTCCAAGATCTTTAGGTAGATACTACAAATCACACAGCCTCTAGTCTTAATCACGCTCCAGCTTCACCAAAATGTTTAAATATATACAACAAATCACACAGCCTCAAGTCTTAATCACGCTCCTTCTTCACCAAGATGTTAAGGTATATACAACAAATCACACAGCCCCTAGACTTAATCAAGCTCCTGCTTCTTCAAGATATTTAGGTATATGCTACAAATCACACAGCCTCTAGTCTTAATCACGCTCCTGCTTCACCAAGATATTCAGGTATATACAACAAATCACACAGCCCCTAGTCTTAATCACGCTCCTGCTTCACCGAGATATTTAGGTATATATAACAAATCACAGAGTTTCTACTCTTAATCACGCTCCTGCTTAACCATGATATTTAGGTATATATAACAAATCACAGAGTTTCTACTCTTAATCACGCTCTTGCTTAACCAAGATATTCAGGTATATACAACAAATCACACAGCCCCTAGTCTTAATCACGCTCCTGCTTCACCAAGATGTTTATGTATATACAACAAATCACACAGCCCCTAGGCTTAATAACGCTCCTGCTTCACCAAGATGTTAAGGTATATACAACAAATCACACAGCCCCTAGACTTAATCACGCTCCTGCTTCTTCAAGATATTTAGGTATATACTACAAATCACACAGCCTCTAGTCTTAATCACGCTCCTGCTTCACCAAGATGTTTAGGTATATACAACAAATCACACTGTCACTGGTCTTAATCACGCTCCTGCTTCACCAAGATATTTAGGTATATACAACAAATCACACAGCCCCTAGTCTTAATCACGCTCCTGCTTCATCAAGATACCAAGATATTTAGGTATATACAACAAATCACACAGACCCTAGCCTTAATCACACTCCTGTTTCACAAAGATATTTAGGTATATACAACAAATCAAACAGGCCTCAGTCTTAATCACACTCCTGCTTCACCAAGATATTGAGGTATATACAACAAATCAAACAGTTTCTACTCTTAATCACGCTCCTGCTTCACCAAGATATTTAGGCATATACAACAAATCCCACAGTCCCTAGGCTTAATCACGCTCTTGCTTCACCAAGATATTTAGGTATATACAACATATCACGCAGTCCCAAGTCTTAATCACGCTCCTGCTTCACCAAGATGTTTAGGTATACACAACAAATCACACAGCCCCTAGACTTAATCACGCTCCTGCTTCTCCAAGATCTTTAGGTATATACTACAAATCAGACAGCCTCTAGTCTTAATCACGCTCCTGCTTCACCAAAATGTTTAAATATATACAACAAATCACACAGCCCCTAGTCTTAATCATGCTCCTGCTTCACCAAGATGTTCAGGTATATACAACAAATCACACAGCCCCTAGTCTTAATAACGCTCCTGCTTCACCAAGATGTTAAGGTATATACAACAAATCACAAAGCCCCTAGACTTAATCACGCTCCTGCTTCTCCAAGATATTTAGGTATATACTACAAATCACACAGCCTCTAGTCTTAATCACGCTCCTGTTTCACCAAAATGTTTAAATATATACAACAAATCACACAGTCCCTAGTCTTAATCACGCTCTTGCTTCACCAAGATGTTAAGGTATGTACAACAAATCACACAGTCCCTAGTCTTAATCACGCTCCTGCTTCACCAAGAGGTTTAGGTATATACAATAAATCAAACATCCCCTAGTCTTAATCACGCTACTGCTTCACCAAGATGTTTAGGTATATACAACAAATCACACAGCCCCTAGATTTAATCACGCTCCTGCTTCACCAAGATATTGAGGTATATACAACAAATCACACAGTCCCTAGTCTTAATCACGCTCCTGCTTCACCAAGATATTTAGGCATATACAACAAATCCCACAGTCCCTAGGCTTAATCACGCTCTTGCTTCACCAAGATATTTAGGTATATACAACAAATCACACAGCCCCAAGTCTTAATCACGCTCCTGCTTCACCAAGATGTTTAGGTATACACAACAAATCACACAGCCCCTAGACTTAATCACGCTCCTGCTTCTCCAAGATCTTTAGGTATATACTACAAATCAGACAGCCTCTAGTCTTAATCACGCTCCTGCTTCACCAAAATGTTTAAATATATACAACAAATCACACAGCCCCAAGTCTTAATCACGCTCCTGCTTCACCAAGATGTTTAGGTATACACAACAAATCACACAGCCCCTAGACTTAATCACGCTCCTGCTTCTCCAAGATCTTTAGGTATATACTACAAATCAGACAGCCTCTAGTCTTAATCACGCTCCTGCTTCACCAAAATGTTTAAATATATACAACAAATCACACAGTCCCTAGTCTTAATCACGCTCCTGCTTCACCAAGATATTTAGGCATATACAACAAATCCCACAGTCCCTAGCCTTAATCACGCTCTTGCTTCACCAAGATATTTAGGCATATACAACAAATCCCACAGTCCCTAGGCTTAATCACGCTCTTGCTTCACCAAGATATTTAGGTATATACTACAAATCACACAGCCCCTAGACTTAATCACGCTCCTGCTTCTCCAAGATCTTTAGGTATATACTACAAATCAGACAGCCTCTAGTCTTAATCACGCTCCTGCTTCACCAAAATGTTTAAATATATACAACATATCACGCAGTCCCAAGTCTTAATCACGCTCCTGCTTCACCAAGATGTTTAGGTATACACAACAAATCACACAGCCCCTAGACTTAATCACGCTCCTGCTTCTCCAAGATCTTTAGGTATATACTACAAATCAGACAGCCTCTAGTCTTAATCACGCTCCTGCTTCACCAAAATGTTTAAATATATACAACAAATCACACAGCCCCAAGTCTTAATCACGCTCCTGCTTCACCAAGATGTTTAGGTATACACAACAAATCACACAGCCCCTAGACTTAATCACGCTCCTGCTTCTCCAAGATCTTTAGGTATATACTAGAAATCAGACAGCCTCTAGTCTTAATCACGCTCCTGCTTCACCAAAATGTTTAAATATATACAACAAATCACACAGCCCCAAGTCTTAATCACGCTCCTGCTTCACCAAGATGTTTAGGTATACACAACAAATCACACAGCCCCTAGACTTAATCACGCTCCTGCTTCTCCAAGATCTTTAGGTATATACTAGAAATCAGACAGCCTCTAGTCTTAATCACGCTCCTGCTTCACCAAAATGTTTAAATATATACAACAAATCACACAGTCCCTAGTCTTAATCACGCTCCTGCTTCACCAAGATATTTAGGCATATACAACAAATCCCACAGTCCCTAGGCTTAATCACGCTTTTGCTTCACCAAGATATTTAGGTATATACAACATATCACGCAGTCCCAAGTCTTAATCACGCTCCTGCTTCACCAAGATATTTAGGCATATACAACAAATCCCACAGTCCCTAGGCTTAATCACGCTCTTGCTTCACTAAGATATTTAGGTATATACAACATATCACACAGTCCCAAGTCTTAATCACGCTCCTGCTTCACCAAGATGTTTAGGTATACACAACAAATCACACAGCCCCTAGACTTAATCACGCTCCTGCTTCTCCAAGATCTTTAGGTATATACTACAAATCAGACAGCCTCTAGTCTTAATCACGCTCCTGCTTCACCAAAATGTTTAAATATATACAACAAATCACACAGCCCCTAGTCTTAATCATGCTCCTGCTTCACCAAGATGTTCAGGTATATACAAGAAATCACACAGCCCCTAGTCTTAATAACGCTCCTGCTTCACCAAGATGTTAAGGTATATACAACAAATCACAAATCCCCTAGACTTAATCACGCTCCTGCTTCTCCAAGATATTTAGGTATATACTACAAATCACACAGCCTCTAGTCTTAATCACGCTCCTGTTTCACCAAAATGTTTAAATATATACTACAAATCACACAGTCCCTAGTCTTAATCACGCTCTTGCTTCACCAAGATGTTAAGGTATGTACAACAAATCACACAGTCCCTAGTCTTAATCACGCTCCTGCTTCACCAAGAGGTTTAGGTATATACAATAAATCAAATATCCCCTAGTCTTAATCACGCTACTGCTTCACCAAGATGTTTAGGTATATACAACAAATCACACAGCCCCTAGATTTAATCACGCTCCTGCTTCACCAAGATATTCAGGTATATACAACAAATCACACAGTCCCTAGTCTTAATCACGCTCCTGCTTCACCAAGATGTTTAGGTATATACAATAAATCACACAGCCCTTAGTCTTAATCACGCTCCTGCTTCACCAAGCTGTTTAGGTATATACAACAAATCACACAGCCCCTAGTCTTAATCACGCTCCTGCTTCACCAAGCTGTTTTGGTATATACAACAAATCACACAGCCCCTAGTCTTAATCACGCTCCTGCTTCACCAAGCTGTTTAAGTATATACAACAAATCACACAGACCCTAGTCTTAATCACGCTCCTGCTTCACCAAGATGTTTAGGTATATACAACAAATCACACAGCCCCTAGTCTTAATCACGCTCCTGCTTCACCAAGATGTTTAGGTATATACAACAAATCACACAGCCCTTAGTCTTAATCACGCTCCTGATTCACCAAGATGTTTAGGTATATACAACAAATCACACAGTCCTAGTCTTAATCACGCTCCTGCTTCACCAAGATATTTAGGTATATACAACAAATCACACAGCCCATAGTCTTAATCACGGTCCTGCTTCACCAAGATATTTAGGTATATACAGCAAATCACACAACCCCTGGTCTTAATCACGCTCCTGCTTCACCAAGTTATTTAGGTATACACAACAAATCACACAGCCCCTAGCCTTAATCACGCTCCTGCTTCACCAAGATATTTAGGTATATACATCAAATCACACAGCCCCTTGCTTAATCACGCTCCTGCTTCACCAGGATGTTTAAGTATATACAATAAATCACACAGCCTCTAATCTTAATCACGCTCCTGCTTCACCAAGATGTTTAGGTATATACAGCAAATCACACAGCTCCTAGTCTTAATCACGCTACTGCTTCACCAAGATGTTTAGGTATATACAACAAATCACACAGCCCCTAGTCTTAATCACCCTCCTGCTTCACTAAGATGTTTAAGTATATACAATAAATCACACAGCCCCTAGTCTTAATCACGCTACTGCTTCACCAAGATGTTTAGGTATATACAGCAAATCACACAGCCCTTAGTCTTAATCACGCTCCTGCTTCACCAAGATATTTAGAAATATACAACGAGCTGCGAAATTAGTAAGAGTTTCGGCATTTTACTATGAATCTAAAAATGAGGTAGTAAGTACCGTTTCAGTTATCAAGCACCAGCTTGACCTAGTACATGTCAGTTGCCGAGCCAGGGTGTAGGTTTATTTTCAGAGGCAATTTCCGCCAATACATTTGTATTCTTCTGTACGTTGCGATGTTATTTACTATCTGTATTAGAAGGGCGCGAAAACATGTTTTTGTAAACAAATAGACTGTTCGGTACTGGTAATTGACAGGTTGTGTCTGAGCATGTGGGCATTACAAACATATCAAAATGTGATGATATGAAACGTCCCTGTTTGACTTCACCACGTCATAAAATCGGAAACTCTCATCAATTTCGCATCGCGTTGTAGTGAAAAACATTAATATGAAACAAAATCACACAGCCCTAAGTCTTAATCATGCGACGTTCGCTTTTCTAAAAGACAAATGACTTGACAAGTTGTGCAGAAGAAATCGTTGCATCTAGAAGTAAGATATAATTGGCTGAAACAAACACACCTCTGCAATGGTTACGTTATAATAAAATGTTAAAATATTTATTCGGACGGAAATCGTGGCAGTTGTCTTGTACAAGATCTTTGTCATAGAAAATATCTGATAATATAAAAATAAAGAATATAGATATCAACGTCCAAACGATGCTCATTTAAATTACTATGGCAATCTCCGAGATAGTCCGATTGTTTGAATAAACCAATCAAAATCCGTGTGGCGTTATTCGATTTACGCTAATCTCAAATAAAACTATTGTTTATTCTCGGCCGATTGTCTTTTAGAATAGAAAGCGTCGCATATGATCAAGACCACAGCCGCCTGTTTCACCAAAATACGTATGTACATGAAATCTTAAATTAAAAGCAGCTCGGTGATCATGATATTAGACTGGTTTCAGTGAAGCTGCATATATTTTTATTAATATTGAATCAACAGCTATTCATAGAATAATCTGATATAAATTAAAGACTTTACGTAACCAGTCTAAATTAAGAATTTGAGTAAAACCTAAGAGAGCGTTGATGTGACTCAGAGCATATCGGTGGTTCAACGCAACACTGCTCTGTTTTCCTTTGTGCTTATATGTTGATATAACAGTGTTGCACTGCTCCTTGATATGTACTTGTGGTACACAGTATATCGTTGTTTATGGACCATTTTATTATTACGTGTTATATTGACGTTTTAGTTAGATTTACGTTAAACGTTGTGCTATATGTTTTTTGTTGAAGTTGTTATTTTTATATGAACATGTAATGGTCACCAACTTTTGTCTAATTAACGCCAGTTAGGCCTGCATGACCAATATACGCCAAATGTGCTTGCTTGTAAAAGTCATGTCATATCACTTGCATTCTGTATAATAAGATGCTTTTATTTCACTATTCATCATCATCATCATCGTCATCATCATCATCATCATCATTGTCACCATCATCACCTTCAACATCATCATCTCCAGTAACTGCATCCCTATAGAAAAGTATTCTCGCGATGTGGTTAAAATAATGAGCACTTGCATCAGTCAGATCAGCTTTTTAATTAAAAAGTACCACCTGATTGATGCGCACTACCTGTTTCTTAAGGTGAAGCATTTATAACACTAAGTTATATATTTATATTGTGTTTGTAACTCGCTTTTATTAGTGTGTCAGATAAATTGCTATAAATGTCTAAATTAATAAAAATATGTTTAAAATGAATACAAAGAATCTCGTGATCGCTCATTCGACCTAATTGAAAATCTTGACATATTTACCTATTATATATAAGTAAATACGAGGGGGGATCAGAAAGTTCATAGACTTTTGCCATAACTTATTTATATCAATTATATAATGCACAAAAGTGTTATTTTATTTGAAAAAAATGTATATGGGACATATTTTGCCTATTATATAAGTATATATATATATGCTTTACTGTTAATGTTCTGTATGGGACATTATTGTTGGCCTCCGTCAATATTTATGGCTATTTTGTTGCTTTGTTTCTTTGATAATATACTGTTACAGTTATTTGTTGTTTTTAATAAATATGTCACATATTAGCAGCTATCACTAGCTGAAAGGTGATGGGTTTTGCGATGCAGACACTTTAAAAGTAAGGTGCGCTTTGCAGTGTGATTCTCATGTGAGTGTTAGTAGAACAGCGCACCGTCCCTTTTGACATTTGGAATTAAGGTAATGTAGTAATGCACATGCAGGAAAAAATATATTTGTTTATATATTAATGCTTGCATCGACGCAAATGCAGTATGCAGTTTGGTAGACGAAATATCATTAAGTATGTTTGAAGCCGGAGGTTTTTTTATGTTTTAAGTTACTCTACAGTTTGGACAAGTATAATTAAATCTTTATAACATCGAAATCTTATGTATTTTAGTTATGCTTGCAAAAAAATGGTGATAAAGCTTTTTCTTGTTGGGTATGATTGCTAGTCAGTATGTTGACCTTGGTTTATTTAATATTTTATTCAAGAAATTTACATACTATACATGTATTACATAATGAGAAATGGGGACCTATGCCGAAGAAGGTATGGCGAGTAATGCAGGCTCAAATTGAAGATAGGTATCCGGCAGCCAGGTGATTGGACATTATACTGTCAGAGTTTCGAGCAATTGGAAGTAGCTTTCATTTTTAAGGGCGTGTTCTATAAGATGACTTGCCAATACAAACGTTTAGGTATGAAATGGGTAATACACACTTGCAGTCAATTTGCTATAAGATGAGGGATGAGCAACTTAAGGGAAATTAAAAAAATCAGCAATCCCATTGCTTGTAATATAAAGTTTATTTCAATTAAATATTTAGATTGAGGAAAATATATACAACTTAATAGGAAAGTTCCTCATTGTTATATATACTTTTCTACACGGTTTTATGACTCGTATTCAAAACAAAGTAATTCGCCTTTCTCTACAATCTCCCAGCCCTAAACAACTTGACTTTGAGTTTCCAATCACTGTTACCCAGGATTAGTTTCATTAAGGTTAGCTGATCGTTTCATGTGAAATGAAACTTGAAAGAACAATTTTAACTTATATGTGAAATATTTGCCCCATGAAGGGGATTGGGCTTTGTGTGATTTATTTGCCCCATGATGCAGATTGTTTTATTGAGGGCTGCCCATTTGTTGTTGACGGTAGCCCGAAATATTGAGCCGTAGCCAAACAATGCCAAACTTAAAATAAAATATAATTAACTAATATTTTTTGTTGTTCTGCATTCTCCAATAATATTTGTATATATGCGTACGTCTAGGAGGATGTGAATGCGTGTATATCAAAATATAATTTAACATCCTTTTTAAATATTTTGAGGTTTTACCGTGCTGTTCGAGTATCTGGTAAACTTGTTTTATTGTAAAATATTACCACATCATCTACTTTATGACCACTCACTTTTTTGAACGAACCGCCTTGATACAAAAATGAAAGAAACCATTCAAATGTCAAGCTTTAGGTTCGGATCCGTGTTCCAAGGGGCCGTTACTCCTTGATCGCAGAGTCTGAGTGTTAAGCCCATTTAAGATCTCGACAAGCTGAGATTCATTTAAGCTGTGATTTTTTCCGGATAATATGTAGGACCGGACCTGCTATACCTAAAGGAAGCCTCCCACACTGGACACAACGGGCTTAATATAGCACCTGTACTTCCCTTGTGTGGTTCTAGGGTGCAAACGTGTAGCTAAAATCGTAGTTCAGCGGGTATGAAGGTTCTAGGAACTATTTGAATATTCATTTGTTGATATTATCAGTCTGTGTGTTGACCTGCCTGTATACATGGAGAGTGGGTCTGGAATCGTTATTCCTGTCTGCATCATGTAAACAATATGAGTGTGCACGCCGTAAAACCCTCATTCATTCAGGCGGTCGTCCTTGGCGGAATCGTCCTTGGCGGATTGGTCCTTGGTGAAGTGGTCCGTGGGGGAGTGGTACATGGCGGAGTGGTCCGTGGCGGAGTGGTCCTGTGCTGAGTGGTCTGTGGAGGAGTGGTCCGTGGCGGAGTGGTCAGTAGGGGAGTGGTCCGTGGAGGAGTGGTCTGTGGAGGAGTGGTTCGTGGCGGAATAGTACGTGGCAGAGTTGTTCATGGGGGAGTTGTCCTTGGCAGAGTTGTACGTGACAGAGTGGTCCATTGGGGAGTGGTCCGTGGCAGAGTGGTCTGTGGAGGAGTGGTCCGTGGCGGAGTGGTCCATGACGGAGTGGTCTGTGGAGGAGTGGTCCGTGGCGGAGTGGTCCGTTGCAGAGTGGTCTGTGGAGGATTAGTCCTTGGCGGAGTTGCTTTGGGTGAGTGGTACGTGGCGGAGTGGTCCGTGGGGGAGTTGTCTGAATACCGCTTGTATCTCATCACTGAGACCGTAAGTTCGAGTCTCTCTCGGTCCAAATACTCAAATTAAGGAAGTTTACCAGTTATTTGTGAATGAACGTCGGTTTTAAGCTGATTCATTCTGAGATCTTCCTTTATCACTAAAACTGGATATGCCGTATACATGTATATGGCATGGTAAAACTGGATTGGATATGCCGTATACATGTATATGACATGGTAAAACTGGACATGCCGTATACATGTATATGACATGGTAAAACTGGATATGGCGTATATATGTTATTGACATGGTAAAACTGGATATGCCGTAAACATGTATATGACATGGTAAAACTGGATATGTCGTATACATGTATATGACATGGTTAAACTTGACATGCCGTATACATGTATATGGCGTGGTAAAACTGGATACGCCGTATACATGTATATGACATGGTAAAACTGGACATGCCGTATACATGTATTTAGCATGGTAAAACTGGACATGCCGTATACATGTATTTGACATGGTAAAACTGGATATGCCGTATACATGTATTTGACATGGTAAAACTGGACATGCCGTATACATGTATTTGGCATGGTAAAACTGGATATGCCGTATACATAAACATGACATGGTAAAACTGGATATGCCGTATACATGTATTTGACAGGGTAAAACTGGATATGCCGTATACATGTATTTGACAGGGTAAAACTGGATATGCCGTATACATAAACATGACATGTTGAAACTGGATATGCCGTATACATGTATTTGACATTATATATGTCGGAATCGACGTTAAACATTGTCTATATATAGAACATGATATCGTTCGAATCAGGTCTATTAACCCCGAATGAACAGCAGGAAAATCTATGCCTGTCCCACAATTCATACCAATCAATTGAACGCTAACTAAACTATAACGTAATTCAATGTTTCCCTGAAGCAACTGACCTATCAATGTGCTTAAATGTGCTGCTATTTAACGGACCAAATCGGGAGAGCTTGGTCCGTTTTACAGACGAGTTTGAACACCTTTGAAAATCAAAGGAAAAATACTCCATCTAATCTATCGCCGTATGTAACGTATTGGAATTCAGTCGTGAATACCGAAAGATTTAGTGGTGATTCCCATCCGGCTGTATAGACTTAGACAATGGTACTAAAAGCAGTCTTGACTGGTTCTCAACACTTTTTATTACTTTACACTCGTCCCAGCTTCAGCAGAAGTTCAATATGTCACAGATAGGTCGGCTGCTATGAATTGTGGGACATCATGGCTTTCCCTTATTTTTTCATTACGGTTTAACAGGCCTGAATCGGGAGAGGTCAGAAACTGGGATATACTACTTAAGTCTAAATTGGCTCGTATCCGTGTGATGAAATATTATTAAACCCAAATTACCCACATATGTTTGAAGCAAAATGTTTATACTCAAATGTAAGTCTATATGTAGAACTTGCTATTTCCCGAATCAGGTCTATTAAACCCTAATGAAAAAACAACAAACAACAGGCCATATGCCTGTCCCACAATTTATAGCAATTAAACGCTTAATAAACTATGACGTCATCAAAGTTTCTCAGAAGCAGCTGACCAATCATCATGCTCGGGAGAATCAGGACGGTTCTATAGACTTATTAAAATGTATTCTTAAAGCAACACATCCACGTTTTAACTTTAAAAAAAATAATTTAATTGAGTTATGAGCACATTTCCCATACAAATATATGATCAATTAGCTGTATATGAGCATATAAACACAATCCGGAACAAAATTATGCCCAAATTATAATGCGTGACTAACACTTTATAAAACAAGCGTGTAACTCACCCGAGTAAAAAGAATTGTCAAAATGACTTTCAAGGCAGGTAAAGAAGCCAAGTTGGAATCCTCGGCAATTTAAAAATAATTTATAAAGCGTTTGTCACACTTTATAATTTGGACATCTTTTTTTATAATTCAAAAGCGTTCTGGATAGTGTTTGTTAGCACATATACAGCTCACTGACCATATATTTATGTATGGGAAATGTGCTCACAACTCAAATGAAAAACTTTTTTAAAAAGTTTAAACGTGGATGTGTTGCTTTAAATACGCTTCTAATTGGTATTCCAATGCTTGTGTTTTGTATTGCATATACATGTATTTGTACTTGAAAGTCTATAGTTAATTGATTATTGCATAGCTGTGATCGTTTAAAAAGTAATAAAACATGTTCAGTTTATTCAATATATATTGTTTGTAACTTGCCCAATACAAACATATATCCCTCTCTCGTTTCCTATTACTCATATTAACTAGAACGTGTGTACTAATTCCAGCCAACATATTTGCTATATGGTAAGTGTGGCCGCGAACTTTCTGGTAAGTGTGGCCGTGAGCTATCTGGTAAGTGTAGCCGTGAGCTATCTGGTAAGTGTGGCCGTGAGCTATATGGTAAGTGTGGCCGTGAGCTATATGGTAAGTGTGGCCGTGAGCTATCTGGTAAGTGTAGCCGTGAGCTATATGGTAAGTGTGGCCGTGAGCTATATGGTAAGTGTAGCCGTGAGCTATCTGGTAAGTATGGCGGTGAGGTATATGGTAAGTGTGGCCGTGAGCTATCTGGTAAGTGTAGCCGTGAGCTATATGGTAAGTGTGGCCGTGAGCTATATGGTAAGTGTGGCCGTGAGCTATCTGGTAAGTGTAGCCGTGAGCTATCTGGTTAGTGTGGCCGTGAGCTATATGGTAAGTGTGGCCGTGAGCTATATGGTAAGTGTGGCCGTGAGCTATCTGGTAAGTGTAGCCGTGAGCTATCTGGTTAGTGTGGCCGTGAGCTATATGGTAAGTGTGGCCGTGAGCTATATGGTAAGTGTGGCCGTGAGCTATCTGGTAAGTGTAGCCGTGAGCTATCTGGTAAATGCTGCCATGCTATATCTGGTACGTGTTTCCATGAGATATCTAGTACGTGTTTCCATGAGATGTCTGGTAAGTGTAGCCGTGAGCTATCTGGTACGTGTAGCCGTGAGCTATCTGGTAAGTGCTGCCATGCTATATCTGGTACATGTTTCCATGAGATATCTGGTACATGTTTCCATGAGATGTCTGGTAAGTGTAGCCGTGAGCTAGCTGGTACGTGTAGCCGTGAGCTATCTGGTACGTGTTTCCATGAGATATCTGGGACGTGTTTCCATGGGATATCTGGTAAGTGCTGCCATGAGATATCAGGTACGTGTTACCATAAGATATCTGGTACGTGTTGCCATGAGATATATGGTAAGTGTTGTCTACTAAGTGTTGCAGTGAACTATCTTGTAAAAGTTGCGGTGAACAATCTGGTAAGTGTTGCCGTGAGCTATCTGGCAAGTGTTGTGGTGAATTATCTGGTAAGCGTTTCCATGATATATCTAGTAATTGCTGCGGTGAACTATCTAGTAAGTGCTGCGGTGAACTATCTGATAATTACTGCGGTGAACTATCTGGTTAGTGTTGCCGTGAATTATCTGGTATGTGTTTCCGTGATCTATCTCGCAAGTGTTGCCGTGAATTATATGGAAAGTGTTGCCGTGAACTATCTGGTAAGTGTTACGGTGAATTATATGGTAAGTGTTGCGGTGAATTATCTTGTAAGTGTTGTGGTGAACTATCTGGCAAGTGTTGTGGTGAACTATCTGGTAAGTGTTGTTGTGAATTATCTGGTAAGTCTTGCCGTTAATTGTCTGCTAAGTGTTGTGGTGAACTATCTGGCAAGTGTTGCCGAGAATTGTCTGATTAGTGTTGCGGAGAATAATCTGGTAAATGATGTGGTGAACTATCTGGTAAATGTTGTGGTGAACTATCTGGTAAATGTTGTGGTGAACTATCTGGTAAGTGTTGTGGTGAACTTTCTGATAAGTGTTGCGGTGAAGTATCTAGAAAGTGTTGCGGTGAACTATCTGGTAAGTGTTGCGGTGTGAAGTATCTGGTAAGTGTTGTGGTGAATTATCTGGTAAGTGTTGTAGTGAACTATCTGGTAAGTGTTGCCATGAATCATCTGGTAAGTGTTGTGGTGAATTATCTGGTAAGTGTTGTGGTGAACTATCTGGTAAGTGTTGTGGTGAACTATCTGGTAAGTCTTGCCATGATATATCTGGTAAGTATTGCCGCGCACTATCTTGCAAGTGTTTCGGTGAACTATCTGGTAAGTGTTGCCGTAAAATTATCTGGTAAGTGTTGTGGTGAGCTATCTGACTGGGTGGGTATCATATCAGGTGTCTGTGGCATGATACACCAATGTGTCAGCGCTTATAATTATGTCTCAAGTAGACATCGTTGCAATAAAACTATTAAAACATTTATATAAGCAGACTATCTAACAAATTAAACTATAAAAAAACATTTATATAAGCAGACTATCTAACAAATAAAACTATAAAAACATTTATATAAGCAGACTATCTAACAAACAAAACTATAAAAACATTTATATAAGCAGACTATCTAACAAATAAAACTATAAAAACATTTATATAAGCAGACTATCTAACAAATAAAACTATAAAAACATTTATATAAGCAGACTATCTAACAGTGTTGTTGTTGTATGATGTTTAGCGTCGCTTTCAACAAATTTTCAGTCATATCGCGACAGTGTCTACTTGAGACAGTATTCTTAGCGCTGTCACACTGGAATATCATGCAGCAGACACATGGTATGATACCCCACCCAGTCACATTATACTGACTCCGGGCCGACCATCCCTATAACTCTCCTCTAAATGCTGAGTGTCAAGCGAGGAAGCTTCTAGTACCATTTTTAAAGTCTTTGGTATGACCCGGCCGGGGATCGAACCCACGACCTTCCGCATGCGAGGCGGACGCTCTACCACTAGACCACGCCGCGGTCCCCTATCTAACAAATAAAACTATAAAAAACATTTATATAAGCAGACTATCTAACAAATGAAACTATAAAAACATTTATTTAAGCAGACTATCTAACAAATTAAACTATAAAAACATTTATATATTAAGCAGACTATCTAACAAATTAAACTATAAAAACATTTATAATTTACAAATTTACCCACCTAACCCAACTTTAAAATATTTCTCAATCTCATCTTCACATGCATTCATCGTAATGTGTATTTGACACGTAGGCAATCTTTCATTTACTTTTGTACACCTGTTAAAATCTTTTGTCATAATGTTTTTAACGTTTTAAATCAGCCAGCCATGTAAATGTCCCTATTCAATATATCAATACAGCCGTACATTGAGGAAGTATTGGGGTAGATATAACGTGTTGTATCTGGATCTTGGCAGATTTTTTATATTTTTTACCAATTGTATGTAACGCCATTTTTAACACATTTCAGATTATACATGCCTATATATCCAGTTTATTGGTCGAGGAATGAATCTGAGTAGAACCACCGTCCTTCCGCGCAAGTAACTGGCACATAAAATTTTTGGAGCGAGTGGGACTCGAGCCTACGACCTTAATGGTGAGTGACCTTGAGATGGCGCCTTAAATCACTCGGCCACGGAGGACCCTCTGGATCTTGGCAGAGTAAAGTTTGTAAGTATAAATGTTTCAACGTTAATATTATCCCCGCTGGAAAAGGGTGTTGGACGGTCACACCAGCAATTTTTAATTCGACCATAGGCGATGGTCTGTCTCAAAAAGAATACTCAGTACAAGTTCTACACAGAAGTCGTGATCGAATTCACAAAAACTCTCAATTAACACAAAGAATATGTATGGTCATTTATGGCCTCGGTAGCTGTGTAATCAAAATACATGTATTGCAAAGATTTCACCGTGTATTCGTTGGCTCAACTATTTACTTCACGTAACATTGTGTCATTACGCTGGCGTGGAGCGCATGACCTTGTGGTAGAGCATCAGATCCAAAACAGGGGGGACGTGGGTTTGATCCCCCCGGGCCACGACAATGACGGGTGTCCTTTAGCAAGAAACTTTATCCGCATATGCTTACTAATGGTTCTAACTATGAAGACTTCGAGTGTGATTTATTCTGTGTCTAAGAACTTGTTTCACAATCGATGTAAAACTAAATCAGTTTTAACCATTATGCAAACGTGACAATACATTCAACGTTAACTACTACCACACTAAAGGACGAGGAGTATTGTATTATTTTGGCAGAAGGTATTGTCCTTTAGAATACTTTATAATTATAGTTATTTAGAGTCCCAGCGTGAAACCTGATAGCTTTGTTTACATATGTGCAGATCGCACCTCCGTGAAGATCGCACCCTAATACGACGAAATCGATAGATTGTTCTACGAAATCCATTCAAAGCGTTGGCACGTCTCTAATATTTATTTACACAATGTAGTCAGCAAATTGATCTATTTTTGTTATTTGGTTTAAATAAATGCGATTTTCTCATTATGGCTATTTTCATTATCATCATTATTATGGTTATAATCATTATCATTTTATCATTATCATCGTCGTTATTATTATCAAGTCATTTTTATCATTGTCAGTGGGTTTGTTTTGTTGTATGTGTTTAGTTGCTGTTGTTTGTTTGTTGTTTGTTTTATGTTGCTGTTGCTGTTGTTTGTTGGTTGTATGTTTTTATGTTGCCGTTGTTTGTTTTGTTGTATGTTTTGTGTTGCTGTTGTTTGTTTGTTGTATGTTTTATGTTGCTGTTGTTTGTTTGTTGTTGTATGTTTTTATGTTGCTGTTGTTTGTTTGTTGTATGTTTTTATGTTACCGTTGCTTGTTTTGTTGTATGTGTTTTGTTGCTGTTGTTTGTTTGTTGTATGTTTTATGTTGCTGTTGTTTGTTGTATGTTTTTATGTTACCGTTGTTTGTTTGTTGTATGTTTTTATGTTGCCGTTGTTTGTTTGTTGTATGTTTTTATGTTGCTGTTGTTTGTTTGTTGTATGTTTTATGCTGCTGTTGTTTGTTTGTTGTTTGTTTGTTTTATGTTTTTATGTTGCTGTTGTTTGTTTGTTGTATGTTTTTATGATGCCGTTGTTTGTTTGTTGTATGTTTTTATGTTACCGTTGTTTGTTTTGTTGTATGTGTTAAATTTCTGTTGTTTTTTTTGTTGTTTGTTTTATGTTGCTGTTGTTTGTATGTTTTTTGTTGCTGTTGTTTGTTTGTTGTATGTTTTATGTTGCTGTTGTTTGTTTGTTGTATTTTTATGTTGCTGTTGTTTGTTTGTTGTAAGTTTTTATGTTACTGTTGTTTGTTTGTTTTATGTTGCTGTTGTTTGTTTGTTTTATGTTTTTATGTTGCTGTTGTTTGTTTTATGGTTTTATATTGCTTTTGTTTGTTTGTTGTTGATTTTAGGGGTGGGGGAGCGGAGATGGGGGCGGTGCGCCTTCAATATCAGAGTCAAGACGGACAGCCAGCCAACAAAAGAGACATATATTTAATTAATAGTGGAATATTTTGAGGGGAATGGAGCCCAGAAAGGATATAAATAAAACCACGAATTGTTATTGTTATCATTATCACAGTTCATGAATTACATTTTTATTATTATCAAAATTATTATTAATTTATTAATATCATCATTACATGTATTTGCATTGTTGGTATAATTATACAGAGAAATAAGTGTTCTACCAGGCGCAAGGTGAATACCAGCTTATTGTACACATGGTATGGTAACCAATCAAGTTATATTATGGAAAGATGGATAATGTCTTTCTTAAATAATGTCATAGTTTACAGACACATGTATTGTTAAGGAAGGCACATTAACGTTAATGTTTATGAAAAAAGCATACATATCTTACAACAACTAGTTGGTTAAAAATTAATTTAAAATCTTTCATTTCTGTTAAACGTACTGATTACGTATCGTAATACACTAAAGTCGACAATATATGACGGGTACCCCCAAATTAGACTGTATTTACTACCTGTCTAGACTCCCCCTAAATAGACTCGTCCAATCTTTTAATGGATACAATTGGATAGTAGTAAAACAAGGTGTATATTACGTTATAAACTGTCAATACCATAACATACGGTTGTTATGGACCACGCACGGGGGACCTTGCTATATACTTGAGTGTTTGATTAAATAAAATAATAAGTGAATCAGATATTTAAAATTTGAACAAACAGAAAATTTGGAATATTTGACTAAAACTCCAGTGAGTACTTTTAAACATGCTATGGTTTTGTTTCTTGTGTTAATTATGTCTATTTGGATAATGTCTGTTTTACATGGTGCTATTGTAATTCTGTATCGATAATGTCTCAATTATGTTTTGTTATTGTAGTGTTGAAGCGGCCTTATATATAGCGCCGATATTTTTTAAGATAAGATTAACTACAAGGACGGAATCGACCATTATCTTCGAACGTTACCTTTTTCTTTTCTATAAACATACAATCATTTACTGGACAGAAAGTTATATGTGAAGCATTTTAATAGAGTTTGTATTGTGTATTGTTATTGTAGTTTCTATGTTGATCATTTTCATATGTTGTATTTTCATATGTCTTTTTGATAATATCTGTTTGATGATTTGTTACGAGGAGCAATGACTGATATGCATGTTCATGATAATAAGGTTGTTTCTAAAAGTCTGTTATATTCTTCTTTTTGTTAATCTATTGTAGAACCTGTCATCTCCATATTAGGTCTATTAACACCCAATGAAAAAGTAGGGAATTCTCTGGCTGCCCAACAATTCATAGCAGTTGAACGCTTACTAAACTGTGATGGCATTCACACTTGCAGTTGAAATGTTGTTTGTCCAAGTAAATACAATGTAAAAAAGTAATATCTTTTTAGAGTCCTTTCGCTTGTCTACGGAAAATAACGGCCTTGGAAATAATAACGATCGCCCATTGGACTATCGGCTTGTTTGATTGGCAGCCCGTGACAGGTCAATTATGAATACTTTGACCAAAGTTACATATTTAGATGTATTGACATAATGTAGACCACACCCCATACATTTTTGGTAAGATGGTATTTTACTCTCATACATGAAAGGATGAGGTATTTCGAAGATTTCGTTAGCAGTCAAAAAATGCACGATCCACTGTAGACAGTAATTTCAACAGTTCACAGTTTCAACGGAGATTTTAGTTAAATTTATGTATATTTACATTGATTTTATTTGCCTTCTTTACAAACAAATCATATTTGAGTATAAACATTAGTTAAAATGTTTTCATACAGTATTACGGAATATCGCGATGGCAGAGGACGATCGCTGCTGGCGGATTCAATATACTCATTTATTCTCATGAGAGGCAGCGATGCCAGGAAGTGGATATGAAACTAGCAAACAAAAAAGGCAGATTGTTTAGGCTGTGATTACTAGTTAAGGCACAACAATGGCTACCGTGGTCGCCAATATAAGTACTACAATGGGACCTTCTGGTGGGGTGCGAGCCAGTCCCTCTATTTGATGCGGTGTATCCCTAGTTTCTCGGATTCAAATGTTTATCAATAGTTTCCGTCAAATGATATGACAATAATTTAGTCCAAAATAAAAAAGGGTTCCAGTTGTAAACAAAAGGTTTAGTAAAAAATGGTATTTTTCTTATAATAATCTTTCCCTTTCTCTGTTTCTCTCTCCCTCTCTGTCCATTTATTTATGTTTTTTTATCTATATCTCTCTCTCTCTTCATCTATCTCTCTGTTTCTCTTTCTTTATTTAATTATTTCTTTCTCTCTCTCTCTCTCTCTCTCTCTCTCTCTCTCTCTCTCTCTCTTTTACAAGATAGAGTCTCTTTCTATAACCTCAATGTAAAGATAAAGCTTACGTACTATTGATAACCTGTGACGAAATTATTCAGTAATGTTAGGATGTGCACCGGAGTTGTTTTTATGACATTACGTGGAGAGAAACACGCGATTTTATGAATATTTAAAAACGTTTTAACATTTATTGGCGTATGAGAAGAGCAAAACAACGTATAATAATTACTTATTGCAAAGACATAAAATCAAGTCATTTTGATTGATAATTGAACATTACATGGTTTACATTAAGAAGTGCTATAGTTGTAGATGAGAAGTAGAATCTCTTAAAATTGATTGAATTGATTATCACATGTACATCCAATACAACAAGCCAACTTTTTACAAGGGTTTCTTCCTCGGTTACATATTGACCATGTATTGGATTATCAAACTGGTTTGCAGCTGACTACAGCTACCCCTCTATGCATGTTGTATATAAAGTATCACGGGGACGGTGAGCGACAAATGTCGATGGGACGCATGTCGTATATAAACTATCACGGGGACATGGGACGCATGTCGTATATAAACTATCACGGGGACGGTGAGCGACAAATGTCGATGGGACGCATGTCGTATATAAACTATCACGGGGACTGTGGCTTGATGGGGATTTAATTTCACGACCCCTGGATTGAAAGTCAGACGCACTAAGGTATGAACTATCAAGGCCCATCTACAGCAAAGTAATGTTGTTAACAAGACTTTGTACAAGAGTAAACCGAGAATTTTTCCTATCTGCATAATGACATGTTCATTGATCCAATCTATTTGTTATGAATTGGTTAAGCACACACATACAGCAACCACTCAAAGCGTAGCAAAATACCAAACTACAGAAAACATGACTACATGAATGAACCATTTTAAATAACCAAATATTCAGGTTGTAATCTAGCAGAATTTTAAGAAACCATTTTATAAATCTTAGATAGTGATTTTAAAGAAAACTGGATCTCTGAATGCCGTTTATAGCCAAATAAGTCCGAGAGTTTATTGTCAATCTGTTACATATAACACATAATAAAACTTGATATTTTGCCTAAAAGGATAAGCTTAAATACACAAATACACAGCTGATTGTAGGAAACCGTTGATAAATGTCGAAAATTGAACATCAGGTAACTAGGGACATAACCGGACCTGACGCACCATAAAGGGAGTTTTCGCATCCTACATGTACAAGAATCGATGTATACGAAGGTCGAACGGTAATAATTATATCGGTCACCACGATTGCCATTATTTGTGGCTGTATATGCCATAACCGATAGCCTCAACCAGTTTTCCTAACTATTGTCCCTTGTTGGGGCCTCGCTGTTCCTAATAAAAGTACATTTAGACGAGAAATTTGTTAGAGACGTCCTTGAATAAATTGACTTCCAATTGTAAATGTTTTTGTTATTCCAGTATTATACTAATACAAGACAAAAACGAGAATTTACGCGTTTGCGATCTACATGATATCGTTTAAGTAGAGGTTTATTCATTAAATCTAGTCCAAAATAAATAAAGTATAAAAAGTATCATACAATGTTAAACATTCGTAAATAAACAAGTTCTTTTAAATTTTTGTTTATGTTCTGTTTATGATCTGTTGTCTTTAAAATATCTCTCAAGAGTATTATTATCTTTATTTTCGTCTCATCTATGTACACATCATATAACAATAAAACATATACATGGACGTTGAAACTTGTACATGGCCATTCTAAAAGAATTATAAGATACATTTTAAACATAAAATATGCATACCAATACAAAGCACAATTATTAAACATGATAAAGCTATGTAAAATATTGCTAATTTTTTACCAAAAAAATGCAAAAAAACAAGTTTTGAATTAAAAAGCTGAAGAAGAAAATGAGCACTATTGCGCATATTAAAATGTATCTTAAAAAAAAAACGATTATCTCCTTTGATCAGATCAATTAAGAAGAACTGATTAGCAATATTTTCATAGATGAAACAAAATATAGCAAATAACTTAAATAAAGAGAGCATCATTTACATAGGTAAAACGTACGACGTTGCAATATTTTAAAACAGGTTTTGGCACATACTGGAATCAATGCTGGACAAGTAAATAAAGTGATTAGATTATCAGGGTTTCGCATTGTTAAAAAGTCATCAAAAATTTCAAAGGCTTTTTCAAATAAAAGTTGTCTTAAATCATCATACTTGGTTCATTCTAAAATAACATGACTTTCTTCCTCCACAACATTACAAAACGGGCATTTACGATCATCTTCTTTAAGATGTTCATACCTACCAGTTTCAATGCGTATTGGAGCTACTCCAGATCTGAATTTACTGAAAGATGAACGATGTCGTATTAGTTAAAATCAAAGTGCAATACAATTCGGTTTTAACTTCATGTTTAAAAAGACGATATGATAACTTTATTCGACCCTTTCCCGAAGCAAGCACTACTATCTCTCTGAATAGAATATTACCATTCCGTTAAAAACTGATTTGAACATCGTTCTCTCAAAATGTTGACAAAACGTTGTTTATTTATACGTGTGTTTATAGAGTGTAAACTGTAACCAGATACAACTTGTACCTGCAACTCCGATTGTCCTCTCCTATCGCGACTACTGATAATACGGTGTGAATTACCCCCTATTGTTAAAGACAATGGGTGTATTAATCTTATTGTTTTAAAACTAAGGGTTATATACTACTAGTAACTATATATTTAGAGTAAAATACCCCCATATTGTTTGGTCTAAAGCTCTGTTTATAATTCGTGTCTTAACCTTTACGCTGTTTGTTAAAACATTTATATACGAATTGGAACTTAAAAGTTAAGTAAGGATTTGCACTTTAAAGTTAAGTAAGGATTTGCACTTTAAAGTTAAGTAAGGATTTGCACTTTAAAGATGATATAAAGACGTGCTTAATGAGGTTATTGTTCTTTTTATTTTGTTCTGGGCTTTTACCCAGTTTGACCGACATTGGCACATTTTAGGTCAAGTTAAATGTCCTCGATGACAGTGTCACAACAATACCATCAAAGAACTAAGATATTTGTACATAACGATGTTGTGCCGATCCATAATAAATAAACACAAAGTACAAAACTTCGTTGACTGGATCACGGATGGCCGGATCACCACAAACAGCTGGAACACCACATACAGCTGGACACCACATACAGCTGGTACACCAAATACAGCTGGAACACCACATACAGCTGGAACACCACATACAGCTGGACACCACATACAGCTGTACACCAAATACAGCTGGAACACCACATACAGCTGGAACACCACATACAATTGGACACCACATACAGCTGGTACACCAAATACAGCTGGAACACCACATACAGCTGGAATACCAAATACAGCTGGAACACCACATATAGCTGGACCCCACATACAGCTGGACACCACATATAGCTGGAACACCACATACAGCTGGAACACCACATACAGCTGGACACCACATACAGCTGGTACACCAAATACAGCTGGAACACCACATACAGCTGGAATACCAAATACAGCTGGAACACCACATACAGCTGAAACACCACATACAGCTGGAACACCACATACGGCTGGCATACCACATACAGCTAGAACACCACATACAGCTGGAACACCACATACAGCCGGCAAACCACATACAGCTAGAACACCACATACAGCTGAAACACCATATACAGCTGGAACACCACATACAACTGGAACACCACATACAGCTCGAACACTACATACATTTGAAACACAAGATATAGCTAGAACATCACATACAGCTGGAACACCACATACAGCTAGAACACCACATACAGCTAGAACACCACATACAGCTGAAACACCATATACAGCTGGAACACCACATACAGCTGAAACACCACATACAGCTCGAACACTACATACATTTGAAACACAAGATATAGCTAGAACATCACATACAGCTGGAACACCACATACAGCTGAAACACCAAATACGGCTGGCATACCAAATACGACTGGAACACCACAAACGGCTGAAACACCACATATAGCTGGAACTTACGTCACCGGTGGATCTAAAACTGTGGTGTGAGGGGGGGGGGGGAGGTAAGAGAGTTGAACATCTACTGATAGCTCGAGTCACCGGCGGATCTAAAACTGTGGTGTGAGGGGGGGGGGGGGAGGTAAGAGAGTTGAACATCTACTGATAACTCGCGTCACCGGCGGATCTAAAACTGTGGTGTGAGAGGGGGGGGGGGGGTAAGAGAGTTGAACATCTACTGATAACTTGCGTCACCAGCGGATCTAAAACTGTGGTGTGAGGGGGGAGGTAAGGGAGTTGAACATCTACTGATACATGTAACTTGCGTCACCAGCGGATCTAAAACTGTGGTGTGAGGGAGGGGGGGAGGTAAGAGAGTTGAACATCTACTGATAACTCACGTCACCAGCGGATCTAAAACTGTGGTGTGAGGGGGGAGGTAAGGCAGTTGAACATATACTGATAACTTGCATTACCGGCGGATCTAAAACTGTGGGGTGAGGGGGGAGGTAAGAGAGGTGAACATCTACTGATAACTCGCGTCACCAGCTGATCTGAAACTGTGGTGTGAGAGGGGAGGTAAGAGAGGTGAACATCTGCGTATAACTCGCGACACAGGCGGATCTGAAGCTGTGGGGTGAGGGGGGAGGTAAGAGAGTTGAACATCTACTGAAAACTCGTGTCACCGGCGGATCTAAAGCTGTGGGATGAGGGGGGAGGTAAGAGAGTTGAATATCTACTGATAACTCGCGTCACCGGCGGATCTAAAACTGTGGTGTGAGGGGAGGTAAGAGAGGTGAACATCTACTGATAACTCGCGTCACTGGCGGATCTAAAACTGTGGTATGAGCGGGAGGTAAGAGAGGTGAACATCTACTGATAACTTGCGTCACCGGCGGATCTAAAACTGTGGTGTGAGGGGGAGGTAAGAGAGGTGAACATCTACTGATAACTCGCGTCACTGGCGGATCTAAAACTGTGGTGAGAGGGGGGAGGTAAGAGAGGTGAACATCTACTGATAACTCGCGTGAGGGGAGAGGTAAAAGAGTTGAACATCTACTGATAACTTACGTCACCAGCGAATCTAAAACTGTGTTGTGAGGGGGGAGGAAAGAGAAGTGAACATCTATTGATAACTTGCGTCTCATTAATCGATGGAAGACTAGATTTGCTTTTATAGCCACAGGAATAACAGTATTAACATCAATCTACATGTATAAGTGATTGATAAACAGGTAGAAAAGGATCAAACAAACCTACCAAAATTCTATAAGTATGGAGAAAAACACCTTTTGATTGATTATGTTCAAGAACTTCTGCCCCCACTAGGATTTAAGGACCAGTCGATTCCCCTTACCTCGTTTATTCTTACAAACATTCAAACCATTTGCTTTAGTCTATCCCAGAACCTGATATCTCCCGAATCAGGTCTATTTACCACCAATAAAATATGCCTGTCCGACGCTTCATATCAGTTAAATGCTTACTAACTATGACGTCATTCAAACTTTTAATTGAAGCAATTGACCAATCAACGTGCTCAAAAGGGGTTTTCCCAACATTGCTACATTAGTATTGTATTCCATGTATCGATTGTTTACGATAATTTTGTTTTTAAAATCTTCAATAAAATGTTTTGAGATTTGTGTTCAACCCCAAAGCTGTGTTAAATAATTTTGTAATTTGATACACATGCTGCCGATATACAGTTTTGTAATTCATTGTGAACGTACATTGGTGTACTGAAATATGATATGATTTAAAAGGTACGGGTTCTTTATCATACTGATTGTATAGCTTAGTAGTAGGAGTATTATATTCGACAGCCAGTGTCAAACACAGGGGGTGCACATGTCAGAAGGAGTGAAATAGATAATTATAATTGCGTGAGAACAGATTTACAAGCATTGTGGTTAGGACTTTAGATCGGTTTTATGATTATGTTCTTTATTTCGGTAAGCAACATAATCTAGTCGTTTTACAACGTACCAACAAAATAATATCACTAGTCGACAAAGCAAATATGAGGTTGGTGTAAAAAATGAATTACTATATCTTCAATTTTGAAATGTCATTTTGTTTAAAAGATATTTGGTAAAAAGGAAAGACAATATTATGAAGAAGCAATTCTAGAATCAATTACAGCATAATGGTCTGATAATCAGATATGTATTGCTTGGAGCTTTAGAAATATTCATTATATTTATTATCATTACAATCACGACTTTTTGTTTAAATAAGTATCTCTAAAATAGGATTCTATGGACAATCCTAGATTAACACTCACTTTCAGTGCTGGTCATACCGAGTCACTATAAGTGCAGATAATACCGGGTCACACTATCAGTGCTGGTCATACCGGGTCACTATCAGTGCTGGTCATACCGGGTCACTATCAGTGCTGGTCATACCTGGCCACATTCAGTGCTGATCATACCAGGTCACTACCAGTGCTGATTATACCGGGTCACTATCAATGCTGATCATACCGGGTCACTATCAATGATGATTATGCCGGGTCACTACCAGTGCTGATCTTACCGGTTCACAATCAGTGCTGGTCATACCGGGTCACTGTCAGTGCTGGTCATACCGAGTAACAGTCAGTGCTGGTCTTACCGGGTCACAATCAGTGCTAGACACTGTCAATGCTGGTCACACCGGGTCTATTATCGGGTCACAATCAGTGCTGGTCATACCGAGCCACTATCAGTGCTGATCATACCGGGACACTATAAATGCTGATCATACCTTGTCACAATCAGTGCTGATCATACCGGGTCACTACCAGTGCTGATCTTACCGGTTCACAATCAGTGCTGGTCATACCGGGTCACTGTCAGTGCTGGTCATACCGAGTAACAGTCAGTGCTGGTCTTACCGGGTCACAATCAGTGCTAGACATAACGGGTCACAATCAGTGCTGGTCTTACCGGGTCTCTGTCAGTGCTGGTCATATCGGGTCACTGTCAGTGCTGATCATACCGTGTCTCATACCGGGTCACTATCAGTGTTGGTCATACCGGGTCTCAATCAGTGCTGTTCATACCGGGTCTCAATCAGTGCTGATCATACCGGGTCTCATACCGGGTCACTATCAATGCTGGTCATACCGGGTCTCAATCAGTGCTGGTCATACCGGATCAATATCAGTGCTTATCATACCGGGTCACTACAAGTGCTGGTCATACCGGGTCACTACCAATGCTGGTCATACCTGGTCAATACCAGTGCTGGTCATACCGGGTCACAACCAGTGCTAGTCATACCTGTTCACAACTAGTGCTGATCATTACGGGTCACTATCAGTGCTGATCATACTGGGTCACTATCAGTGCTGATCATACCGGTTCACTACTAGAGCTGGTCATACCGGATCACTACCAGTGCTGATCTTACCGGTTCACAATCAGTGCTGATCATACCGGGTCACTACCAGTGCTGATCATACCGGGTCACTATCAGTGCTGGTCATACCTGGCCACAATCAGTGCTGATCATACCAGGTCACTACCAGTGCTGATTATAACGGGTCACTATCAGTGCTGATCATACCGGGTCACTATCAATGATGATTATGCCGGGTCACTACCAGTGCTGGTCATACCGCGTCACTTTCAGTGCTGGTCACACCTGGTCACTAACAGTGCTGGTCACACCGGGTCACTGTCAATGCTGGTCACACCGGGTCTATTACCGGGTCACAATCAGTGCTGGTCATACCGAGCCACTATCAGTTCTGATCATACCGGGACACTATAAATGCTGATCATACCGTGTCACAATCAGTGCTGATCATACCGGGTCACTACCAGTGCTGATCTTACCGGTTCACAATCAGTGCTGGTCATACCGGGTCACTGTCAGTGCTGGTCATACCGAGTAAAAGTCAATGCTGGTCTTACCGGGTCACAATCAGTGCTAGACATACAGGGTCACAATCAGTGCTGGTCTTACCGGGTCTCTGTCAGTGCTGGTCATATCGGGTCACTGTCAGTGCTGATCATACCGTGTCTCATACCGAGTCACTATCAGTGTTGGTCATACCGGGTCTCAATCAGTGCTGGTCATACCGGGTCTCAATCAGTGCTGATCATACCGGGTCTCATAACGGGTCACTATCAGTGCTGGTCATACCGGGTCTCAATCAGTGCTGGTCATACCGGGTCACAACCAGTGCTGGTCATACCGGGTCACTACCATTGCTGATCATACCGGGTCACTACCAGTGCATGTCATACCAGGTCACTATCAGTGCTGGTCATACCGGGTCACTGTCAGTGCTGGTCATACCGGATAACAGTCAGTGCTGGTCTTACCGGGTCACAGTCAGTGCTTGACATACCGGATCACAATCAGTGCTGGTCTAACCGGGTCTCTGTTAGTGCTGGTCATATCGGGTCACTGTCAGTGCTGATCATACCGGGTCTCATAACGGGTCACTATCAGTGCTGGTCATACCGGGTCTCAATCAGTGCTGGTCATATCGGATCAATATCAGTGCTTATCATACCGGGTCACTACAAGTGCTGGTCATACCGGGTCACTACCAGTGCTGGTCATACCTGGTCAATACCAGTGCTGGTCATACCGGGTCACAACCAGTGCTGGTCATACCTATTCACAACCAGTGCTGATCGTACCGGGTCATTATCAGTGCTGATCATACCGGGTCACTACCAGAGCTGGTCATACCGGATCTCTATCAGTGCTGGTCATACCTGGTCGCTACCAGTGCTGGTCATATCGGGTCACTATCATTGCTGATAATACCGGGTCACTACCAGTACTGGTCATACCTGGTCACTAACAGTGCTCGTCACACCGCGTCACTGTCAATGCTGGTCACATCGGTTCTATTACCGGGTCACAATCAGTGCTGGTCATACCGAGCCACTATCAGTGCTGATCATACCGGGACACTATAAATGCTGATCATACCGTGTCACAATCAGTGCTGATCATACCGGGTCACTACCAGTGCTGATCTTACCGGTTCACAATCAGTGCTGGTCATACCAGGTCACTGTCAGTGCTGGTCATACCGAGTAACAGTCAGTGCTGGTCTTACCGGGTCACAATCAGTGCTAGACATACCGGGTCACAATCAGTGCTGGTCTTACCGGGTCTCTGTCAGTGATGGTCATATCGGGTCACTGTTAGTGCTGATCATACCGGCTCTCATACCGGGTCACTATCAGTGTTGGTCATACCGGGTCTCAATCAGTGCTGTTCATACCGGGTCTCAATCAGTGCTGATCATACCGGGTCTCATACCGGATCACTATCAGTGCTGGTCATACCGGGTCTCAGTCAGTGCTGGTCATACCGGATCAATTTCAGTGCTTATCATACCGGGTCACTACAAGTGCTGGTCATACCGGGTCACTACCAATGCTGGTCATACCTGGTCAATACCAGTGCTGGTCATACCGGGTCACAACCAGTGCTGCTCATACCTGTTCACAACTAGTGCTGATCATACAGGGTCACTATCAGTGCTGATCATACTGGGTCACTATCAGTGCTGATCATACCGGTTCACTACTAGAGCTGGTCATACCGGGTCACTATCAGTGCTGGTCATACCTGGCCACAATCAGTGCTGATCATACCAGGTCACTACCAGTGCTGATTATACCGGGTCACTATCAGTGCTGATCATACCAGGTCACTGTCAGTGCTGGTCATACCGAGTAACAGTCAGTGCTGGTCTTACCGGGTCACAATCAGTGCTAGACATACCGGGTCACAATCAGTGCTGGTCTTACCGGGTCTCTGTCAGTGATGGTCATATCGGGTCACTGTTAGTGCTGATCATACCGTGTCTCACACCGGGTCACTATCAGTGTTGGTCATACCGGGTCTCAATCAGTGCTGTTCATACCGGGTCTCAATCAGTGCTGATCATACCGGGTCTCATACCGGATCACTATCAGTGCTGGTCATACCGGGTCTCAATCAGTGCTGGTCATACCGGATCAATTTCAGTGCTTATCATACCGGGTCACTACAAGTGCTGGTCATACCGGGTCACTACCAATGCTGGTCATACCTGGTCAATACCAGTGCTGGTCATACCGGGTCACAACCAGTGCTGCTCATACCTGTTCACAACTAGTGCTGAGCATACAGGGTCACTATCAGTGCTGATCATACTGGGTCACTATCAGTGCTGATCATACCGGTTCACTACTAGAGCTGGTCATACCGGATCACTACCAGTGCTGACTTTACCAGTTCACAATCAGTGCTGATCATACCGGGTCACTACCAGTGCTGATCATACCGGGTCACTATCAGTGCTGGTCATACCTGGCCACAATCAGTGCTGATCATACCAGGTCACTACCAGTGCTGATTATACCGGGTCACTATCAGTGCTGATCATACTGGGTCACTATCAATATGATTATGCCGGGTCACTACCAGTGCTGGTCATACCGCGTCACTATCAGTGTTGGTCACACCTGGTCACTAACAGTGCTGGTCACACGGGTCACTGTCATGCTGGTCACACCGGGTCTATTACCGGGTCACAATCAGTGCTGGTCATACCGAGCCACTATCAGTTCTGATCATACCTGGACACTATAAATGCTGATCATACCTTGTCACAATCAGTGCTGATCATACCGGGTCACTACCAGTGCTGATCTTACCGGTTCACAATCAGTGCTGGTCATACCGGGTCACTGTCAGTGCTGGTCATACCGAGTAACAGTCAGTGCTGGTCTTACCGGGTCACAATCAGTGCTAGACATACCGGGTCACAATCAGTGCTGGTCTTACCGGGTCTCTGTCAGTGCTGGTCATATCGGGTCACTGTCAGTGCTGATCATACCGTGTCTCATACCGGGTCACTATCAGTGTTGGTCATACCGGGTCTCAATCAGTGCTGGTCATACCGGGTCTCAATCAGTGCTGATCATACCGGGTCTCATACCGGGTCACTATCAGTGCTGGTCATACCGGGTCTCAATCAGTGCTGGTCATACCGGGTCACAACCAGTGCTGGTCATATCGGGTCACTACCATTGCTGATCATACCGGGTCACTACCAGTGCTTGTCATACCGGGTCACTATCAGTGCTGGTCATACCGGGTCACTGTCAGTGCTGGTCATACCGGGTAAAAGTCAGTGCTGGTCTTACCGTGTCACAGTCAGTGCTTGACATACCGGATCACAATCAGTGCTGGTCTAACCGGGTCTCTGTTAGTGCTGTTCATATCGGGTCACTGTCAGTGCTGATCATACCGGGTCTCATACCGGGTCACTATCAGTGCTGGTCATACCGGGTCTCAATCAGTGCTGGTCATACCGGATCAATATCATTGCTTATCATACCGGGTCACTACAAGTGCTGGTCATACCGGGTCACTACCAGTGCTGGTCATACCTGGTCAATACCATTGCTGGTCATACCGGGTCACAACCAGTGCTGGTCATACCTATTCCCAACCAGTGCTGATCGTACCGGGTCATTATCAGTGCTGATCATACCGGGTCACTACCAGAGCTGGTCATACCGGATCACTATCAGTGCTGGTCATACCTGGTCACTACCAGTGCTGGTCATATCGGGTCACTATCAGTGCTGATAATACCGGGTCACTACCAGTGCTGGTCATACCTGGTAACTACCAGTGCTCGTCATACCGGGTCACAACCAGTGCTGGTGATACCTGGTCACAACTAGTGCTGATCATACCGGGTCACTATCAGTGCTGATCATACTGGGTCACTGTCAGTGCTGATCATACCGGTTCACTACTAGAGCTGGTCATACTGGATCACTGTCAGTGCTGGTCAAACCGGGTCACTACCAGTGCTGGTCATATCGGTTCACTATCAGTGCTGATCATAGGGGGTCATAATCAGTGCTGATCATACCGGATCACTACCAGTGCCGATCTTACCGGGTCACAATCAGTGCTGGTGAAACTGGGTCACTGTCAGTGTTGCTCATACCGGGTCACAGTCAGTGCTTGTCTTACCGTGTCACAATCAGTGCTAGACATACCTGGTCACTTTCAGTGCTGGTCTGACCGGGTCTCTATCAGTGCTGGTCATATCAGGTCACTGTCAGTGCTGATCATACAGGGTCTCATACCGAGTCACTATCAGTGCTGATCATACCGTGTCACTATCAGTGCTGATCATACCGGGTCACTATCAGTGCTGGTCATACCGGGTCACTATCAGCGCTGATCATACCGGGTCACAATCAGTACTGGTCATACTGGGTCACTCTCAGTGTTGCTCATACCGGGTCACAGTCAGTGCTTGTCTTACCGTGTCACAATCAGTGCTAGACATACCGGGTCACTATCAGCGCTGATCATACCGGGTCTCAATCAGTACTTGTCATACCGGGTCACTACCAGTGCTGGTCGTACCGGGTCACTACCATTGCTGATCATACCGGGTCACAACCAGTGCTTGTTATACCGGGTCACTATCAGTGCTGGTCATACCGGGTCTCATAATGGGTCACAATTAGTGCTGGTCACACCGAGCCACTATAAATGCTGATCATACAGAGTCACTTTAAATGCTGATCATACCGGGTCTCAATCAGTACTGGTCATACCTGGTCACTACCAGTGCTGGTCATACCGGGTCTCAATCAGTGCTGGTCATACCGGGTCAATATCAGTGCTGATCTTACCGGGTCTCTACCATTGCTGATCGTACCGGGTCACTACCTGTGCTGGTCATACCTGGTCACTACCTGTGCTGGTCATACCGGGTCACTATCAGTGCTGGTCATACCTGGTCACAAAGAGTGCTGATCATACCGGGTCACTATCAGTGCTGATCATACCGGGTCACTATCAGTGCTGGTCATACCGGGTCACTACCAGTGCTGTTCGTACCGGGACACTACCAGTGCTGGTCGTACCGGGTCACTGCCAGTGCTGATGGTATCGGGTCACTACTAGTGCTGATCGTAGCGGGTCTCAAACAGTGCTGATCATACGGGGTCACAATCAGTGCTGATCGTACCGGGTAACTAACAGTGCTCATCGTACAGAGGCACTACCAGTGCTGGTCATACCGGGTCACTACAAGTGCTGATTATACCGGGTCATTACCAGTGCTGATCATACCTAGGCTTAATCAGTGCTGATCATAGCGGGTCTCAATCAGTGCTGATCACAGGTGGTCATAGTCAGTGCTGATCATACCGGGTCACTAGCAGTGCCGATCTTACCGGGTCATAATCAGTGCTGATCTTACCGGGTCACAATCAGTGCTGGTCATACCGGGTCACTGTCATTGCTAGACATACCGGGTCACAATCAGTGCTGGTCTTACCGGGTCTCTGTCAGTACTGGTCATATCGGGTCACTGTCATTGCTGATCATACCGGGTCTCATACCGGGTCACTATCAGTGCTAATCATACCGGGTCTCTATCAGTGCTGGTCATACCGGGTCACTATCAGCGCTGGTCATACCGGGTCTCAATCAGTACTGGTCATACCGGGTCACTACCAGTGCTGGTCATACCGTATCATTATCAGTGCTGGTCATACCCGGTTATACCGGGTCACTTCCAATGCTGGTCATACCGGTTCTCTACCACTAGCAGTGCTGGTCATACCGGGTCACTACCAGTGTTGGTCATACCGGGTCACTACCAGTGCTGACCATACCGGGTCACTACCAGCACTAATCATACCGACAATAATCAGTGCTGATCATAGGGGGTCATAATCAGTGCTGATCATACTTGGTCACTACCAGTGCTGATCATACCGGGTCACTATCAGTGCTGATCATACCGGGTCACTATCAGCGCTGGTCATACCGGGTCACTATCAGCGCTGATCATACCGAGTCTCAATCAGTACTGGTCATACCGGGTCACTATCAGTGCTGGTCATACCGGGTCTTAATCAGTGCTCGTCATACCGGGTCAATATCAGTGCTGATCATACCGGGTCACTACCAGTGCTGGTCATATTAGGTCTCAATCAGAGCTGGTCATACCGGGTCAAAATCAGTGCTGATCATACCGGGTCACTACCAGTGCTGGTCATTCCGGGTCCCTACCAGTGCTGGTCATACCTGGTCACTACCAGTGCTGGTCATACCGGGTCACAACCAGTGCTGGTCATACCGGGTCACTACCAGTGCTGATCATACCGAACCTAATGAGTGCTGATAATAGCGGGTCTCAAGCAGTGCTGATCATAGGGGGTCATAATCAGTGCTGATCATACCTGGTCACTACCAGTGCTGATCTATCCGGGACACAATCAGTGCTAATCATACTGGATCATTACCAGTGCTGATCATACCTGGTCTCAATCAGTGCTGGTCATACCGGGTCACTTTCAGTTGCTGATCATACCTGGTCACTACCAGTGCTGATCTTTCCGTGTCACAATCAGTGCTGATCATACCGGGTCACTACCAGTGCTGATCATACCGGGTCACAATAAGTGCTGGTTAAACCGGGTCACTGTCAGTGCTGGTCATACCGGGTCACAGTCAGTGCTGGTCTTACCCGGTGACAATCAGTGCTAGACATATCGGGCCACAATCAGTGCTGGTCTTACCGGGTCTCTGTCAGTGCTGGTCATACCGGGTTACTGTCAGTGCTGATCATTGCGGGTCTCAGACCAGGTCACTATCAGTGCTGGTCATACCGGGTCTCTGTCAGTGCTGGTCATACCGGGTTACTGGCAGTGCTGATCATTGCGGGTCTCATACCAGGTCACTATCAGTGCTGGTCATACCAGGTCTCAATCAGTGCCGGTCATACCGGGTCAATATCAATGCTGATCATACCGGGTCTCAATCAGTGCCGGTCATACCGGGTCAATATCAATGCTGATCATACCGGGTCACTACCAGTGCTTGCCATACCGCGTCACCACCAGTGCTGGTCATACCTGGTCACTACCAATGCTGGTTATACCGGGTCACTACCAGTGCTGGTCATACCTGGTCATAACCAGTGCTGGTCATACCGGGTCACTACCAGTGATGATCATACCGGTTCACTACCAGAGCTAGTCATACCGGATCACTACAAGTGCTGGTCATACCGGGTCACTACCAGTGCTGGTCATATTGGGTCACTATCAGTGCTGATTATACCGGGTCACTTCCAACGCTGGTCATACCGGGTCTCTACCACTAGCAGTGCTGATCATACCGGGTCACTACCAGTGCTGGTCATACCTGGTCACTGCCAGTGCTGTCCATACCGGCTCACTACCAGTACTAATCATACCGACGTTAATCAGTGATGATAAAAGCGGGTCTTAATCAGTGCTGATTATAGGGGGTCATAATCAGTGCTGATCATACCTGGTCACTACCAGTGCTGATCTTTCCGGGTCACTATCAGTGCTGATCATACCGGGTCAATATCAGTGCTGGTCATACCGGGTCACTATAAGCGCTGATCATACCGGGTCTCAATCAGTACTGGTCATACCGGGTCAATATCAGTGCTGATCTTACCGGGTCACTACCTGTGCTGGTCATACCGGGTCACTACCAGTGCTGGTCATACCTGGTCACTACCTGTGCTGGTCATACCGGGTCACTACCAGTGCTGGTCATACCTGGTCACTGCCAGTGCTGTCCATACCGGCTCACTACCAGTACTAATCATACCGACCTTAATCAGTGATGATAATAGCGGGTCTCAATCAGTGCTGATCATAGGGGGTCATAATCAGTGCTGATCATACCTGGTCACTACCAGTGCTGATCTATCCGGGACACAATCAGTGCTAACCATACTGGATCATTACCAGTGCTGATCATACATGGTCTCAATCAGTGCTGGTCATACCGGGTCACTTTCAGTTGCTGATCATACCGGGTCACTACCAGAGCTGGTCATACCGGATCACGACCAGTGCTGGTCATACCGGGTAACTACCAGTGCTGTTCATACCGGGTCACGACCAGTGCTGATTATACCGGGTCACTTCCAATGCTGGTCATACCGGGTTTCTACCACTAGCAGTGCTGGTCATACCGGGTCACTACCAGTGCTGGTCATACCGGGTCACTACCTGTGCTGACCGTACTGGGTCACTACCAGTGCTAATCATACCGACCTTAATCAGTGCTGATAATAGCGGTTCTCAATCAGTGCTGATCATATCTGGTCACTACCAGTGCTGATCATACCGGGTCACAATCAGTGCTGGTCATACCGGGTCATTGTCAGTGTTGGTCATACCAGGTCACAGTCAGTGCTGGTCATACCGGGTCTCATACCGGGTCACTATCAGTGCTGATCATACCTGGTCACTATCAGTGCTGATCATACCGGGTCACGATCAGTGCTGGTCATACCGGGTCACTATCAGCGCTGATCATACCGGGTCTCAATCAGTACTGGTCATAACGGGTCACTATCAGTGCTGGTCATAACGGGTCTCAATCAGTGCTGGTCATACCGGGTCATTATCAGTGCTGATCATACCGGGATACTGCCAGTGCTGGTCATACTGGGTCTCAATCAGTGCTGGTAATACCAGGTCAAAATCAGTGCTGATCATACCGGGTCACTACCAGTGCTGGTCATACCGGGTCACTACCAGTGCTGGTCATACCTGGTCACTACCAGTGCTGGTCATACCTGGTCACAACCAGTGCTGATCATACCGGGTCACTATCAGTGCTGATCATACCGGGTCAGAATCATTTCTGATCATACGGGGTCACTACCGGTGCTGGTCATACTTGGTCACTATCAGTGCTGGTCATACCGGGTCACTACCAGTGCTGGTCATATCGGGTCACTATCAGTGCTGATTATACCGGGTCACTTCCAATGCTGGTCATTCCGGTTCTCTACCACTAGCAGTGCAGGTCATACCGGGTCACTACCAGTGCTGATCATACTGGGTCTCAATCAATGCTGGTCATACCGGGTCACTACCAGTGCTGATCAAACCGGGTAACTAACAGTGCTGATCATACCGGGTCACTATCAGTGGTGGTCATAACGGGTCACTATCAGTGCTGATCATACCGGGTCACTATCAGTGCTGGCCATACCGGATCACTATCAGTGCTGGCCATACCGGGTCACTATCAGTGCTGGTCATACCGGGTCCCTATCAGTGCTGGCCATACAGGGTCACTGTGCTGGTCATACCGGGTCACTGTCAGCGCTGGTCATACCGGGTCAATATCAGTGCTGATCATAACGGGTCACTATCAGTGCTGGTCATACCGGGTCACAATTAGTGCTGGTCATACTGGGTCACTTTCAGTGCTGAGCATACCGGGTCACTGTCAGTGCTGGTCATACCGGGTCACTATCAGTGCTGATCATTCCGGGTCACTGTCAGTGCTGGTCATACCTGGTCACTTTTAGTGCTGGTCATACCGGTTCACTGTCAGTGCTGATCATACCGGGTCACTGTCATTGCTGATCATACCGAGTCACTATCAGTGCTGATCATACCGTGTCACTATCAGTGCTGATCATACTGCATTATTATCAGTGCTGATCATAACGGTTCGCTATCAGTGCTGATCATAACGGGTCATCATCAGTGCTGATCATACCGGGTCAGTGCTGATCATACCGGGTCACTATCAGTGCTGATCATACTGGGTCACTATCAGTGCTGGTCATACCGGGTCATTGTCAGTGCTGGTCATACCTGGTCAATTATCAGTGCTGATCATACCGGGTCACTGTCAGTGCGTTTTATATCGGGTCACTGTCAGTGCTTGTCATACCGGGTCACTATTAATGCTGATCATACCGGGTCACTATCAGTGCTGGCCATACCGGGTCACTATCAGTGCTGGTCATACCGGGTCCCTATCAGTGCTGGTCATACAGGGTCACTGTGCTGGTCATACCGGGTCACTGTCAGCGCTGGTCATACCGGGTCAATATCAGTGCTGATCATAACGGGTCACTATCAGTGCTGGTCATACCGGGTCACAATTAGTGCTGGTCATACTGGGTCACTTTCAGTGCTGGGCATACCGGGTCACTGTCAGTGCTGGTCATACCGGGTCACTATCAGTGCTGATCATTCCGGGTCACTGTCAGTGCTGGTCATACCTGGTCACTTTTAGTGCTGGTCATACCGGTTCACTGTCAGTGCTGATCATACCGGGTCACTGTCATTGCTGATCATACCGAGTCACTATCAGTGCTGATCATACCGTGTCACTATCAGTGCTGATCATACTGCGTTATTATCAGTGCTGATCATAATGGTTCACTATCAGTGCTGATCATAACGGGTCATTATCAGTGCTGATCATACCGGGTCAGTGCTGATCATACCGGGTCACTATCAGTGCTGATCATACTGGGTCACTATCAGTGCTGGTCATACCGGGTCATTGTCAGTGCTGGTCATACCTGGTCAATTATCAGTGCTGATCATACCGGGTCACTGTCAGTGCGTTTCATATCGGGTCACTGTCAGTGCTTGTCATACCGGGTCACTATTAATGCTGATCATACCGGGTCACTATCAATGCTGAACATACCGGGTCTCAATCAGTGCTGGTCATACCTGGTCACTATCAGTGCTGATCATACCGGGTCACTATCAATGCTGAACATATCGGGTCTCAATCAGTGCTGGTTATATCGTTTCACTATCAGTGCTGGTCATACCGGGTCACTATCAATGCTGATCATACTTGGTCACTGTCAGTGCTGGTCATACCGTATCAACTTTTTTATTGAATTGGTATAACTGAATTCCCTTTTTCGTAGATTTTGACAAGAAGGCTTTAGAAGTTTTTACTCTAGCTGCCAATATAGTAAACTAGCACCTCACTGTGGTGATCATTTTTTTAACAAATCACAACAGCTTGAACAAACTTGGTAAAGAGTCACCCAAGGAACATTTCTGTAAAATTATTTTAAAATCGAGCCAGTAATTTCTGACGAGAAGATGTTTTAAATTTTTACTAATTAAACATGCCCCGCCCCCTTGCGGCCATTTTTTTTGACGAAATAAGAAGGTTTGAACAAACTTGGTAAAGGGTCACCCAAGGAACATTTCTGCGAAGTTATATCAAAATTGGCCCAGTGGTTTTAGAGAAGAAGTTGTTAGATGCTAAAAGTTAACGACGGACGACAGATGACTGACACCAGGCGATCACAAAAGCTTACCTGTGAGCCTTTGGCTCAGGTGAGCTAAAAACATGTCACTTTGCTTTTTACAGCAACAGTGCTACATATTACCTCCCCTTTTCATAAAATGGCCTAAAATTGTCAATTTGTTGTTACTTTTTATAAATGAAGTTCCATTGCAGAGGTAACTTTCATATTTGAAAAAGATGTACTTAATAACAATTATAATATTTGTAATAATTGTAATTTATAATGTATTTACAGTTACGTTGCTTTTATATATACCAGATAATTGATGAACATCAATATTTGTGAGTAATATTATGAAGTTTTAGAGACCTAGTGGTAAAACAATGTACTATCAATCAAGGTTGGATCACCAGTTACTTGCTACTCAACATAATATCTTCAGAGTTTTATCCACGAGTCCATTCAAGTAATTTTTTGTTGTATTTATCTTGGCTATAGTAGTCACATCGTCGTCCATTATTATTACATTAACTTTGACATTTTTTTGAAAAAACATCTGATGTTTTTCAAATACTATTTCTTAACATGGTCCCAATATCTGATTTACTATCACAGTCCATGCTTCTGGCAACACATCATATTAAAGTACTATCTTAGACTCAAATTAAAATGTCCCCAAAATGGGATCAAAAGTATCCATTTTTACAACTTTTCGCCCCCTGAAGTTGGGTACCCCACTTTAAGCATTAAAAAAACTAAATTTCACCAATTTTACTTTACATACAGTTCCTTAATAAAATGAATTTAGTCAGTCACAGAAACATAATTTTAATTTTTTTATTGACAAAAATATAATAAAATATTTTATTGTGATCATTTGCCAGTTTGACATTTTCATCCAACCAGAAATAAGCTTATTATGAAAATATGTGCCCTGATTATCCTATACTTTTCTCAGCCAATCAGTGAGTTCCTCTCAATGGTGGCAGCTGACCATGTACGTGCATTTTACTCTGAATGATGCCGTGCTACATCACAAAATGGTATAGAGAGACGACATTGATATATTATTAACGTTTTATTCGTGATAGTTTTATAACATTATTTAAATATATTTAAATGAGCTGATGACGTAAGGCTGTCTACCGATTCCCCATTTCCGCTGGCCGAGTTGGTAAAATAATTCAAACAAAGGCGTATTCTAAAGTTGAACATAGTGGAAATTATGTAAGTATGTGTTTATTTGTAATTGTTAGTGTGCATTAACTTCTTTAATGAGATAATGGACACTTTAATAACCAATAAAGTCATTAAAACTAATTTATTCCATCTCAATACATATGTACACGTATGGGCCTGTAACAAGGAAATTTGGATTTGCATATTAATGGTTATTTGATTGTTAATTAATACAAACAGAACCGTGAACATAACGTTAATTTATTATTGGAATTTAAAAAAAAGTGTTTTTCAAGGCATAAAGTTTAAATTAGTCACAATGAAACAGTTTCGTTTTCCATGTATTTTATATGAGGGTTTCTTGCCATTGTCGCTCTGTTTCGTTTTCCATGTATTTTATAATTATGAGGCAGGTAATATCAATATTTTTTATAACGTCGTAATTAATATTCGGATAGTGTGAAAATCTGAAAATCTACACAAATATGCCCGACAAAATAAGAAACAAATGGAAAATATTTCCAAAATTACACAACTCAAGAGTTTCTTGTAGTATGTTCAGATTGTAAAGTAATTTACCAACATTGGAGTACAATATATATTACCAGGCACCCATCAATGCAACTATTCAACTGGATTTACTTATTTCTGCACAGTAAAGAGGTTAAATGTTAAAATTTGCCATATAATATGATATGACATGTTGATTTTGAATGGATACAAATGAAAAAATTGTCAAAAGTGGGCACATTTTTAGCACAGAATTCAAATTCAATACTTAAGTACACATATTTTGATCTTTGAATTCAAAATCAGTACTTAACCCCACTATTTTATGTGTATTTTTGTTTCACAATGTATTAGTTGTCGTGTTTCTTTTATATTTTCTCTCTAAATATGACGATAGTGTCAATTTAAGACAGCATTTCATCTCCTGTCAGGCCCGGTTACCTCAGTCGGCAGAGATTCTGAGTATCAATACAGAGGTTGTGAGTTAGAATTCACACTCGACCACAGTCTCCCTGAAGACTAATATACAACACTATGTCTCTTTGTCATCCATCTCTCACCACTGATTCAAGTGGGAAATATATCAGTTACTTGCCGATATTGATGTGCTTGAGCACTGGTCAACTCTTCAGTATCCCAGGAAAGTGATCTTCTGCTTGCTCTAAATGGCATAACAATTATGATAAATATCCAACCAATCATACCGCAGACACACGTTAGTATACCCGTCCCAGTTACATGTTTTCATCAATATGCTGACCAGACTGTCTGCTAAATGACGAGTGTAAATCTAGTAAGCTTCTTGTACCATTTTTTTTATTAACTATAACATACGACATGGTATAACCCCATGACATTCCTAGCTAAAGGAGGACGCTGCACCACAAAACCACCACTGCGTTATACCATTAGAATACTGCATCTTCCTCTGTGTTTGTGTATGGTAAAAAACACACATGTATTATATAATCTAGGAGCGGCAGTTTTTTAGATTTAGTAAGAATATGATTATGTGTAAGTCTAGAGCAAATGCATTATGGGTTGTTAACATTTAATTTCCTGGTTAAGTGTACCCATCTAATATTCCCTAAACTAAATTTACATATAAAAAGTTATTCAGGTATTAGATATTTTTTCTAATGTAACAAAGATAAACTGGTGCATATCAGGCGGATAAATAAAACAATAATATTATTTTATTGACTGAGCTGAAAAGGCCAGGCTTGTATTCAAACTAGTGACCCCTGGAGTCATAGTCATATATGCATTACTGACTGAGCTGACCAGTCGAGGCTAGTATTCAAACTAGTGACCCCTGGAGCTATAGTCATATATGCAATACTGACTGAGCTGACCAGGCCAGCCTAGTTTTCAAACTAGTGACCCCTGGAGTGATAGTCAAATTAGCGGTGACAGAAGAATGACAATGAGACACTGATTTGTATATCAATCTTCATGGAGACTTTGGCCAGGCTAGGATTCAAATTAGTAACACCTGGAGTGACAGTCATATGCAGTACTTACTAAGCTAACCAGGCCAGGCTAGTATTCCAACTAGTTACCCCTGGAGTGATAGTAATATATGCATTACTGACTGAGCTGACCAGGGCAGGCTAGGCTTCAAACTAGTGACCCCTGGATTGATAGTCATATATTTATTACTGACTGAGCTGACCAAGCCACGCTAGGATTCCAACTAGTGACCTCTGGAATGATAGTTATATATGCAATAGTGACTGAGGTGACCATGCCAGGCTAGTATTCAAACTAGTGACACCTGGAGTGATAGTCATATATGCATTACTGACTTGGCTAAGCAGGCCACGCTAGAATTTGCCACTGGATTGATAGTCATATATGCATTACTGACTTAGCTGACGAGGCCAGGCTAGGAGTCACCCCTGGATATGCATTACTGACTGAGATGACCAGGCCAGATAAGGATTCACCCCTAGACTGAGAGTCATATATGCATTACTGACTGAGCTAACCAGGACAGGCTAGGATTCACCCCGGGATTGATAGTCATATATGCATTACTGACTGAGCTGACCAAGCGAGGCTAGGATTCACCCCTAAATTGATAGGTCATATATGCAATACTGACTGAGCTAACCAGGCAAGGATAGGATTCACCCCTAGATTGATAGTCATATATGCATTACTGACTGAGTTAACCAGGACAGGCTAGAATTCACCCCTTGATTGATAGTCATATATGCATTACTGACTGAGCTAACCAGGTCAGGCTAGGATTCACCCCTAGATTGATAGTCATATATGCATTACTGATTGAGCTTACAAGGCCAGGCTACACTCCTGGATTGATAGCCATATATGCATTACTGACTGAGCTAACCAGGCCAGGCTAGGATTCACCGCTTGATTAATAGTCATATATGTATTACTGACTGAGCTGATCAGGCCAGGCTAGTATTCAAACTAGTGACACTTGGAGTGATAGTCATATATGCATTACTGACTGGGCTAAGCAGGCCAGGCTAGAATTTGCCGCTGGATTGATAGTCATATATGCATTACTGACTGAGCTGACCAGGCCAGGCTAAGATTCACTAATTGGTTGATAGTCGTATATGCATTACTGACTGAGCTGACAAGGCAAACCTAGGATTCACCACTAAATTAAAGCCATATTTGTATTACTGACTGAGTTAATCAGGCCAGGCTAAGATTCACCCCTATATTGATAGTCATATATGCATTACTGACTGAGCTGACCAGGTCAGTCAAGGATTCACCCCTGGATTGATAGCCATATATGCATAACTGACTGAGCTGACCAGGCCAGACTAGGATTAACCCCTGGATTAATAACCATCAATGCATTACTGACTAAGCTGACCAGGCCAGGCTAGGATTCAGCCCTAGATTGATAGTCATATGTGCATTACTGACTGAGCTGACCAGGCCAGGTTAGGATTCACTCCTAGATTGATAGGCATATATGCATTACTGACTGAGCTTACCAGGACAGGCTATGATTCACCCCTAGATTGATAGCCATATATGCATTACTGACTGAGCTAACCAGGCCAGGCTAGGATTAACTTCTAGATTGATAGTCATATATGCATTACTGACTGAGCTAATCAGGCCAGGCTAAAACTCACCCCTAGATTGACAGCCATATATGCATTACTTACTGAGCTAACCAGGCCAGGCTAAAACTCACCCCTAGATTGATAGCCATATATTCATAACTGACTAAGCTGACCAGGCCAGGCTAGGATTCACACCTAGGTTGATAGTCATATATGCATTACTGACTGAGCTAACCAGGCCAGGCTAGGATTCACTCCTGGATTGATAGTCATATATGCATTACTGACTGAGCTAACCAGGCCAAGCTAGGATTCATCCCTGGATTGATTCTCATATATGCATTACTGACTGAGCTAATCAGGCCAGGCTAGGATTCACTCCTGGATTGATAGTCATATGTGCATTACTGACTGAACTAACCGGGCCAAGCTAGGATTCACCCCTGGATTGATAGTCATATATGCATTACTGACTGAGCTAACCAGGTCAAGATAGGATTCACCTCTAGATTGATAGTCATATATGCATTACTGACTGAGCTAACCGGGCCAGGTTAGGATTCACTCCTGGATTGATAGTCATATATGCATTACTGACTGGGCTAACCAGGCCAGGCTAGGATTCACTCCTGGATTGATAGTCATATATGCATTACTGACTGAGCTAACCAGGCCAAGCTAGGATTCACCCCTGGATTGATAGTCATATATGCATTACTGACTGAGCTAACCAGGCCAGACTAGAATTCACTCCTGGATTGATAGTCATATATGCATTACTGACTGAGCTAACCAGGCCAAGCTAGGATTCACCCCTGGATTTATAGTCATATATGCATTACTGACAGAGCTTACCAGGCCAGGTTAGGATTCAACCCTAGACTGATAGTCATATATGTATTACTGACTGAGCTAACCAGGCCAAGCTAGGATTGACCCCTGGATTGATAGTCATATATGCATTACTGACTGAGCTAACCAGGCCAAGCTAGGATTCACCCCTGGATTGATATTCATATATGCATTACTGACTGAGCTAACCAGGCCAGGCTAGGATTCACCCCTAGTTTGATAGTCATATATGCATTACTGACTGAGCTGACCAGGCGAGGCTAGTATTCAAACTAGTGACCCCTGGAGATATAGTCATATATGCAATACTGACTGAGCTGACCAGGCCAGCCTAGTTTTCAAACTAGTGACCCCTGGAGTGATAGTCAAATTAGCGGTGACAGAAGAATGACAATGAGACACTGATTTGTATATCAATCTTCATGGAGACTTTGGCCAGGCTAGGATTCAAACTAGTGACCCCTGGAGTGACAGTCATATGCAGTACTTACTAAGCTAACCAAGCCAGGCTAGTATTCCAACTAGTGACCCCTGGAGTGATAGTAATATATGCATTACTGACTGAGCTGACCAGGGCAGGCTAGGCTTCAAACTAGTGACCCCTGGATTGATAGTCATATATTTATTACTGACTGAGCTGACCAAGCCACGCTAGGATTCCAACTAGTGACCTCTGGAATGATAGTTATATATGCAATAGTGACTGAGGTGACCATGCCAGGCTAGTATTCAAACTAGTGACACCTGGAGTGATAGTCATATATGCATTACTGACTTGGCTAAGCAGGCCACGCTAGAATTTGCCACTGGATTGATAGTCATATATGCATTACTGACTTAGCTGACGAGGCCAGGCTAGGAGTCACCCCTGGATATGCATTACTGACTGAGATGACCAGGCCAGATAAGGATTCACCCCTAGACTGAGAGTCATATATGCATTACTGACTGAGCTAACCAGGACAGGCTAGGATTCACCCCGGGATTGATAGTCATATATGCATTACTGACTGAGCTGACCAAGCGAGGCTAGGATTCACCCCTAAATTGATAGGTCATATATGCAATACTGACTGAGCTAACCAGGCAAGGATAGGATTCACCCCTAGATTGATAGTCATATATGCATTACTGACTGAGCTAACCAGGACAGGCTAGAATTCACCCCTTGATTGATAGTCATATATGCATTACTGACTGAGCTAACCAGGTAAGGCTAGGATTCACCCCTAGATTGATAGTCATATATGCATAACTGATTGAGCTTACAAGGCCAGGCTACACTCCTGGATTGATAGCTATATATGCATTACTGACTGAGCTAACCAGGCCAGGCTAGGATTCACCGCTGGATTAATAGTCATATATGTATTACTGACTGAGCTGATCAGGCCAGGCTAGTATTCAAACTAGTGACACCTGGAGTGATAGTCATATATGCATTACTGACTGGGCTAAGCAGGCCAGGCTAGAATTTGCCACTGGATTGATAGTCATATATGCATTACTGACTGAGCTGACCAGGCCAGGCTAAGATTCACTAATTGGTTGATAGTCGTATATGCATTACTGACTGATCTGACAAGGCAAACCTAGGATTCACCACTAAATTAAAGCCATATTTGTATTACTGACTGAGTTAATCAGGCCAGGCTAAGATTCACCACTATATTGATAGTCATATATGCATTACTGACTGAGCTGACCAGGTCAGTCAAGGATTCACCCCTGGATTGAGAGCCATATATGCATAACTGACTGAGCTGACCAGGCCAGACTAGGATTAACCCCTGGATTAATAACCATAAATGCATTACTGACTAAGCTGACCAGGCCAGGCTAGGATTCACCCCTAGATTGATAGTCATATGTGCATTACTGACTGAGCTGACCAGGCCAGGTTAGGATTCACTCCTAGATTGATAGGCATATATGCATTACTGACTGAGCTTACCAGGACAGGCTATGATTCACCCCTAGATTGGTAGTCATATATGCATTACTGACTGAGCTGACCAAGCCAGGCTAGGATTCACCCCTAGATTGATAGCCATATATGCATTACTGACTGAGCTAACCAGGCCAGGCTAGGATTAACTTCTATATTGATAGACATATATGCATTACTGACTGAGCTAATCAGGCCAGGCTAAAACTCACCCCTAGATTGACAGCCATATATGCATTACTTACTGAGCTAACCAGGCTAGGCTAAAACTCACCCCTAGATTGATAGCCATATATTCATAACTGACTAAGTTGACCAGGCCAGGCTAGGATTCACACCTAGGTTGATAGTCATATATGCATTACTGACTGAGCTAACCAGGCCAGGCTAGGATTCACTCCTGGATTGATAGTCATATATGCATTACTGACTGAGCTAACCAGGCCAAGCTAGGATTCACCCCTGGATTGATTGTCATATATGCATTACTGACTGAGCTAATCAGGCCAGGCTAGGATTCACTCCTGGATTGATAGTCATATATGCATTACTGACTGAGCTAACCGGGCCAAGCTAGGATTCACCCCTGGATTGATAGTCATATATGCATTACTGACTGAGCTAACCAGGCCAAGATAGGATTCACCTCTAGATTGATAGTCATATATGCATTACTGACTGAGCTAACCGGGCCAGGTTAGGATTCACTCCTGGATTGATAGTCATATATGCATTACTGACTGGGCTAACCAGGCCAGGCTAGGATTCACTCCTGGATTGAGAGTCATATATGCATTACTGACTGAGCTAACCAGGCCAAGCTAGGATTCACCCCTGGATTGATAGTCATATATGCATTACTGACTGAGCTAACCAGGCCAGACTAGAATTCACTCCTGGATTGATTGTCATATATGCATTACTGACTGAGCTAACCAGGCCAAGCTAGGATTCACCCCTGGATTTATAGTCATATATGCATTACTGACAGAGCTTACCAGGCCAGGTTAGGATTCAACCCTAGACTGATAGTCATATATGTATTACTGACTGAGCTAACCAGGCCAAGCTAGGATTGACCCCTGGATTGATAGTCATATATGCATTACTGACTGAGCTAACCAGGCCAAGCTAGGATTCACCCCTGGATTGATATTCATATATGCATTACTGACTGAGCTAACCAGGCCAGGCTAGGATTCACCCCTAGATTGATAGTCATATATGCATTACTGACTGAGCTGACCAGGCGAGGCTAGTATTCAAACTAGTGACCCCTGGAGCTATAGTCATATATGCAATACTGACTGAGCTGACCAGGCCAGCCTAGTTTTCAAACTAGTGACCCCTGGAGTGATAGTCAAATTAGCGGTGACAGAAGAATGACAATGAGACACTGATTTGTATATCAATCTTCATGGAGACTTTGGCCAGGCTAGGATTCAAACTAGTGACCCCTGGAGTGACAGTCATATGCAGTACTTACTAAGCTAACCAGGCCAGGCTAGTATTCCAACTAGTGACCCCTGGAGTGATAGTAATATATGCATTACTGACTGAGCTGACCAGGGCAGGCTAGGCTTCAAACTAGTGACCCCTGGATTGATAGTCATATATTTATTACTGACTGAGCTGACCAAGCCACGCTAGGATTCCAACTAGTGACCTCTGGAATGATAGTTATATATGCAATAGTGACTGAGGTGACCATGCCAGGCTAGTATTCAAACTAGTGACACCTGGAGTGATAGTCATATATGCATTACTGACTTGGCTAAGCAGGCCACGCTAGAATTTGCCACTGGATTGATAGTCATATATGCATTACTGACTTAGCTGACGAGGCCAGGCTAGGAGTCACCCCTGGATATGCATTACTGACTGAGATGACCAGGCCAGATAAGGATTCACCCCTAGACTGAGAGTCATATATGCATTACTGACTGAGCTAACCAGGACAGGCTAGGATTCACCCCGGGATTGATAGTCATATATGCATTACTGACTGAGTTGACCAAGCGAGGCTAGGATTCACCCCTAAATTGATAGGTCATATATGCAATACTGACTGAGCTAACCAGGCAAGGATAGGATTCACCCCTAGATTGATAGTCATATATGCATTACTGACTGAGTTAACCAGGACAGGCTAGAATTCACCCCTTGATTGATAGTCATATATGCATTACTGACTGAGCTAACCAGGTCAGGCTAGGATTCACCCCTAGATTGATAGTCATATATGCATAACTGATTGAGCTTACAAGGCCAGGCTACACTCCTGGATTGATAGCTATATATGCATTACTGACTGAGCTAACCAGGCCAGGCTAGGATTCACCGCTGGATTAATAGTCATATATGTATTACTGACTGAGCTGATCAGGCCAGGCTAGTATTCAAACTAGTGACACCTGGAGTGATAGTCATATATGCATTACTGACTGGGCTAAGCAGGCCAGGCTAGAATTTGCCACTGGATTGATAGTCATATATGCATTACTGACTGAGCTGACCAGGCCAGGCTAAGATTCACTAATTGGTTGATAGTCGTATATGCATTACTGACTGATCTGACAAGGCTAACCTAGGATTCACCACTAAATTAAAGCCATATTTGTATTACTGACTGAGTTAATCAGGCCAGGCTAAGATTCACCCCTATATTGATAGTCATATATGCATTACTGACTGAGCTGACCAGGTCAGTCAAGGATTCACCCCTGGATTGATAGCCATATATGCATAACTGACTGAGCTGACCAGGCCAGACTAGGATTAACCCCTGGATTAATAACCATAAATGCATTACTGACTAAGCTGACCAGGCCAGGCTAGGATTCACCCCTAGATTGATAGTCATATGTGCATTACTGACTGAGCTGACCAGGCCAGGTTAGGATTCACTCCTAGATTGATAGGCATATATGCATTACTGACTGAGCTTACCAGGACAGGCTATGATTCACCCCTAGATTGGTAGTCATATATGCATTAATGACTGAGCTGACCAAGCCAGGCTAGGATTCACCCCTAGATTGATAGCCATATATGCATTACTGACTGAGCTAACCAGGCCAGGCTACGATTAACTTCTAGATTGAGAGTCATATATGCATTACTGACTGAGCTAATCAGGCCAGGCTAAAACTCACCCCTAGATTGACAGCCATATATGCATTACTTACTGAGCTAACCAGGCCAGGCTAAAACTCACCCCTAGATTGATAGCCATATATTCATAACTGACTAAGTTGACCAGGCCAGGCTAGGATTCACACCTAGGTTGATAGTCATATATGCATTACTGACTGAGCTAACCAGGCCAGGCTAGGATTCACTCCTGGATTGATAGTCATATATGCATTACTGACTGAGCTAACCAGGCCAAGCTAGGATTCACCCCTGGATTGATTGTCATATATGCATTACTGACTGAGCTAATCAGGCCAGACTAGGATTCACTCCTGGATTGATAGTCATATATGCATTACTGACTGAGCTAACCGGGCCAAGCTAGGATTCACCCCTGGATTGATAGTCATATATGCATTACTGACTTAGCTAACCAGGCCAAGATAGGATTCACCTCTAGATTGATAGTCATATATGCATTACTGACTGAGCTAACCGGGCCAGGTTAGGATTCACTCCTGGATTGATAGTCATATATGCATTACTGACTGGGCTAACCAGGCCAGGCTAGGATTCACTCCTGGATTGAGAGTCATATATGCATTACTGACTGAGCTAACCAGGCCAAGCTAGGATTCACCCCTGGATTGATAGTCATATATGCATTACTGACTGAGCTAACCTGGCCAGGCTAGAATTCACTCCTGGATTGATAGTCATATATGCATTACTGACTGAGCTAACCAGGCCAAGCTAGGATTCACCCCTGGATTTATAGTCATATATGCATTACTGACAGAGCTTACCAGGCCAGGTTAGGATTCAACCCTAGACTGATAGTCATATATGTATTACTGACTGAGCTAACCAGGCCAAGCTAGGATTAACCCCTGGATTGATAGTCATAAATGCATTACTGACTGAGCTAACCAGGCCAAGCTAGGATTCACCCCTGGATTGATATTCATATATGCATTACTGACTGAGCTAATCAGGCCAGGCTAGGATTCACCCCTAGATTGATAGTCATATATGCATTACTGACTGAGCTAACCAGTACAGGCTAGGATTCACCCCTAGATTGATAGTCATATATGCATTACTAACTTAGCTAACCAGGCCAAGCTAGGATTCACTCCTGGATTGATAGTAATATATGCATTACTGACTGAGCTAACCAGGCCAAGCTAGGATTCACCCCTGGATTGATAGTCATATATGCATTACTAACTTAGCTAACCAGGCCAAGCTAGGATTCACTCCTGGATTGATAGTAATATATGCATTACTGACTGAGCTAACCAGGCCAAGCTACGATTCACCCCTAGATTGATAGTCATATATGCATTACTGACTGAGCTAACCTGGCCAAGCTAGGATTCACCCCTTGATTGATAGTCATATATGCATTACTGACTGAGCTGTCCAGGCCAAGCTAGGATTCACCCCTAGATTGATAGCCATATATGCATAACTGACTGAGCTGACCAGGCCAGACTAGGATTAACCCCTGGATTGATAACCATAAATGCATTACTGACTGAGCTGACCAGGCCAGGCTAGGAGTCACCCCTGGATATGCATTACTGACTGATATGACCAGGCCAGGTTAGGATTCAACCCTAGATTGATAGTCATATATGCATTACTGACTGAGCTAACCAGGACAGGCTAGGATTCACCCCTAGATTGATAGTCATATATGCATTACTGAATGAGCTGACCAGGCCAGGCTAGGATTCACCCCTAGATTGATAGTCATTTATGCATTACTGACTGAGCTGACCAGGCCAGGTTATGATTCACCCCTAGATTGATAGTCATAAATGCATTACTGACTGAGCTAACCAGGACAGGCTAGGATTCACCCATGGATTGATAGGTCATATATGCATTACTAACTGAGCTAACCAGGCCAGGCAAGGATTCACTTCTAGATTGATATTAATATATGCATTACTGATTGAGCTAACCAGGCCAAGCTACGATTCACTTCTAGATTGATAGCCATATATGCATTACTGACTGAGCTAACCAGGCCAGGCTTAAACTCACCCCTAGATTGATAGCCATATATTTATAACTAACTGAGCTGACCATGCCAGGCTAGGATTCCTCCCTAGATTGATAGTCATATATGCATTACTGACTGAGCTAACCAGGCCTGGCTAGGATTCACTCCTGGATTGATAGTCACATAGTCATTACTGACTGAGCTAACCAGGCCAAGCTAGGATTGACCCCTTGATTGATAGTGATATATGCATTACTGACTGAGCTAACCAGGCCAGGCTAGGATTCACTTCTAGATTGATAGCCATATATGCATTACTGACTGAGCTAACCAGGCCAGGCTAAAACTCACCCCTAGAATGATAGCCATATATTTATAACTAACTGAGATGACCAGGCCAGGCTAGGATTCACCCCTAGATTGATAGTCATATATGCATTACTAACTGAGCTAACCAGGCCAGGCTAGGATTCACTCCTGGATTGATAGTCATATATGCATTACTGACTGAGCTAACCAGGCCAAGCTAGGATTCACCCCTTGATTGATAGTCATATATGCATTACTGACTGAGCTAACCAGGCCAGGCTAGGATTCACTCCTGGATTGATAATCATATATGCATTACTGGCTGAGCTAACCAGGCCAAGCTAGGATTCACCCCTGGATTGATAGTCATATATGCATTACTGACTGAGCTAATTAGGCCTAGCTATGATTCACCATTGGATTGATAGTCATATATGCATTACTGACTGGGTTTACCAGGACCGGCTAGGATTCACCCCTGGATTGATAGTCATATATACATTACTGACTGAGCTAACCAGGCCAAGCTAGGATTCACCCCTAGATTGATAGTCATATATGCATTACTGACTGAGCTAACCAGGACAGGCTAGGATTCACCCCTAGATTGATAGTCATATATGCATTACTGACTGGGCTAACCAGGCCAGGCTAGGATTCATCCCTGGATTGATAACCATATATCCATTACTAACTGAGCTAACCAGGCCAGGATAGGATTCATCTCTAGATTGATAGTCATATATGCATTACTGACTGAGCTAACGAGGCCAGGCTAGAATTTACCCCTAGATTGATTGTCATATATGCATTACTGACTGAGCTGACAAGGCAAGACTAGGATTCACAATGTATTTAAGATCAGTTTTAGTGTTTTTCAATGGTGCAAGCTATCGCAACAAGTCAAACTTGGCATTTTAACCGAATTCCCATATTTTAGCCTCATACGATATATAAAATCAAAAATGACTATATTCATTACCATTCCATTTTTCCTCTTAAATGCACTTGAAATGCTGAGTAGAACATACTGAGGGCTATTTAAAGCCATATGGTCCTTATTTTTGACAAAAAATCTCTGGCCAAAATTTCTGAATTTTATATCCATTTCTCTACAAGCATCTCAATTGCACTCTTTACAGAAAAAAAGACGTTAATGCGATGAAAATTTAGAAAATGTTGTCGCGCCAATTAAGGGGCATTATATTTGTCTTTTTTTATTATTCCACTGATGCAAATTCATAGAATTAATATTTCTCAACAATATGATACAATTTTTATGCTTCTGCTACAGAGTTTAATCAAATTGTGACCTTTCCCACTAATAAAAATGTATACATATTTTCACCAAATTCCCAATGACAAAACTGTACATCAATTCATAATTACTTGGATACTTGACCTTCAATATCTGAGCTAATCATTCTTGTTTTTTTTAATATAATTTACAAAACACGTATATAAACATGTATTGATAGCCTTGCATATTAAATTTTAAGATTCCTTAGCATAAAAGTGTGTTCACATGATAATTTCATACACCACCCACTAAAATAAGATGAAAAAAGGCTAATTTGACCATTTGTTCTAATTTCATAATAAATGTGTCGATTTTTTTATAAAGATGTTGTCGAATGCATTTGATCGAATAAAATTAACAACCAAATGATAAATTAGACCATTTCGCAAAATTTCCTTGTCGCTTCTGTTAAAGAATTTCATTCGAATTACATACTTACTAATAGAAAGAGAGCCTTTCGGAACATCGGTTACCAAGATAGAAAAAATGTGATATTTATTAAGGGGGGTTCAATAATTCTTTTATACAAAGAAATTGTTATACATGGTTTTCTATGTCTTGAATTAAAAAATATGTGAAAATGACAGAAATTATATCAAAATCAGTCAAGCGTGAAAATTCATGATTTGTAGTAGCAAATCACAGTTATTACATGTACCAGTTCTAACGGGTTTGGGGCACAAAACAAACACTTTTTTTGCTCTACAACATTCTTGATACAAAATATCCATCAAATGTTACATTTAAGCCAAAAATATGCTACACAAAATAGGGAAAAATATAAAATATTTCCAGAATTAATTCAAGTGTTTCATGCATGTAGTATGTTCAGATTGTAAAGTAATTTAGCAACATTGGAGTACAATATATATTACCAGGCACCCATCAATGCAACTTTTCAATTGGATTTACTTATTTCTGCACAATAAAGATGTTAAATGTGAAAATTTGCCATAGAATATGACATGACATGCTGATTTTAAGTGGATACAAATGAAAATATTGTCAAAAGTGGGCAGATTTTGAGCACAAAATTCAAATTCTGTTCTAAAGTACATAGTTTTCAAACTTGGAATTCAAAATCAGTACTTAACCCCACTATTTTATGTGTACTTTTGTTTCACAATGTATTTAAGATCAGTTTTAGTGTTTTTCAATGGTTCTTGGATATGTAATTTCAACGGACAAGGCGCAAGCTATCACGAAAAGTCAAACTTGGCATTTTGACCAAATTCCCCCTTTTTAGCCTCATACGGTACCTTAAAATAAAATTAAAAGTTATATTTTGTCAAAAATGACCATATTCATAACCATTCCATTATATTCCACTTAAATGCACTTGATTTGCTGAGAAGAACATACTGAGGGCTATTAAAAGCTATATGGCCCTCATTTTTGCAAAAATCTCTAAAAAAAAAGAGAGAAAAAATGACCAAAATTAATCAACCTGCAGAAAATTTCTAAATTGTATTGCTATTTCTCGACAGGCATCTCAATTGCACTATTTACAGAAAAAAAAGAAGTTAATGCGATGAGAAAATGTTGTCACGCCAGTATAGGTCAGCTACCACCATTGTGTTTTCAATAGACTTACATTAAACGTTTTACCTAATTTTCACTATTTCTACCGTTCGCTGACCAAAAGTCCTATATTATATTAAAATACTATCCTAGACTCGATCCAAATGTCCCCAAAATGGGGTCAAAAGTATCACTTTTTACAACTTTTTGCCTCCTGAAGTTGGATACCCCTCTTTAAGCATGAAAAAAACAACTAAATTTCACCAATTTTTCTTTCCATACAGTTTCCTTAATGAAACGAAGTCAGTCACAGAAACATAATTTTATTTTTTTATTGACGCAAACATAATAAACTTATATTTTATTGTGATCATTTGCCAGTTTGTCATTCTCATCCAACCAGAAATAAGCTTACTATAAAAATATATGCCCTGAACATCCCTATACATTTCTCAGTCAATAAAAGAGCTCCTCTCAATGGTGGTAGCTTACCATGTTCGTGCATTTTACTCTGAATGATGCCGTGCTAGAGAGACGACATTGATATATTATTAACGTTTTATTCGTGATAGTTTTATAACATTATTTAAATATATTTAAATGAGCTGATGACGTAAGGCTGTCTACCGATTTATCATTTCCGCTTGCCGAGTTGGTAAAATAATTCAAACAAAGGCGTATTCTAAAGTGAACATAGTGGAAATCATGTAAGTATGTGTTTATTTGTAATTGTAAGTGTGTATTAACTTCTTTAATGAGATAATGGACACTTTTATAACCAATAAAGTCATTAAAACTAATTTATTTTCTCATCCCAATACACGTATGGGCCTGTAACAAGGAAGTTTGGATTTATATATTAATGGCTATTTGTTTGTTAATCGATACAAACAGCACTGTGAACATAATGTTAATGTATTATTGGATTTTAAAAGAGTGTTTTTCAAGGCATTAAGTTTACATAGTCACAATGAAACAATTTCGTTTTCCATGTATTTTATATGAGGGTTTCTTGCCATTGTCGCTCAGTTTCGTTTTCCATGTATTTTTTATAAGGCAGGTAATATCAATATTTTTATAAAATCTCAGAGAGATACTTTTCTACCGCTTTTGTTTATTTTGCAATAATATAATTATTGAAATTTACTTTGTGGACGAAAGAATGAGGGAATACAAAATTAATTGTATGTTGTAAGAAAAAAGTACACAAAAGAAACTAGACTGTTGAACTACTTTTTATTATCCTTCGCATTTCGAACAAAATGATGTAGTTATGTCCTTATATTCTCTAAACTTAAATTGTACTTCATACTTTGGACCAACTACCAAATTGTGGAACTTTCACTCAATTTTTAACGGTTTAAAGAAAATATTGTCAGTGTTTTCTACCCATCTTCTGTTTGATATGATATCACCAGGAATATCTATCGATAATATATTTTTCAATTATCTGTTCTTTCAAATGTTCACCTCATAGTTAAATGGGATTGTTAGAATAACGATGTTCTGGAGTGTGTCGGGACAATGATCACATACTATAAATGTTTGTAATGATAATTGTACGAGATTATTATTTAAATAGAAAGGTGTATTACATGTTAATCATAGTAGAAATTATAGAAGAACGATGTGTGTATTAGAAATGTATGAACAAATGATGAGAATAATAATTTGTCTATTATAAAATGTGATTCATAAAAACAAGTTGAAAATAATTAGTTCATTGTAGGTTGTGCTTTATAAACAAGCTGTCAGTAGCATTTCTCAATTTTAAATTAGAAATGTTTATGTTTTAAATAACAAAATGCTGTATACAGAAGTTTTTTTTAAAAGTGATATAGAATATATTGTTAAGAGATCATGCTAACATACAGGAGGTGGTGAACACCTATGCCAGGAGGAACTGTGTTATTTAACACTCTTAAGACATATAATACTTCAGATGTAGACGATTATAAACATAGAGAGTGAACAGATCAATGCTTATTTTAAATCAATTATAATTATAATGTTTTGTGATAACACTTAGTATGACTTGGAGAAAGTAAAACGAACTTCGACGTAGGTTTTAGCTCAATCCTGTAATGTTGCAGAACCGTTTGATGTACGTTACAACATGAGTGTATTATGAACAGAATTAGTTACCTTTTGTAACTGTTGTAGAATTTGTAAATGGTTTGTGTTATTTTATACCGTTTTTAATGAAATATGCAGCAGGATTATATTGTTAGGCAGTGAACAGAGGAATCAGTGAAAATCAGTGTTATTTATTTTGGTTGATGATATAATCGTATATTATATCATAAAACATATTTTATCTAAAAAGTAAACATTTTACTTTAGATACGGTCATGGCATAGATACAATTATATTTTACGAAAAAATCATTTATCTCCCCCACCTGTTGAAATGGTGTATCGATGCGTTACATTAAAGCAATACCAAATTTCGATAGTCTCTTTAAAAGCAAGTTGCAAGAAGTCTGCTTGAAAGTTTTCAGTGTCAAAGTGTACTTGAAACTTAGGAGGATACAAACAAAGCCTGTAAATCTCTCTCTATATTTCCCTTAATTTTATCCTTTGTGCAAAATCGTGTTCACTCATTTGCCCTCTGTAAAAGATTGCCACGTCATTTTGTCTTCAGTAACAAGTGTGATTACTCATTTTATCCCCTTTACTGAAAGTATTTCCTTATGTTTTCTTTCCGTTTAAAAATAGGTTCCCTCATTATTGTTTCAATTTATTTTTTCGCTCACAATCTTTTTTACTATGCGAATGAATCGTTCATACAGGTATGATAACACCATCGTTTCATACGTGAGAAAACGTACATTATTATAAGATACCCGGGTTAATTTGTTGTGTAGACAGTGCCCTTATTCAATTCGTTTGGCGTTAATATTACACGCTAAATTGTGCATAAACGGATCCGTCCACGCGACCTTGATATAATCATTGTGGTGTATAATCGCCTGCTGTATTGATTGATTGATTGAAAATTTAGCGTCATTTATATGCCATCGAGGGCTAACAGACGATCAGTTAACTTAACCACTGTTTCCTGGAATAAATCAGTACTCGAGCACATCCCGTCTCCGCAATAACTGATAACTTTCCCACTTGAATCGGTTGTGAGAGACGAAAGATAATGAGACACAATGTCGTATATCAATCATCACGGAGACTGTTGCCGGGTGGGGGATTTGAACTCACGACCCTTGGATTGATAGTCAGACGCGTAACCGACTGAGGTAATGGAGCCCGACTCGCCGGTTGTAAAATGAACAATTAACACTGGTATCGGTTCGTTTACTAGGTCATTTTAAAGTTAGTGAACAGACAAATAAAGATGAATACAACTGTGTACGCTTATTTAAACCCTTAAGGAGAAGCTAAAGGTTGAATTACCGATATTGAGTCAACAAAGCTTAATAAAACGGGGCGGTAGTGTAGTGGATAGAGAGTTACCGCTCACGTGGGTTCGATCCCCAGCTCAACAGCATGCCTCTCAAAAACAATACGCAATACGATTTTTTCAGTTACCATCTGGCAACCCATTTATTCTTCCTGTGAATGAGTGTATTGCGGGTCGTGAAGGACCGTCCCACCGCACACTTCACAATAACAAAAAAGTAATGAAAACACTACACAACACTTAAATTCAACACTGTCACAAATTTAAAAAAAATCATTTGGTATTTCCAGTTGATAATTTCTTGAAATTTTATTAAAATAGGGGGTGGGGATGTTGCATGCGACAAAAGGGCCAGCTTGAAGAAGTTAATTCATAACATGTTTTATAGATAGAAATATCTGATATATTTACAACCTCCTGCTTCCATTGTCTTTTAAGTGGTTATAAGATGCATAGATGTTTGGCTATTGACCATTGGTCATCTTATCTTTTTAAATCATTGTTTTGTTGAGCTATTGTTTTATATGTTATATTTCTCTGTAATCTATGTATTGGCAGGTGTTTATCTGACACTCTGCTTCTGTATATGTATCGCTTTATTTCACGTATTGATATATTTTTATTGTAAGAATGAAATTCTTTTAAATCAAATATCAAGTTTGTTTCATTCAGGTCTACATGTAGATGTTTTGTTTCAAGAAGTTTGCTGACATTAAGCATAATTGTTTGTGTTTCATTACATTCACAAAAACATATGCACACAAGTGTTTCAACTTTTTTGTGGCAAAATGAACATAGTGGGCTCTCTTTCAATTTTATTTTTGCCTTTTGTTGTTTGTATAAGGTTTTCCATTCATTTTCAGCTAAGTTTTCATTCCATTTTTTTCTGGCTTGTTGGTTTATCTGTATTAGAGTTAAAGATTTTATACATGTTATTAGTTCCTTTCCAGATTTTTTTTGATGATACTTATGTATGTTGGTGTAAAAGGTGTACTATATTTGAATACATTGATTAGTTCTATGTCACATTTATGATTATTGTAATTATTTATTGCCATAACTATTCCTTGATAATGTAGAATATTTATTTCAATTTTATATTTTTCTGAAAATTCTTTTAGTGTATTAGGTAAAACTCCGCTGTCATTTATTAATCATTAATGAACATTATACCTTTATTAAACCAAGTTGTCATAAAGAAACTTTGTCTGCCAATTTAAAAATTGTGATTATAGAAGATTGGCATTTTAAAAAAATCTTCCTCTGCATTTATATCATACTTTTAAGAACATTTATCAAGAAAACAGCTTTTTCTGTATAATGTTTACCACATGATAAAACTTCGAAATAAATACAGCTAGGTTCTGTCAATTACCGTCACTTAGTATCATTCTTCTGATCCATGGCAACTTAAGCCCTGTTATAAAGGATTGTAGATTAATCATATCTATTCACAATCACAGTACTGTTTCATAATAATGGTACTTTTATTTTTTGCTGGCCCTTTCCAAAGACAATCATGAACATGTAATTTGTTTATATCTTTTATAAGTTTAATGTCTGGTTTCGGAAATGATATAAAAATATGGTTAAAAGCTGGTATTAGCAATGTTTAGATTACATTTATTCTCCCTAATGGAGTTAAATATCGCCCTTTCCAATGACTGATACATTTCTTTATTTATTTCTATCTTTTGTTTGTAATTCAAATCAATCATTTTGTCCAGATCAATATGGAAATCTAGTCCTAATAATCTATAAGTTTTTTTACCTCATGTAAGTTTCCGTTTGTTTTTTATCGATTGTATACTATATATTTTTTACCTATCAAAATAACTTACAATAGTTTTTCGAAATTAAATTTCAATTCAGAATATTTTAAAAACTTTTCTTATTCTTTGCAATGTTAGGTTAAGTGATGAATACAAAACGTAATGCTGGTCCTACCCAGGAAGTGGACTTGAGAGTTTGAACTTTCTTCGCAAGTGAGCTAAAATAAATTGGTATAAACTAGAGCTTAATAGAATGTGTTCAGGCTTTCTGGTTGTGTTTGTTTGCATGTCTGAGTTCGAACTCGTTTAAATAGTGAACGGAGAACAAAGTAAGACGAGAACAATTTTTATGTGTATAGGTTTTATTTTCTCATTTTCTATCGACAGTGTAATTTGTGCAGTTCATTTTCACTGATGTGTAAGATCTGGAGGATTGTGATCGTCTAGAACTGCCTCAAAAGAAATGTTATATTAGTACAAGCATATTGTCATGCTTCTACTCTATTACAATCCTCATATTACATTAGACGATCTACAGTTGTTTGTATTAGTACAAGCATATTGCCATGCTTCTACTTTATTACAATCCTCATATTACATTAGACGATCTACAGATGTTTATATTAGTACAAGCATATTGCCATGCTTCTACTCTAGTACAATCCTCATATTACATTAGACGATCTACAGTTGTTATATTAGTACTAGCATATTGTCATTCTTCTACTCTATTACAATCCTCATATTACATTAGACGATCTACAGTTGTTTATATTAGTACAGGCATATTGCCAGGCTTCTACTTTAGTACAATCCTCATATTACATTAGAAGATCGACAGTTGTTTATATTAGTACAAGCATATTGTCATGCTTTTTCTCTTTTACAATCCTCATATTATATTAGACGATTTGCAGTTGTTTCTATAAGTACAAGCATATTGCCATGCTTCTACTCTATTACAATCCTCATATTACATAAGGCGATCTACAGTTGTTTACATTATTACTAGCATATTGCCATACTTCTTCTCTATTACAATCCTCATATTATATTAGACGGTCTACAGTTGTTATATTAGTACTAGCATATTGCCATACTTCTACACTATTTCAATCCTCATATTACATTCGACCATCTACAATTGTTTATATTAGTACAAGCATATTGCCATGCTTCTACTCTATTACAATCCTCATATTACATTAGACGATCTACAGTTGTTATATTAGTTCAAGCATATTGCCATGCTGCTACTCTATTTCAATCCTCATATTACATTAGACGATCTACAGTTGTTTATATTAGTACAAGCATATTGCCATGCTTCTACTCTATTACAATCCTCGTATTACATTAGACGATCTACAGTTGTTATATAAATACAAGCATATTGCCATGCTTCTTCTCTATTACAAACATCATATTGCATTAGACGATCTACAGTTGTTATATTAGTACAAGCATATTGCCATGCTTCTACTCTATGCTTCTACTCTATTACAATCTTCATATTACATTAGACGAACAACAGTTGTTATATTAGTAGAAGCATATCGCCATGCTTCTACTCTATGCTTCTACTCTATTACAATCCTCATATTACATTAGATGATCTACAGTTGTTATTTCAGTACAAGCATATTGCCATGCTTCTATTCTAGTACAATCCTCATATTACATTAGACGATGTACAGTTGTTATATTAGTACAAGCATATTGCCATGCTTCTACTCTATTACAATCTTCATATTACATTAGACAATTTACAGTTGCTAATATCAGTACAAGCATATTGTCATGCTTCTTCTCTATTACAATCCTCATATTACATTAGACGATCTACAGTTGTTATATCAGTACAAGCATATTGCCATGCTTCCTCTCTATTACAATCCTCATATTGCATTATACGATCTACAGTTGTTTATATTAGTACAAGCATATTGTCATGCTTCTACCTTATAACAATCCTCATATTGCATTAAACAATCTACAGTTGTTTATATTAGTACAATCATATTGCCATGCTTCTACTCTATTACAATCCTCATATTGCATTAGACGATCTACAGTTATTTATATTAGTACAAGCATATTGTCATGTTTCTACTCTATTACAATCCTCATATAACATTAGACGATCTGCAGTTGTTATAGTAGTACAAGTATATCACCATGCTTCTACTCTATTACAATCCTCATTTTACATTAGACGATCTATAGTTGTTTATATTAGTACAGTTTTTATATTAGTACAAGCATATTGTCATGCTTCTACTCTATTACAATCCACATATTTCATTAGACGATCTACAGTTGTTATATTAGTACAAGCGTATTGCCATGCTTCTACTCTAGTAAAATCCTCATATTACATTAGACGATTGACAGTTGTTTTATTAGTACAAGCATATTGCATGTTTCTATTCTATTAATATCTTCATATTACATTAGACGATCTACAGTTGTTTATATCAGTACAAGCATATTGCCATGCTTCTTTTCTAGTACAATCCTCATATTACATTAGACGATCTACAGTTGTTATATTAGTACAAGCATATTGCCATGCTTCTACTCTAATACAATCTTCATATTACATTAGACAATTTACAGTTGTTTATATCAGTACAAACATATTGTCATGCTTCTTCTCTATTGCAATATTCATATTACATTAGACGATCTACAGTTGTTATATTAGTACAAGCATATTGTCATGCTTCTACTCTATTACAATCCTCATATTGCATTATACGATCTACAGTTGTTTATATTAGTACAAGCATATTGTCATGCTTCTACTATATAACAATCCTCATATTGCATTAGGCAATCTACAGTTGTTTATATTAGTACAATCATATTGCCATGCTTCTACTCTATTACAATCCTCATATTGCATTAGACGATCTACAGTTATTTATATTAGTACAAGCATATTGTCATGCTTCTACTCTATTACAATCCTCATATTACATTAGACGATCTGCATTGGTTATATTAGTACAAGCATATTGCCATGCTTCTACTCTATTACAATCCTCATTTTATATTAGATGATCTATAGTTGTTTATATTAGTACAGTTTTGATATTAGTACAAGCATATTGCCATGCGTCTTCTCTATTACAATCATCATATTGCATTAGACGATCTACAGTTGTTATATTAGTACAAGCATATTGACATGCTTCTACTCTATTACAATCCTCATTTTGCATTAGACAATCTACATATGTTTATATTAGTACAGATGTTATATTAGTACAAGCATATTGTCATGTTTCTTCTCTATTACAATCCTCATATTACATAGACGATCTACAGTTGTTTATATTAGTACAAGACTATTGTCATGATTCTTCTCTATTACTATCCTCATATTACATTAAACGATCTACCGTTGTTATATTAGTACAAGCATATTGTCATGCTTCTACTCTAGTACAATCCTCATATTACATAGACGATCTACAGTTGTTTATATTAGTACAAGCATATTGTCATGCTTCTACTCTATTACAATCCTAATATTACATTAGACGATCAACAGTTGTTATATAACTACAAGGCTATTGTCATGATTCTTCTCTATTACTATCCTCATATTACATTATACGATCTACCGTTGTTATATTAGTACAAGCATATTGCCATACTTCTTCTCTATTACAATCCTCATATTACATTAGACGATCTACAGTTGTTATATCAGTACAAGCATATTGCCATGCTTCTTCTCTATTACAATCCTCATATTACATAGACGATCTACAGTTGTTTATATTAGTACAAGCATATTGTCATGCTTCTACTCTATTACAACCCTAATATTACATTAGACGATCAACAGTTGTTATATAAGTACAAGACTATTGTCATGATTCTTCTGTATTACTATCCTCATATTACATTAAACGATCTACAGTTGTTATATTAGTACAAGCATATTGCCATGCTTCTTCTCTATTACAATCCTCATATTACATTAGACGATCTACAGTTGTTATATTAGTACATGCATAGTGTCATGCTTCTACTCTATTACAATCCTCATATTACATTAGACGATCTACAGTTGTTATATTAGTACAAGCATATTGCCATGCTTCTACTCTATTACAATCCACATATTTCATTAGACGATCTACAGTTGTTATATTAGTACAAGCATATTGCCATGCTTCGTCTCTATTACAATCCTCATATTACATTGGACGATCTACAGTTGTTTTTGATTGATCGAAAAACAGGATTTGATTTGAGCGCACAGATCCACATGTTGTCAAGGCTTTCCGGTACATTTCTTAGTTTTATGCGTCCTTCTCGAGCTTTTTCTTCATTGATGTTTTCTCTATATATTAAATATAAAACATTCTCTTTATATTCTGACTGGAATTGATTGAAAACTTCATTTACAAGATGCTCCATAGGATCAATGTCGTCCTCCTCTCCTTCTGATATACTCGACTCATTTTGGTTTTCTTTAACATCTTCGTGATTCGCATACATATGTCTCGAACATTGTAACGACGGCTTTTCTTTAAAAAAGTAAACGTGCTCTATAGCAAAATAAATACAGCAAAAACAACAAACGCAGACAGCGCAAGTTATACATTTATTTATTGCAGTGTGATTTAACAGTAGAACTACATTTCTTGATAATTTAGTGGCATTGGGACATTGATGCAGAATAAATACATGACATGAATAAAGATGAAGAATGAGTAGTACATTTTAATGCAGATCACATCATTTAAAATGAGAATATATACATGGTACATAAGATAGTTAGTTACAGACGCCAAGCTTCCCAAAGGACTATACAGACTATTAGGAGCTATAGCTTCACTACACAGTTGCGACCATTTTTTGTCACGGTAGCAAGATTCGTGCTCTTAAAAATGTATGTAATTATCTGTGTAATTCGATTTGTAATATTTTCAAAATGATTCACAGGATCTGTGATTTCTTGCTGCAGATTGGTAAAACAAAAGCTGGCATAGCATATACTGTAATGAGATATAACTGGTGTTAAAAGTGACTTGTATAGGATTGTAACAAATGCATGTATTTATGAGCATTTGAGGACTTGTTCTTATGGTGTCACTGCATTGTCTTTAAAAAAAAACGCTGGTTAACCTTTTAGATATTGTGCATTTTAAATGTGCCAACACATTCATGCTATGAACAAAATGTACTTTAAAACAGATTGTATGTGGAATGTATTGTAAATGTGGAAATATGTGGAAATCTTAGACCTTATTTTATATAACGTAAAGAGAATAGGAGGAACCCAAACAGGGGTACACTGGAGAGTTTTCTACAATCTGACCAAGAACACGGACAACCAGACAAAACAAATCTCTCACGGCTTATTATAATATTATATAACGTTTAAATATTGGTTCTAAGCGTGAACATTACTTCAGTCTATTACAGTAGAATCAGGAATCAGATTCATCGTGACATCTCGAAACAAAGTTATTGATCATGCAATATATCAGTGACCTTTCAAGGGTATGCTCTTGTTAGATAAGGACGTCAGAGACAACGACAATGACCTTTCAAGAGTATGTTCTTGTTAGATAAGGACGTCAGCGACAATGACAATGACCTTTCAAGTGTATGCTCTTGCTAGATAAGGACGTCAGACACAATGACAATGACCTTTCAAATGTATGCTCTTGTTAGATAAGGACGTAAGAGAAAATGACAATGGCCTTTCAAGTGTATGCTCTTGTTAGATAAGGACGTCAGAGACAATGACAATGACCTTTCAAATGTATGCTCTTGTTAGATAAGGACGTCAGCAACAATGACAATGACCTTTTATGAGTATGCTCTTGTTAGATAAGGACGTCAGAGACAATGACAATGACCTCTCAAGAGTATGCTCATGTTAGATAAGGACGTCAGCGACAATGACAGTGACCTTTCAAGAGTATGCTCTTGTTAGATAAGGACGTCAGAGACAATGACAATGATCTTTCAAGAGTATGTTCTTGTTCGATAAGGCCGTCAGAGACAATGACAATGACCTTTTAAGAGTATGTTCTTGTTAGATAAGGACATCAACGACAATGACAATGACCTTTCATGTGTATGTTCTTGTTAGATAAGGACGTCAGAGACAATGACAATGACCTTTCAATTGTATGCTCTTGTTAGATAAGGACGTAAGAAACAATGACAATGGCCTTTCAAGTGTATGCTCTTGTTAGATAAGGACGCCAAAGACATTGACAATGACCTTTCAAATGTTTGCTCTTGTTAGATAAGGACGTCAGCCACAATGACAATGATCTTTAAAGTGTATGCTCTTGTTAGATAAGGACGTCAGAGACAATGACAATGACCTTCCAAATGTATGCTCTTGTTAGATAAGGACGTCAGAGACGATGCCAATGACCTTTCAAGTGAATGCTCTTGTTAGATAAGGACGTCAGAGACAATGACAAAGGCCTTTCAAGTGAATGCTTTTGTTAGAAAAGGACGTCAGAAACAATGACAATGGCCTTTCAAGTGAATGCTCTTGTTAGATAAGGACGTCAGAGACAATGACAATGGCATTTCAAGTGAATGTTATTGTTAGATAAGGACGTCAGCGACAATGACAATGACCTTTCAAGTGTATGCTCTTGTTAGATAAGGACGTCAGAGACAATGACAATGGCCTTTCAAGTGTATGCTCTTGTTAGATAGGGACGTCAGAGACAATGACGATGGCCTTTCAAGTGTATGCTCTTGTTAGATAAGGACATCAGAGACAATGACAATGGCCTTTCAAGTGTATGCTCTTGTTAGATAAGGACGTCAGAGACAATGACAATGGCCTTTCAAGTGTATGCTCTTGTTAGATAAGGACGTCAGCGACAATGACAGTGACCTTTCAAGAGTATGCTCTTGTTAGATAAGGACGTCAGAGACAATGACAATGACCTTTCAAGAGTATGTTCTTGTTCGATAAGGCCGTCAGAGACAATGGCAATGACCTTTCAAGTGTATGCTCTTGTTAGATAAGGACATCAGCGACAATGACAATGACCTTTCATGTGTATGTTCTTGTTAGATAAGGACGTCAGAGACAATGACAATGACCTTTCAATTGTATGCTCTTGTTAGATAAGGACGTCAGAGACAATGACAATGGCCTTTCAAGTGTATGCTCTTGTTAGATAAGGACGCCAGAGACATTGACAATGACCTTTCAAATGTATGCTCTTGTTAGATAAGGACGTCAGCGACAATGACAATGATCTTTCAAGTGTATGCTCTTGTTAGATAAGGACGTCAGTGACAATGACAATGACCTTTCAAATGTATGCTCTTGTTAGAAAAGGACGTCAGAGACGATGCCAATGACCTTTCAAGTGAATGCTCTTGTTAAATAAGGACGTCAGAGACAATGACAAAGGCCTTTCAAGTGAATGCTCTTGTTAGAAGAGGACGTCAGAAACAATGACAATGGCCTTTCAAGTGTATGCTCTTGTTAGATAGGGACGTCAGAGACAATGACAATGGCCTTTCAAGTGTATGCTCTTGTTAGATAAGGACATCAGTGACAATGACAATGGCCTTTCAAGTGTATGCTCTTGTTAGATAAGGACGTCAGAGACAATGACAATGGCCTTTCAAGTATATGCTCTTGTTAGATAAGGACTTCAAAGTCAATGGCAATGGCCTTTCAAGTGTATGCTCTTGTTAGATAAAGACGTCAGCGACAATGACAATGACCTTTCAAGAGAGTATGCTCTTGTTAGATAAGGATGTCAGAGACAATGACAATGGCCTTTTAAGAGTATGTTCTTGTTAGATAAGGACGTCAGTGACAATGACAGTGACCTTTCAAGAGAGTATGCTCTTGTTAGATAAGGACGTCAGAGAAAATGACAATGACCTTTCAAGACTATGCTCTTGTTAGATAAGGACGTCAGAGACAATGACAGTGACCTTTCAAGAGTATGCTCTTGTTAGATAGGAACGTCAAAGACAATGACAGTGACCTTTCAAGTGTACGCTCTTGTTAGATAAGGACGTCAGAGACAATGACAGTGACCTTTCAAGTGTATGCTCTTGTTAGATAAGGACGTCAGAGACAATGACAGTGACCTTTCAAATGTATGCTCTTGTTAGATAAGGACGTCAGAGACAATGACGATGGCCTTTCAAGTGTATGCTCTTGTTAGATAAGGACTTCAAAGTCAATGACAATGGCCTTTCAAGGGTATGCTCTTGTTAGATAAGGACGTCAATGACAATGACTGTGACCTCTCAAGTGTATGCTCTTGTTAGATTTGGACGTCATTGAGAAGGACAATGACCTTTCAAGTGAATGCTCTTGTTTGATTGGGGCGTCAGCGACAATGACAATGACTTTTCAAGTGTATGCTTTTGTTAGATAAGGACGTCAGAGACAATGACAGTGACCTTCTAATTGGATGCTCTTGTTAGATATGGACGTCAGTGACCATGACAATGACCTTTCAAGTGTATGCTCTTGTTAGATAAGGACGTCAGTGAGAAGGACAATGACCTTTCAAGTGAATGCTCTTGTTATATTGGGGCGTCAGCGACAATGACAATGACTTTTCAAGTGTATGTTCTTGTTAGATAAGGACGACAGAGACAATGACAGTGATCTTTCAAGAGTATGCTCTTGTTAGATAAGGACGTCAGTGACAATGACAGTGACGTTTCAAGTGTATGCTCTTGTTAGATAATGGCATCAGCGCCAGTGACAGTGACGTTTCAAGTGAATGCTCTTGTTAGATAGGGGCGTCAGCGACAATGAAAGTGACCATTTAAGTGTATGCTCTTGTTAGATAAGGACGTCAGAGACAATGACAATGACCTTTCAAGTGTTTGCTCTTGTTAGATAGGGGCGTCAGCGACAATGACAATGACCTGTCAAGTGTATGCTCTTGTTAGATAGGGGCGTCAGCGACAATGACAATGACCTTTCAAAAGTATGCTCTTGTTAGATAAGGACGTCAGTGACAATGACAGTGATCTTCTAAGTGAATGCTCTTGTTAGATAAGGACGTCAGTGACCATAAGAATGACCTTTCAAGTGAATACTCTCGTTAGATAAGGACGTCAGTGACAATGACAGTGCGTTTGTACAGAAAACATGCAATATATGACACTTGTTCTTTCCTATTTCCAGATATAACACAGAGTAGCATCTAGTGACAATACTGTTGAAATGAAGGAATAACACAGATCCACTTCCGAGTCTGTTCAATACATACAATTCCTGTATTAACCACGTATTAAGCGAAATGGCAGAAGGAGGTAATTTAATATCCAAGTTATATTGAGTCATTACTTTATTAAGTAAGGGAACTATTGATGACTTTTCAATACTTGTAAATCGCAGCAATAATGTTAATTTGATAAATAATATATGTTTAATTTCATTTCGCTATGAGCTGAAAGGTGATGGGTGTTGTGGATTTAAACATGTATCTCAACCAAAAAAACTGGGAATATGTTTAAGGAATTTAACACCATTTGCCATTCATACTTTTATATTTGAAAATCTAAATATATACATGTAAAAACAATGTTTGTTAATAAGCTTATTGACCTTGGTGCAAAATTTGTTTGTTTAATGTATTCGAGTTAAAATATGAATATATGTAACATGACGACACACATATGCTATTATTGGGACTCGAACTCACGAGCTATCGCCGACAGGGCAAACGCTCTAGTGAGTGATATAGCTCTACATACTATTCAAGCAGTAGCCGGAATGCTTAAATGCAGTTACCTTTCTCTCCTTTCGAGAAACGTACACAGTTTTACATACAGTTACTTATAGCTGCATATTGTTATCAAGTTTAATAATGAAACTTGGCATACATAGGCATAGGCATTTGTTTGTTGCTGCTTCGTTCGTGTATATATAAATACTTGCCAGTTTATATGTAATATTGTCATGACTAAGAACTTGATCGGAATAACAACATTAATTAACTTTTAACTTCGTATGTAAACTCAAATCGTTTAGCGATATGAGTTTCTCTCAAATTTAAAACTATATATTAAGATATACATGTAGTACAAATATTATGTTACTCCGTGTGTGTTTTTTTCTAAGCACAATATGTCTGTTTCAGGTTCAGAAGATTTTGAAATAAGTGAGTATTTTATATATTAAAAGTGGCGTGTAGTGATTGCTAAAATTAGTAGAAATTAACAGTAATTGAAAAAGACGGTCAAATTCACTCTGCACTCCCTCCCTTTTCAATGCACTTCATATGTCAAATTCACACACTTGATACATGAGCTTTAACTATCTCTAACCAATAAACACATAATGAAGATGATGAGAAAGATGACCACTGGCTTGTCTGTTTCCCCAATTAGACTAAAAAAATAGATGTTATCAGTTTTTGTTTCAATTAGCGAGTACAGTTGTTTACAAATCACTAAGTTACTTTAGATAATCTGCAGCTGCAGTACTTTAATGTTTCTTCTTATCAGAACTTTCCCATACAGACACACATGTGTACTATTTCAGTAATACTATACTATATTAAATACGGCAATGCTTTATATATATATATATATATATATATATATATATATATATATATATATATATATATATATACACACATACAGTTAGACATTATACTTTTAGTAATTATGTTTCGTGACAATATCACTTAATTAAAAAATTGTTTTCATCTTAGCTAAGAAAATATCACTGAGTTACGATATATTCTTAGCGAAAATCTAAGAAGCTTTATGAATACGGCCCCTGGTTACTAACAATGACATTTCTATTTTGAAATGTTTATTGGATGTGGCGATCCTTTGGGTTGTAGGTAAACCATTTTTGAGAAATAGCTTTAAACATTACTTTTTCTAGTCATTAAACTAGCGCCGACGAATATCTATATATGATTTTGATTGGTGATTAATGCCAGTGTTCGATAATTTGGATTTTACATACACGTTGACAAATGTACCCCAACTCAATCAAGCCATTCCTCATAGTTTTGCTATTAAACAAGACGGCTGCCTGGTAGTGAAACTCCATCGACGATATGTTCATGCACAAACTTATTCAGGCCAGATGCTCTTTCAAGACCATAATTATTACCATAGTTATAATAACAACGAACAGTGTTAATGCCAACACTTCATGTTCATACATTTCTTCATTATACGTGTATAAACAACTTTTCGATTATGTGCTATCTGCATGAAAAAAACTATCATCATTTAGATCTATTGACATTTTATATCCAACATAAATAGCGTACCTCCATGTATCTTAGAAATCTGAATAAAAATGTATTCGCAACGTGCCACGTATATGTCAAATATAGACAAACTGTTTACCTTAATATCATATTACCAATACGACAATGGGTGAACTTCGTAAAATTAGTTATATTGCAGAGATTGTCATGTTTTTTAGTATTTTTTTCATAAAATTATGTTTTTGATTTTAAGTTGGATTCTTTATGCACTGAAGCTAAATTACATATATAAGGTAGTCACTATGTTTAATCCGTAAAGCAGTAAGTTACATTATATGTTATCCTTATTTTCTTGATGTTCAAAGACATTAAACAAATGGACGGATCGCCGTTGAGAAAACATAGCATACTGTCTTGATGAAGAATTGATTATTGTATTGTTAACAGTAGCATATCATCCAATTTGTAACATTTTTAATACTTGTGAAATAGTGAGATACATTTCTAGATCAACTCTGATCACAGGTAATAAACTATGTTGCAACTGTTATTGTATTCATATTATGATGTGAAAACGGGTAAAAAAGTGAGATGTGGTTTTGTCCTGTAAACCATGATTCAGTTACTTAATGAACGTCTCCATCACTCTGTGTTTGTAGAAATGATTAAAAACAGACATACCTACTAATTGGGAATCAACTGTATATGTAATATCTTTGAATAACATGACTGAAGTTACCTCCCAATTGTATACATAATCTGCCCTTGTGCGAATCAGTCGGACCACCAAATTTAAATTAACCCTTTATAAATGTCCTTAGTATAAATGATGTCATAGGATCTAATTATCCCAGAAGTGTATGTAAAAATACGATGTTTAAAACTAATGCACTGAAAGCATACTTAAAGTTAAAAAAATGCACACTTCTCTGATGATAAAAAAATGATTGTAATTAAATGTGTTTATAGTATTGCTCAAACCATTTCTGTAGATTCCTAAGTTACTTCGAAATGTGTATTTCTTAGACGAGCGGACCGACCTCTTAACTTTTGTTTACATTTTTGTAATTCCGTAATGACTCGGTTGCTTTCCGATTGTACTTCCGCCAGTGTTCGGAAGTACACAAATGATTACTGCATTGGTAGTGTACGGATTAAGACCGTTAGATAAGGGGCTCATTAACAACATTAGAAAAGTTATGGCTTGGCTTATACAATGTATCGTATTGTTTGTTTGTTTTTTTAAATATATTGATGTCTGCAATAAAACTGTATCGAACAAAGTACGCATTATATTATTTATACGAGTTGAAAAACAATGAGTACGGAATACGAGTTTGGTCGAGTAACTCTTGCTCAGGATTCTCCTTACATATACGCGTGCTACTATCTCAGGCGCTACTACGTCACAAATCACTATCGCAGTCAATAATGAAGGCCTTTTAAGGGTGGTTTGTTTTGTACAATTATTAATAAAGCAATTTTATTTTGAAATTAATATAAACGATTCGTCGCTTACTTGAAATAAATTAACTTCTGGGTTCCAGTTCATTAATACACTGAGGGGACTAAAGGGAATGTTCTTAAAAACTATCTAACCGCAAGCGGTTACTAAATTTTTAACCGCATCCCCTACAGTTACCCATACTACGTTTCTTTCTGAAGTGAATTTTTCATATTTTACCGACTGACTCGTTTCTGAACAAGCTTCGTAACTCCCCGTTTTCTATCCAAAGTGTTGGAAAGAGACGAACATTAACTTGTAAACAAAATCAAATAAACATGTATTCTATCATCTGGAAGAGTAAAACTGACTTAAATTACAACTATAAACGACTGTTTCAGAAGTTTAATGAGCCTTTAGATTAACAAACAATGTATCGGAATCCGTGTCAGATATTTCTCTTACGATGGTGCCATTCTTCGCTTAGTCGGAAATTGAAATCGAGATAGGGAATCAGATAAAACATTGCGTTTCCCTTCTATATGTTATTCCCGAAACAAAATGTAATAGAGAAGCACGCTAAAACCAACTAGTTTCATTAAGGGACATTTTCATGACATTTTGTTGATCACATCAACACTTCGTGTGTTATCAGACAAGACCAGAATGGTGTGAATTGCCATGATGCAAATCTCAATTGCAAGAACAATGGGAAAGAGCTCTCTCGTGGTTATACTAATGTCAGAGAAGGATTCAGGCCATGTGCCACAAAACCATTTTTGCAAACACAGCTGGTTGTAAAGCATCAGTCTGTAACATTAACACATCATCCAAGTATCATACTAACATTGGCTTTCCATTAATCTTTGAATGAATCTGTGCCATGCTTTTAGATCAACTCTAGCTGATGAATTTAAACGATGTTTTAAAATGGGGATGTGAAACATCCACTGTAAGGCCATACTCTCGTCTCAGATAGCTACGACTAGGCACACCTACAGCGGTAGCGAAATTCAATAAACAAACAAGCGGTTGCAATTCCCGCAATGTGACCTTCCTTGTTTGCTTAAAACCCTGCAGCAGATTACTGATATTATTTTTTGAAGGCAAGAGTAGCGTTATGTGGCGCATTTATGATTTTGTTCTATATTTTTTTTGTAATTCTATTGACCGCTATTTCATTTCGTCCGACCGATAAAATAGTTCCAAATAGTTTCAAAATACAATTGCCATATCAGAGGAAATAGATATCAAAGATCGATTTTTGTTTGATCAACACTTTAAATAGCTGGTAATCAAAGCATACAGTTTCCACTAAAATGACATGAAATGCAGAAGACTATAGATCCCACCTCCTTTAGCGGCCCAAGCGATGATTAAAATAATTAGGCCGCCATTATTTTAGTAAAATGCAGGGGGAAATTGAAACTGTGGTCTCAAAACCACGATTTCAGATTGACGTTCGTTTCGGAAGTATTTATATTAAAAAGAAATGCAGGAATACTTTCAAAAGGTAGATTACTTGCTTTGTTTATTTAAAATATCGATTTGAATTTGCGCAAAGGTAAATGTAACTTGTTTCCTCTTTCATCATTCTTAAAATTAGTCATTTTCTATTGACGTTTACGCTATTATACGAATGTGTTTTTTTTTCTTTTTTTAAACATGTCCTATACAATTAGAGCTTCTAGTATGCCAGCCACCTTTAACATTGAAATTAGTATCTATAATGACGAAAACATACAAAATATTAGATTTTTTAACACAACTTGTTCTGTAAAGTTATGTAACTTTATTCTAGTGAATGTATTAAAAGACTGCAAATACATAAAATAGAAACACTTAGTACTAAACCTTAACAATATTCAGTTGTCATAGATTGCTATCAAACAAAATACAAATGAAGATATATATATGAATGCAATAAATTCTAGTTCTAAACAAACACGGTTTCAATACAGTCTGAACAGTTTTTAACCTGGCACTAATAAAATTGGCGATATAACGTCTTAATACTATTACTTTTAAAAAATACTTATACATGTTATTACAAATATTAACAGGAATACATATAAACATATAAATTGATGAAACTTACACCATGGGCAACAATAATGGACTAGATATGAGAATGCGGTTCTCTGATGGAAATGGCGCACTTTTGACAAGGGAGCTTACTCTCAACGTTTCATATATAAACACCCAGAAGACAAATACGTAAAGTTAAATAAACATATCATGTTCGATTGTTTGTAGTTGTGTTGAAGTCATCAGAAATACATTATATTGAGGGTTGTTCTAAAAGTAGATGGGAGGCTACAGGTGTTATACTATTAAGTGCTCAAAATAAGCTGCGTATGTGCATCTTTCAATCAAATGAACTTGCGGAAAACGCAAACAATTTTGTTTTTTAGCGAATCCGTTACGCAAAGAGTTTCCTTCAACTCAAAACATTGTAAATAAATACATAAAAGCCAGATAAACCGGTTCACGGGAATAATGGTTCGTGTCTCTCACAAGCTATTGGCAGAATGAAAGTAGAGACGAGTACCAGTTTATTCAGATTTCTCATACAAGAGTTTGCATAATATTCGTACATACAAGTAATAATGAAAGCGTCAAGATAATCAGCATCATGTACTTTCTGAAACATTGACAAAATATCGTAGTGGAACGAAAATCTTAGCTTGCAAAGGAAAATGTATGTTCTAACCTAATTCAAAGTACATTTTTAGTTACTTTTCACCCCCAACCACCATTTCTTCAAGAAGTATTTTTAAACCAATACTATGCATTTGTGCAAGAAGCAACTAGTTTGTTTTAGAGTTTTAGATAGCAATATTTGATGTAATACTGATAGTGCAAATCGGGAGTTGCAGACAGCAACAGTTTTATAAAACTGAGCATTTTATATAGACCAGTTTATCAAAGGAAGATTTTTAAACTACTTTCATTTAGACAAAACCCCATGTTTCACTGAATTATTGAAAGCTTAATTAGTGAAACTCACCCAAATATTTCTTAAGTTATAAGATTTCACTCAGTTGTTTTATTTTGAAGAGTTTTCACCCTATTCAGTCAATACATGTATATTTTAATCCGTAAAGCATTATCACGATTGGTAAAGTAGTGAGTTGTCTTTTGCTCCTATAAACTACGTTTTTGCTACCCAATATACGTCTTTATCACTGACTGTTCCAAGGAGGTAACCCCTATATTTTTTAATATATACTTGTTCTGTCTTGCAGAAAAACGAAAAAGGGATCCTGGTAAGTTTGTCTATGTTTATCTTATTATTCACTCCAAGTGATTTTTATCATTACTAATATATATTGTATCGATTAAGTATATTCACTTTGTCAATTAGTACATTTTGTGAACATAATTGAAATCTCCAGTTTTATTAATTATTTCATATCAAATTAGGCAAAATGATGAAGACCACGGTGAATATTGTTGTTGTTTTTCTGTATCTATTGTTCTTACTTTGAATAAAAGACTATATGTTCATCAGTAGAAAATGACACATTAATATGAACAAGAACTTAAATAAGTCTACAAAAAAATTAGTAAATATGTCCAAGGTTTGCTTTAATTAAACATAAGTCTTTATTGGTCTTACAAAATTCTTAAAGTTTAGCGACACGGATCCCTAAAATATAATTATAATATATGGTAAGATTTCCGGTAATCCAGTTATATGCATGTGACCGGTGATTGTTTGTGATGAAATAACACAATCGTGAGGGTGTTTAAGGTTTAATGCAATTTTTTTCCAATGTATACATCTAATGATAGAATAAACTGTAACAAAACAATAATACAATACATACTTTACAAAAAATGGAAAGAAACTATTATGACAAAGCATCAAGCATTATATATATACACACATATATATATATATATATATATACATCTGCTGTTACACTTACGGAGTCAGAAAATTACTTTTGTCTAAACTCAATTTTTGTCCAAAACCAGTATCAGTTGATCGTGGCAATTAAATTAATGGCACCAAGCAGTTCAGTGGACGACTGAGATTGAAATCACATTTCAATAAGAAAGAACCATTATATGATAATTCTCAAGTACAAATTGACCCTGTTTCAGATATTTCTGATATATCTGTTACAAATACACTGTCAACAATTTCTGATCCAGTTCCTTCTCCTGATAAACTTGCTTATGATAAATATGAACAATTCAAATAAAAAAGTACCTGGCAACCACCAAAACAATCCCAAGATCATGAAACCTTTATTAATTCAGTTGAAGCAGACACATCCTCTCACAAGCAGAGGTATTCACACTTCGATAACCTCACACAATTAGAACGTAAAGCTATAACAACATTAAAAACAATACAGAAATAGTAATCAAACCAGCTGACAAAGAATTTCTGAGGCCGAACGTCAAATTAATAACCCAGTTTACTATAAAAAAAACTCAATACCGATCCAATTATGGATTACGCAAAAAGGGTAAATAAAACTGTGGATACTTTGTACGAAAATGGTTACATTAATGAAAAAAAAAACAACAAAGATAATCTTACTTTCACCAACCCAAAGCCTGGCCGTTTTTATATTTAATAAAAAATCATAAACATGAAAACCCAGGTCGACCTATTGTGTCTGCTAGTGGCCATCCAACTGAAAGAATATCTGAATTTTTAGACTTCCATTTAAGACCACATATACGTACTTTACCATCACACTTACAAGACACAACAGATTATTTGTCAAAAATTGCAGCCCAAAGTCATTTACCAGAAAACACGTTACTAGTCTCTATGGACGTCTCTTCACTTTATACAAATATTCCTCACGACGATGGTATTGAAGCATGCAGGGAAGAGTGGGACAGTAGATCAATAAAAGATCCACCAACAATTATTTTGTAGAGCTTTTAACCACTGTTTTGAAGTGTAACAACTTTGAATTTAATGGTGAACATTACCTTCAGATCAATGACACTGCTATGGGTACACGCAAGGCACCTTCATATGCCAATGTGTTCATGGGCCATTTTGAACAAAGAATACTTCAAGAAGCTCCGTTTAAGCCACTTTTTTTTGGCTTTGTTTTATTGATGTATTGACATGCGATGGTGATAACCTTGATGATTTTATTAATTTCGTTAACAACTTTCACGCCACTATAAAGTTAACTGTAGAAATATAAAATGATAAACACATATTTTTAAACACGACGTCTAAGATTATAAACAATACAGTACATACTGATTTATATTCAAAACCAGCAGATATACATCAGTATCTTCTTCTAAGCAGTTGTCACCTAAACATATTTGTAAAAACATTCCGTACAGTTTGGCACTGCGAATACGTCGTATATGCACTGGTAATGAAAACTTTGAAACCCGTTCAAAAGAACTATTAAAGTATCTCACTGAACGCGGTTATAAAGAAAACAATGCGAAAGCAAGGAAAATAAACACTTTCATATACTTAAAAAACAAATGAAACCTCTGATCGTATTCCTTTTGTAGCAATATATCATCCTAATCTGCCAAAACGTACATCTGTCATCGACAAGCATTGACCCACAATAGAATCTTCAGACAGACTCAGTCGTTTGTTTCCCAGGAAACCGATAATAGCATACGGACGACCTCAGAATCTGCGTGACTTACAGGCCCTAAACCCCCAAGTACCCCATAATTGCACTCCGTTTGCATTCCGTTCGCGCTCAGTTTGCGCTCCGTTTGCGTGCACTCAATTGCAGTTAATTTAATGCACTCACAAACGCAAGCATCTATTTACACAATACAAACAAGAAACATATTTTGAAAACGACCAAATGTACAAAATAGTATCAACGAGATTTTATAATACAGACACAAGTTTGCAATATTTTTTAAAAACGACCAAATGTACACAATAATATCAACGAGATTTTATAATACAGACAAAAGTTTGCAATATTTTTGAAAACGACCAAATGTACAAAATAGTATCAAGGAGATTTTGGATAAAATGTCTGCCATCAACTTATTTGTCCATGAGTTAAAATTCAATTTTAGGGTGATATACACCTAGCACATACATAATGAACACCAACTTAGATGTGAACAAATGTATATGAATTAAGTCATCAAAATGAAATAAGAATAGTGAACATTGAGAATCATGGATAAGAAATCAAATAAAATCAAATCTTAAATGGGATTTGATAATGAGTATCTTCAGCTATGTTTAACAAGTAATGTAAACCAGATATTTCATTAGCCAGTTAATAGTAAATTCTCATGCATGTATATTAAACTACCGAGACCTTAACTTTGTGCATTGCTTAATTCATATTCTTTCTAAAACAAACTGCTGATGGAAAAATAATGAGTTATAACCAGTTCTGTACAACAATTTTACAAATGACAAATGACAAATAAAAACACAAATTATGATATTTTTGCATATCTGTATTTTCGAACACACAAAACAAACAAAATCAAAACAACTTTATATCAGAGATCTTGCCTAAATTAACTGACCCCGTGATTTCTGAAACAATTATGCAAACATTTAAAATAATACTTATTTTAACATAGCTTAGTACATGTATGACTATATTTTAGCGTTGGATAATCTCCAACCATTTTCAAAATAGCATGACTGTTTTTGCTACTGTGTTAATGTCCAAGCAACTGTAATCACAGTAGTCAGATTAGATGTTAAATTGGTTTGTAAATCTTTTCCATTATCAGGGATCAAAATCACATCGTTTGAATATTTTATAATGAAAATATTTACTCAATGATGAATCAATTAATTTTGCAAGTGCATTGATAAAAAGAGAAAACTGGTATAAGAGAGGTCAAATATATTTGTTTATATCAGCTATGTTTCACCTATCACAGCTTTTAATTAATAACGTTTAAGCCAATGTTGGGGTAATTGAATTACAATGTAACATATCAGTATTGGAAATTTGTGATTTACTATCCTATTTTGGCTTTTTGTGTGAGAATGCCATTGACACATTACAAAGCAAGACGATAATTTATTGCTCACAGTTGACATTTTCATGTTTTTTGGTTGTTTGTGGGTATAACCATATATGGAGTGCAACATTGTATACATTGCGGTTGATGGGGTTAAACACTTTCTGGTGTTTCAAAGCATTCTCTTTTCATGATTTTCATTTACTGTATCTAAATCCTTTGTTACACTATGGTTAAGAATTTAATTTTGATTAATTATAGCTTTTTTATTCCAAAAGTACACATGGTAATTTAGTCTCGTACATACGTTCGTTACATTCATTACTTTGCTTTAACTGAAATGAATTACACCAAACAATGTAATGATGAAGAAGATTATGTATTGCATGGTTAATATTAAGTTATTTTCTTCAAATGTCAATGACATAATTATGGTTAAAGTACTGGTACTGCAAAATGTTATTCCAGTAAATTCCACATAATGGGGATAATGACAAAATATATCTAAAAAATATTATATATAGCAATATTATTACACACGGAATTAAGCAATTAAATAATATGATATAATACAAATACAATAACGGTAAGTGACTTCAATATACTTAGATTATCCACATAGTAAAAAAAAACAATATATTAATAAACTCTTTTGAATTGCCTAGTTGTATTCATAGACATTTGCATTCACACTCATTTAAACGTGCAATACCTTCACTTACAAACATGTACGTCCTGATTTAAGATGAATAGAACCAATGCTTATTAAGACATATTCTTGTCTTTAAAAGAGAGAAAACTGTTGAATTTTACTAAACTACAGCTAGCGTAATGGTGTATATTCATCGAAATGTATGGCACTGTTCCCGTGACATTGCACTCTTTGATTCAATAATAACCAAAATATACCATATTAAAGATGCATCACTTATAACTTTCTGTTCAGTTAATGACGGAGAGTGTATTAAATCACAAAGGGGAAGGTCCCATTCGAAGATAATGGTTGATTCCGTCTTTGTATATGAGAAATACGTCAATACACAGGTCGACAATTTCCGTTTTATTCGTTTTATTAATATTTCGTTACACGAACTAGCTCATTTACGGATGCATATGCGATGTTTAAAACAATTATTTAAAACTAGTTTTAATGATGAATATAGCAATATTATTAAACAAACAATTAAGCAGTCAATTGTAATGCATATACCATAATGATAAGTGCGTCCAATATATTTAGAGTATACCTATAGTAAAATACATTATATGTAAAAAATACTTATATTATGAATTTCAATTACCTGGTTGTATTACCTGCATGTACTACACGTAGTACATGTAACTATAGTTATTTAATTGATTTCAATTACATATACTTTATCTTAATATGATATTGTCTATAAATAACATATAGATAACATTTATATTTCTAATAACACATTGTTGAAATTAATAAATATTCTCGATTGACTATTAGTAAATAAATATCATATTTTAAAATAATTATAAGGTTCCTATGCTGTGTGTTATAAAATGATTGATTCTAACATTTGCAGTATTTGTTTCCTTGGTATCTACTATTGAAACATGTGTAATATTAATGTATTATAAGCTATAATTTTAATGTATTTACTTCCTATGCTGACTAGAAAACGTTAACAATCAGTTGCACTAGTCATATAAAGTACTTAATTTACAGAATTATGTAAAACTACGGGTGTAATTTATGTAACAAACATTCACGTACTGTTACAAATAGAAATGATGTAATCGTCTGTTTGAAGAATAAAAAGGTCAGACGGATTATCCGCAAACGATTCGAAATATATATACATTCATCCCTCAGCCAGTAACAAGTTTAAATATAATTAATATTTTTGATATTTTGCCAATAACATTTGTAGTAGTGTGATTAGCTTGTAAAATGTTATAACTGCTTACACTATTTCTAAATTCTGATCAAATCACTTTCAATTTCATGTGTTAGTTTGTGTTAGTTGTCCTATATATGTATTTAAACATACTATCTGTTACACCTTTACTGATATTAAACGTTATATAACTAGTTATCTTTCTAGACCAACGGTGTTCATAATGAAATTAATTAAACTGCAACTGTAATTACATTCATGTTATGACGTGAAAACGGGTAAAAGAGTAAGATGAGGTTTTTTGCTATAAACCACGTTTCAGCTTCTAAATGAATATCTTTATCACTGACTGTTCCAAGGCAGTAGCCCTATTTGACACTTTATATTAGCATTATCAAGCGTGTTCTATTCCTTGCTTGTATTTGTGCTGTTGTGGTTACTGATTCCTTCGAAAGCTACGTATCCTGTTGTATAATCACATATATCTTATTTTCAATATATGCATTGTATTGTTTTGCAGAAAAAACAATTAAGCTAAGTTTTTTATTTGTACCAATTTGTAACCATTTGTTTGTTGGTAAAGACATATAGTAATCCCAGTGTCCGTCCATCCGCCCGTCTGTCCTTCCGATAATGCGTGTCCGGCCTGTTACTCTGTCAGACATGGATGGGTTAAAATAAACTTGCTACAAATGATCAACATGTCATGACGATGTGTCACCTGCAGCAATTAAGCTTGTATATCAAAGGTCAAAGTCACACAAATTTCATGAAATGTGAAACTTTTGACAAAATTATTAATCATTTTTAAAAGTGAATAACTTTGAATAATATACGGAATTCACAGCGTGGTCTTCTGGAATCAATTACGTTTCTGTGTGCCGCACTGTCGTTTGACGTCGCCATTATTTTTAAACTTATCATAGAATTTGATGTCATGAAACGCGCACCGCTCAACCGTTAGCAATGGAATTTTCTTCAGATTTTAAAATATGACGTTACCGTCTTTGCCGTTAACGTAACTGTTTTTTTTTAGAAACAAACGTACGTCATTATTTATTATCTATTGTGAAATACACATAACTGACACGAACAGATGAAAATTAAACGTATTGGAGTTGCCACCGGTCAAACAACATGATATTACACAATTGCTTGTAGAATCTATGGAAAACGTATAATATGTCTGCACAATTTTGCCTTAATTTTAAAAAAAAAATAGCATATGCAAAACATTTATATATATTGAGACGTCGAAAAATAAGTTTACCGAAGTTTACCAGAGTTTATCACGCTATTTGAGGACAACCCTCGTAGTATTTTGAAACGCGACCTTTGCGAGATCGGATTTCACGTTCTCTTTCATCCGCTGTCTTTAATATTCCTTTCAATGAAGAATCAATATGAATTTAGTCTTGACTTCGTAGTTATGAAATATATAGCGTTTAATTACATCAACCATTTCAACAAACATATTAGTACTGTTTCATTTATTTGAACATTTTCAATACCATTCAATGTTTATATTTATTTTTTAAACTATTCGTTTTATTACCGAAATTAAATTCAACAACGTATGGACTGGATGGATGTTTTGAAAGAGAACCCTACTACATTCGTACGCAAAATAAAGAGCCCATCCGGATTAGTGCGAGTTACATTTGATGACCATGTACATATATTTACAATTGACATCAACTGTCGAACCAAAACCGTATCGACAATGCTTATCAATCATATTTATATAAGTGCCCATGATGACAATTGTATTTCTGTTGTAAACCGTCCTGTTTGTTGTTCGACTGTCACTGTTTAATATTTTGCTAAGTGGCTATTGAAATATTTTGTGATTTACATACTTTACAAGTTGGCCGAATGTTCTAAGGCGCTATTCAAGATCACTTTTCATTTTATTTAGCCAAACTCGGCAAAAAGTCTTGATAGAAAGTTAATCACCTATATGCGGAAGGACATTAATTAACTATTTTTTTTACAGAAATATTCATATTTTCATAATCTTAGTATACGAATCAAATGTTTACAATATATAACATGCAATGTGTTAAAGCCCATTTTATAAATACTTTAACAAATGCTATGAATGCCTTAAAATAAAATTATTTTAAAATGCGTGAAACACATCTCATTATCATCTAAATGAAACCCAATGGTAAGGTATGTCAAATCCACCAAAACGTGACAAAATTGATATTTAAATTAGAGAAGTAGACTTGAAATAGAGTCCCCTTTCTAAAAACAGACAGCAATTAAATAATGCTTGTCGACCTTCACGTCTTCATTCGGATTTTTTTCTAATATGAAACAATTGTTATTACTAGTAAACCTGTAAAACGGATCAAATTAAATTCAAAATGAAAGCACGTGTTCCATTTAATTAGTCACAAAATATATTTCATTTTTAAGCGGGACATATATTTTAGTCTAACTTTAGGCGCGTAGCCCTTGTTAGGAAATCCATTTTCAATATATTATTTTAGTATGTTTAAATAGGTATCCCAATACGTGGTCAGTGAGTATATATAATCATGACATATTGGGAAAATAATGTTTATAGCCAACTTTAAACTTTTGAAAAAATCTTGGTATATTCCCTTTAAAGAAGTCGCATATTACGTATTTAAGGGCTTAGTCCCGTAGTAAAGCTTCATGAGACAGTTTATCAGTTACATACTGAAGGACATTTTAAGAAAGACTTATGTTCATGGCTCTATCAATAAATCAGTTTGCCATATACTATTTCTAATATGTTGAAAATGGCGTTATAGCTCATTATAGGAATACATTACAGAGAAAGATAAACAGATCCACCACCGTTTGAAATACACGCTGTACTTATTTAACGAAGCCCCGCATCATTTACTAACTGTATCCCATTGATTAAAGTCCCATTAAACTCCCGAAAAAACACATTTTCTTTATAATAACAAAATAAATTGAAAATGAATGTGCTTATAATATTGACCTGCTATTTAAAAATGTACAAAATAAATAATATCTATCGAAATGTATATTTCACCGATAGTCTAACCTATTCATTTACAAATATCTCAGATTGTTTCCGACAATCTCCACCAATGTTCGTGAATACACAAATAAATAAGATTTGATGCGTACACTATCCAGTTTCGGGACTGAACATTTAGAACATTTAGAACATAAATGGATACATCACTTTATGAGCACCATAACATTACAATTTTACATTATTACATCTGAATCCGTATTAAATGAGCCTTTAATGAAACATTCACACAACTTGTATAGATGCCCTAAAATACACATGTTCGAATGTGTATATGTCGATGCCGATGTCAAGCAAATTACCCTTAAACACAGAATTTCTGTAATGAATAAACGTTGTTAGTAAGAGAAAAGAAATGATTGTAAGAGATATAACATAATACGTTATTAGAATGGTGATGTAATTGGATGCAAACTAATCTCACTTGGATTGACTAGTTCAGTCTATAGATAATTTGCTATGTAAGGGAAAGGTCCCAGGTTCGAGTCCATGGTTGACTGCATATTTTCCTTGTCCTGTTAAAATTGTTTTTGATATATGACCTAACAATTTGAGTGTTTTTTTTAAAATATAACTATCAAAAACAATGCTCATCCAGCTTTGTTATCTTATTACATGTTATAATTTCTATTTCTCAGGTAGCATTTCTTACCTGAAGTTTAAATAATATGGCACCTTTCCAAGTAACCTTTTGTCAAGAATAACAGCACTGATAGCCTTGAGGGTATTACTGTGCTTTGAAGGGGACACCCATTCCTTATCTCTTTCTTCATCAGCATTTATTGTATCATGCATGCACTGGTTTATTCCACTACCATGCGAAAGTTTCCATTCATGCTGGTTTGTAATATGGTGTAACAGACCTCGCCATATGCTCTGAAAAATCCATAAGTTTTATTTGAAAGAGATATCATTGAAACAATTTGTTCATAGAAATGCTAGAATAATTATCAAAACTCTCATGACACAGTATATATAAATGTGTTTTGACTTATATGCCCTATACATTTTAGTCTTGCCTTTTGAACTACTGAATAAAATTAGATGTACTGGTAATTTCTACACAGAATGTTGCTAATTTTCATTTACTATAAATACATTGAATGTTATTGTAAAACAAATTTGTTAAAAACAGTACACTCCATGTAGCCCAAGTTACTCACCAGAAATTCTTCATAAGAGTTAGCTCTAATGCAAGCAAACAGAAGTGGTTTATAATGTCTTTCTGCCATTTTATAAGGATGCTATGTTCCTTCTTCTGTGCTATCTGTAAAGAGTAGAAATGGCATCTAACTGTGTTTGGTTTCATTCTTTAAACCAACTGAAATCTCACTGAATTTAATTTAGAACATATTTGACTGTCAGGTAAACATTGACCACTGAAGATTATCAGAGAAAAAAACAGATCACACCTATAAAGCAATTTTTTTACTATTATAGTATAACTGTGATTTTTTAATAAAATATACCCCGCATTTCATAACCGGTAACATTATTTTGGGCTTTAATACAATTACATCTTTTTGCTCATTATTTTTTTGTTGTACATACCTTCGTTATCTTTTTACCAAGATTCTTAGCTGCGTGCCAGATATCATGAGAATGTTTTATCTGTGGATAAGTTGTTTCTGAAAAAGATATATCATTCTCCTTATGCAAAAGACATAAGCAATTAACTTAAAAATTATTTCCATACATGTGGGATAATGGGCCAAGGAATTTCAAACAATAAAATGAGTAGTTCCCATAAACAACTATCTATAGTACTGCATACATTTAACAGTTCATATAAATACCCTGTAACAATGAGATACTGGTCAAAATGTTAGTATGCTTCGTATGATATACATTAACAAAAAACAAACAAATAAAGCAACATTTGGATGAAAAAATTATATAAGACAAAAAAATAAGAATCAAATAAAAGTGAAAGTAATGTCAATATACCATTATACAACTTTCGCTTAGCTTCAACACAGAGTGAAAAAGCCATTTTTTTCCTTTTCTATGTAGTGGATCAAAACTTGCACCAAAAATTTAAACCGGGTTTGAAATACTAAAGATGACCTTTTCATCCTGCAATATGACCTTGACATTCCAGTTAGGAGACTTATATGTTAAATAATGCCTCAGAGTATAGACATGCATACTCCTACCAAGTTCCAGCCATATAACTGCAAGCAATGCACACTTAAGAACAACTTGAATTAAAACTGTAATGCAAAGTTTAAAGACAAAATATGACCTTTTCACGACGCAATATGACCGTGACTTTGTACTTAGGAGCTTGACTGTTACACAATGCCCCACATGCACACCTATGCAAGGGTCGCAGGGTCAATGCATATAACTGCAAGCTATGGACACTTATAAACAACTTGTAATAAAATTTTAACACAGGAAGGATGCCAGTTCAAAAACTAAGAAACTGTTTAAAACACTAGAGACACAAGTTCATAACACAGTATAGTTATTACTAAATCTTACTCATCATGGGTCCAATACCTAAGTGAGCATCTGTGACAACTTCCTTCACTACAACTCCATTCTGCTGAAGTTCAGTCATGGCATCTTGAAACCCTTTTTTCTGTCTGCATACTAAGGATTGTCTTCATCTCCTGCTCCATAAGTGTGTAAGAACAATATTGTGCTGAATAACCTGGGGAATCATTTCGACCATCTCCTGAAAGTAAATACATTATTTTACATATAAATACAATAACAAAATTTCCCGGAAGTAAACAGTTCTAGTAAACAAGAGACACACATTGACTGCCGATTGAGAGACCATGCCAAATAAAGCAATGTGTAATTTTAGAGCATACCGATAATAATTGTTTTATTCAACAATAAAATACATCACAGGCCAAGGCAAGTGGGTGTTAGGGATGTTGCTTATTCCTGAACAGACACGATTTATCCAAGAATCAGTTGTTGTTTTTTCGTGGGGTTTTATGTCATTTTCTACACAATTCAGGTTATACATGGCATATCCAGTTTTATAGTTGAAGGAATGAATCTGAGTGGAACAATTTTCCTTTTGCAAGTAACTGACCAACTTTCTCACATAAAATTTCTTGAACAAGTGCAACTCGAACCTACGACCTTAGCGGAGAGAGGTAAGTGATCTTGAGATAATGCCTTAGACCACTTGGCCAGTTTAAGAAGTAAGAACCAATATATGACTGTAAATAATTAATTACTGGTAATAACTAGTAATTTTCACTAACTATTATCCCTTGACAACTGCAAGAGCTTTGAATCATATTTCAAATGCAAGTTTATGAATTTTAGGAGAGTAACCAAATGTCATTTAAACGTAACCAAATGATAAAAATATCTCAGCAAGCTAACAAATAATTGTATCTAGATAAGAGAACAAAGTTTATCTAAGCAAAGCATCGGACAATCTTTTGAAATGTTTCATTTTGTCAAAGTTTTTGAGTGTAATACACAGTATCGCCCTCATTATTTATGGTAATATGTATACGATTGAGAAGTCACAAAACCCAGTCATCTTACCAAGCACAATTACTTCTTTTCCTCGGAACATATCAAGAAATTCTTCCTGTTTTTCCAACCAATATTGGTCAAAAGTTGGTACAACATAGGTTCTTTGTATCCTGTGAAAAGTTGTCGCTGACATGAACTTCAAGTTGAGGTGTTTAGCCCACAATGACAGCTTTCCAAAGTTGTTGCCTGAAATCAGAACTGCTAGTGCTGCCAGGAAATCTCTGCTATGCAGTCTTTTATTAAGTACTGGCTAGGCACACCATCTATGCACTAAGTGCCCAGAGCCACATATCTACAAAGACATAAACATAGCAAATATTTAAAAACAGTAAAAATATATACCTGTAACATCACTTTTTATTATTTAGATAATCAAATACTACTTGTATATTACAATTAAAAATTACCAATAGCAACATCAATACAGACTGGATTTGGCAGAACTCATAACTTTAACCCAATATATAATGGAGTCTGAATATTTAGCATCAGTTTATGCCATTGACACACACACAGATTATCTTACCACCATATCTTGGGTTCCTAGAGGGTTAACCAGTACTTGAGCGCATCCTCTGGCATCTCTGCAAGCAGTTGATAAATTTTCTATTTGAATCCATGATGAGAGACAAATGACCATGAGAAAACACTTATCATGGATACTGTGGCCAGACGTGTTTAAACAGGGCGTGCCACCGACTGAGCTAACTTGGCCCGGTAAACATATTTATGGTATTCTTTTTTAGTGAATTAGATTTTGAGATTTGAATAGGTCATGCCAGGCATTAGTGAACTCACCCATTTCAAATAAAGTGCAGATCCTATACATTTTATACTGTGATTTGATTAGCATGTTAGCACTATGTTTGTATTTGCCAGTGCCTTAATTTGGTCAGCATTAGCAAAGTAATTGGTCGACTTGGTGAGTTGGTAACATGCATCCTCGGATGATATTCTGTTCACACCTGGCCCCAGCTCTTCCTTAGCATCCTCAACTTCTGCTCAATCATCCTTTTGCTCCATAGCAAACTCCATTTCTTCAAAAGCAACTTCCTCCACTTGATCATTAACTACATCCGGTCTAAAAACAGTAAACAAGCCTATGACACTTCATAAAATAAAAGCCATTTTACAAGCATATTATGATTATGAGAAAGAAAATTGTATAAAATACAAATATTATGAATTGAATAGGGTCATACTCATATGATTTTCCTACTTTCATGTGTGTCAATGTAAAAAATGCCAATTTAATGTTATTTGATATTAGTTGGATTACCAAGTAAAGATTGAGGGTGACTAATAATCGGCTTGCCCAATCTCTGATGATTACCGGCATTAACCATTAATTATGTTTTACAACCATGAATCTTCCACCTCTTAATATGTGGGGAATAGTCATAAATGTGTAATACTGGTTAACAAATGTTAAAGACCATAAGCAGGAGGCCACGAGTTCGACACCCAGTCAAGCAACATGGCACCACCTGTCACAAATGTCACTATATACGGCAATATAACTGATTTTAAAAATACTGTGTAGTGCAATTGTCATCCTAGTCTTTGACAAGTATGTTGAATAATTGAGTTGCAAATCAGTTTGTTTTTTCAAAACAGAAATGGTAGCCGATATTTGGCCCAATCTCCAAGCAAAACACACTTTCCAGTGCTTTACCAAAAAACTCCCTGATACAATATTCGTCTTAGCTCCTCAAATTGGGCAATATGATCAATTAATAGAATGGAATGATCTATATTTGGCTTTCAAAAAAGTAAGTAAGCACCACGCTGACATTGATTTACTAAGGAAAGTTACTGTACCAATACTCAAAGAGACACGTTTAAAATACGGCCCGAAAAAAAAACGCTGCTCTTTCATTAAGATCATTTGGTAACCATAGGAAAGGAAATAGAATAGATTCCCATTCAAGCTGACTTATAAATTATTTTTGAACCCGAATTCGGTGTCTTCTGCAAACAAACAAGAAATATCAAAAACAAAACAATGAAAATCACTTACAACACCATTGATATCTCAAAACTTGGCTTGTAATCAGGGTCATCATCGTCTTTCTCTTCATCAATTTCAGATACCTCAATGCAAGGGCTAAAAACTTAAGAAATAGTTTAAGAACATGAAAGATAATTCTTAACATAATTTTAGAAAAAGATTCTTACCCTAAAAATGAGAAAAAAATAATAAAGTTGATGCAATAAGTGCAAGCATGTAGGTGTGTGATTCTGTGTGGTTCTAAGGGTTTGAGTGTTGTTATCAGCCCTATTAGCTTCTGGTTTTGGGGTTGCAGGTTTATTTCCCGGACTGGTCAACTTAAAATTCTAACAGTTGCTCGGATGAGACTTTTAAACTAAGGGCCCGTGGGACTGTGCTGTTTACGAGAAATATAGTCACAAATTGATTGTGTTTACCAGCACATGCATTGCTCTGAATGTTATATTGTTTTTCATCGTAAATAAAACTAATTGTCTAATGAAATTCATCACTGGTCGTGATTTGGACAACTGCTTATTTATTTTAGTTATCAGTCCGGAAGCCAAAACAACCAGCACCAATTCTAAGAACGGGATGTCCATGGGAGGTGTCTTCCTTTCTAAGAAGCTGGCCAACAAAGAAAAAAACCATTGCCCTTTAAAAATGTTCAAAAGTCCAATTCAGGTGACCCGGCACTATCGGCATATAATTCTTATTCCGTATTATCTGTCAATTGCAAGTCTTGGATTAAGGTTTGACCATTGAAATTACTTATAAAGGATAGCCAAATCAGTAAATCAGTTTTCATTCCGGTATTTATTCGAAAGAACTGCTAGCGCATTTTTAACTTAGACATTGCATCATAAAACTGAATGTTGAATGCCAGGCCTGCTGGTCTCTTGTATAAAAAATCAAAAGAGACAACAATCATGTTTTCTGTATCAATTTGAATACCAAGAAAAAACAAAACTGTGCTTGGAACTGTTGTTTTATCTTTAGCAATAGGAACATCAATTAGGTACAAATATCTTCCAAAGGGACACATAAATTCATTACATTCATTGGTCGCCGTATGACCTAAACATACGAAGTCATCGACATAGTGAGATAGTGTTCAACTATTGAACAAGATATGGAGCAATCAATTGGAAGACATTTATCTATGTAATAATATGTATCTACCTTAAACCCCAATACATCAAATTCGCCTGGATAAATTGGTATTATACTAAAGTCATATATAATGTCCATTTTTGCCATTAATAATCCCGGGCCAACGTTTTTAACTATATTAACAAATTCATCAAACTTTGGGTTATATACTGTACAATTATTTTTTATCTGTTAATTCATTAACGCGTTTACCTTGGTATGAAAAATTGGTATTATTCTCTAATATCCACCGGACTTGGAGACAATAGAAGACTGGAAATTGGTTTCAAACAAAAAGGGCCTGCAATACGACCCAATTTTATTTCTTTGTTTATCTTAATTTCAATTCTGTCTGATGTTAAGAAGCAGCAACACTTCCTTGAAAATTCGTGACAGTTTTATTTTGCTTGATTTGGGATTCCCCATACATATACTAAAGCCATAGTTCACTATCAACTACTACCCACAATATACTACGGTTTCTGGTTATTTTAAAGACGAAATTGTTCGTCATAATTCTTCCAACAGATTCCCCCAGTTCGACTTGCTCCTAGCCTAATCGCATTTGGATTCGCAGTCAAATAGATTGGAGGAAATATCAACATGACATCTGTCCAATAAAAGATATCATCATCTTTTTGCCTTTTAGATTTTGGAATGACAAGCAACTGGCCATGAACTAATGAAAATTGCCTTTTAACATCCTCACTTTCTTGAAGCGGCTCCATCAAGATTTCTAAATTGATGAACATGCACCCAACGATTCATTCGAAGATACAATTACTATAATATATGGTTTTCAAACACTCGTACCTGATTTCTCAGTGGCATTAGTGCTGGGTTCAAATTAAGTACTCAGTAAATATTGGTCTTGGGGCACTTGCCCCATCACAAGGTCATCCAACCCTGCTCATCTGGCTCAATGACATGATCCTTACTATAGAATACTAGTATAATGTAAAGCCATAAAATATCTGCGTGTAATCACGATATCTTTTAAAGACAACATGTCACATATATCCTACTGCAAAGTTTTAAGGAAATGTTCGATATATTCAATTCATCATTGTTCTATATTATTGACTGGCAATAAAATTAAATTATATTGTTATTAATAGGAAGTAACTAACAATCAAATGCATATATAAATGTATCCATTTTCTCAGCTGCATAGTATTTCCGCAGTGAATTTGATATAAAGCTACCTGTATTATTACTTAACAATACATTTTTTTCTTCAGTTTCTTACAATATATATATATCATTAAAATATATTTTTCAGCTATAATTTGTTTAATATAAAAAAAAATCACACATACATTGATGTAGTTCAAAATTAATATGATAGTTGTACTTGTACTATATTATGATAGTCTATATCTTTAAATTCAGTATTTATTGAACTTGTTGATTATTGATAATTATCAATTACAAGTTTGTCGTTTTCATCATATCGTTCACGACAAAAATAAATTGACCACTTTCTCGACTGACTGTTATATGATTATCGAATGTCATTGACAAATGAATATCAGTTATAAGTGCTAGCTAATTAAAGCCACTATGCCAATAAAGATAATGAAAGATACGAAGTACAACAGTTTATCATGACAAGTTTAATAGTTTTGTGAGTGTTTATCGAAACATTTTGTGATTGATATACTTTACATGATGGCATATTGTTCTAAGGTGCTTTCGTAAAGTACATTTGTATATCACATTGCATTTACTTATTAACTGACAATTTATTTACAATGATTTATCTTCATGATCTTAGTACATCAATAGAACTGTTAACAATATATAACCTTTAATGTGTAGAAAATGGAATTAAAGCCCATTTTTAGAAACACTTTACAAAAACATAAAAGCTGATTCACAACTATTTGCAATATTGCAATTTAGAGAAGTCGCAAATCATATAATAATTGGCCTAGCTCCGTTCAAGAGTTACTTACTGAAGTACAAATTTTAACAAAGATTCCTGTTCATGAGTTTCATTCTACTATTACAACAGTTGGCCATATGTAACCTGTAATGTGTTAAAAACGGTGTTTTAGCCCAAGAAGTACAATTCCATCATCATTTGCAATAGTATATACAAGACCGATAAACACAGAACATGTCTAATGTTAGAAATGAAAAAAAACGTCGTTAATAAAATATATACTGCTTGGTAGCTAGTTATTCTACATGATCGATATCCTAACTAGACTGTTGATGTTACTTCACATTTGGATGGAACAAACTAAACCCACTTCATCACAATTTCGTTTTAATTCCAAGTGTAAAACCTGCTATCGAAAATTATGCTATAGATAGAATATAATATAGATAGATAGAATATATTCTATAGAATGATAATAGTCATGTCTTCCTCTGGAACTTTCTTTTCACAACCATTTTACTCAATTTGGGAAACATAAAGACACATTGCCGACGACCTTATTACGTATATTTTAAACAAAGTATATGTACAATATGTAACACAACATTCATTTCGATTTTGCATGGAATCTGCGTCAAGTGATTTTGAGGGGGTTGAATTAAGATTACGAGTGTGGTTCTCTGCTTACCAGGGTATTAACTTGGACAGTTCCTTTTAATACTAATGGGGTACCGTGATCCCTTGTGATGTAGGTTTAACATATTTGAGAAATAGTTTGTAGTATAACTCTTCTTATCATTCAAATGGCGCAGACGAATATCCGTATATGATTGTGAATGCAGGGAAATGCCCGTGTTCGATCGTTTGGATTCTACATACAAATTGACTAGTATATCCCAATCAGGCAATCCATTCCTTATATATTTACTATTAAATGAGATGACTGAGAAACTCATTTGATGATATATTATCTGGATTTCACACACGCTTGAACTCTGACTGGAATTTCTTTCATTGCCATAAACAATAACGTAGCTATAATAACAACGTACACACAGTTAACACTGCGTTTTAATGCTTTAAATTATCGTTCATAACTTTTCCATTATTTCAATAACTTTTCGGTGATGTACTACATGCATGGTCAACTTGAATATGTATTTAAACCACATTACTTTATTTAGCAGACAAATTAGCAATTACAAGGAAAATGCTATTATTTTAATCACATACGCGTATCATTGACAGGCTCGACAATTCGATATAGAAGTTTAAACAACCTTTCACTCTCCATGTATCATCTCATTTGATCATAATATTTTCAGAGCAATGACGCATTGTAACACATAGATACACGTCAATGCTTTTTTCTCAAGTCTTAACTATCACTATGACAACTTGGAGAGACGAGTCTGTAGATAAATATTTAAATCAAGGTATATGTAAGGTCCTGCTGAGTTACATGTAATATATACTATTTATAAACTAATGGAATATCATACATATGTATTCATTTATTAAACTTAGTAAGACAAATGTGGTTTTATGAACTTCTTCATCGTATGTTTAGTTTTGAAAATGGTCACGGAACTCATTAAGTAAGTCTACGAAAATAAGTATTTTTTATTGGTCGTACACAATTCTTAGACTCAGGAAGTTTAAAAAACGGATCCCTGAATTATAATAGGAATATATGGTAATACTTCCGGCAATCAAGTGTTATACATATGACAGAGGGTTGTTTGTATTGAAATTAACAACACGATCTTCAGCGGGTTAATGGTTTTATATAGTTTCTCCAATGTATAGTTATATTGACAATAAACAAGAACAAGTAACGATAGAGTAATACAATACATACTTCACAGAACAAAATATTATGACCAAACATTAAGCATTTCTCGCGATATACATATCAAACAATATAAATACAGTTCCTAATAACATCAATTAAAATACAAGTAATTCATTACCAGGCTGATCAGCATGTAGTGAAATTAATGAATCAATACACAAATATTCGAAGATTGTCTAGTAAAATTTGTTGGTGCTGTCTGTTCGATTATCTGGCGGGAATTAGAAATGGTAAATTCACCCATCATACAATACAATCGCTCACTCAATCACTCTCTAATTAGCTCTCTGCATTACATACATGTATACATCGGCTACACTAACATCACAACACAAACATTTGTTTTATTTAAATACGCCAGAGTGCGTGTAACCAGGTGACTATCATCTATAAATGCAATATACAATGACTAGAACAGTAAGCCTTGGCCACATATGTATAAATTTACTACCCAATGGTAATCAACATTCAGTGTATATACTGAAGCAAGACTTTTACGTTAGAATTTACGCAGACTTATGGTTTTGTTATATTTAACAACCTTGGTTTTAAAACAAGCTTGCTATATAAAATATATCTTTATACTCATGGCGTTTTAAGACAACATCTTTATTAATTTCTATTTTTATGTCTGATATACCCAAAATCTATCCAGTTTGAGACATGATTCATTTTTTTATATAGGTCAAATAGCATGATTATTCCTGAAGGTGCCAGCGATTTGTCGTTTTGTTTTGTCCTCATGTAGAAACATCCTCATTTTTCCTTATATCCACAATTACAAAAACAGCAGTTGTCAAAAGGAGATCGCGCTAGAGTATTTTAAAATAATAATAAACAAATTACAAAACATTCGATAGCTGACAGGAATATTTGTTCAATTTGATGATGAAAATATAGCTATAATAAAATGTATAGAGATGGTGTATGCTATAAAAAGTATCAAACATGAATGCTCATTTTTATGTCCCCACATACATCTTTTTTGGGGGGGAGGGGGTATATAATAATCACAGTGTTCGTCCGTCCAAGATTTCGTTTCTGGCCTGTAACTTTGTTACACATACTTTGAATTTGTTTGGCAATTATTTGAGTCTGTTTGAGATTTTGTATGCGGTCCTAAATTTTTGCATGCATTGATGAATTTTAAAAGTATTCGGATCATTTAATCAACACGGCACGACGGTGTGTTGTCTATAAAACCAGTCCCGTTTATCAAAGTTCAAGGTTACATTTTTAGTTTGTTTAACAACAGGTTGAGTCTTTTTTTTAGATGTGTGGCCTGTTACGTTGATAGATCAACACGACATGACGACATATCGCGCGTAAGACCTCTTCGGTCATGATTACACTTTCAGTCTGTTTGAAATTTTGTTTCTGGCCTTTGTCTTACATGGAGGGATTTTAAAATAATGTGTCACAAGTAATCAACATGTCATGATGATGTGTGACCTGCAATACCCAGGTCTGTACTGCATATATATCAAGATCTCATTTTAAGGTATAAACTCTAAAATTGTATGGCATCTGTCTAGTCTATAGCTTTAGTCCACTGCAATTGATATCAATTGATATACTTAAATACCTATTTATTAAGATATATCGCCATTTTCGTTTAGACCACTTGTGTGTGTGTGGGGGGTGGGTGGGGGGGTTGGGCTGTGTGTGTGTGGGGGGGGGATAGGGTTGACGAAAATGTAAGGCTCTGTCATGTGAACTTATTTTTATTTTTTTTTTATCGCATAACCTAGAGAACGCGTCCAACAAATGCAGACTCGGTACTGTTGAATCTGTTCATGAGTGGTGATGTAATAAGCAACACAACTCACGCACCTCTGATACCAATCGTTAGTGATGTTACACTAGGCTAATATACTTGTACGACTCACTTCACAGGTTTGCTTCTTTATTTGTTAATGGTGTATTTTATTGTAGAAGTCTACCTTCACGTTGTTAACAGTGTACACTCTGAACAGAACAAACTTTTATTGGATCTAACATGACCCCGACTTTTGCTATTTATGGCACTGTAAATGTCAAGCCACAAAAAATTAAAAAGTTCTATTGTTTAATCTTTGATTTTCTAGAAATGACAGCCCTTTTTTTACTAACTATGATAATAAAAAAGAATTACCCCTATATGTATACTTCTCAAAGAATGGTGATGTCACGAAGCGCGCACAGCTCAACCATATTTTAATTTCCTTCAGATCTTAAAATGTATGACGTCACTGTCTATGACATTAGCTTACGTGACTTTTTTTAGTCTTTTTTAGTTTCATGAAATTGAGGTCTGCGCCGGTCCAACACACATGATATGAATCAATCACTTTTAGAATCATTGAAAAACGTATAATTATTATAAAATGGCGCAATTTTGGCTAAATTAAAAAACAACAACACAGAAACATATGCAAAACGCTGTTTTAGGTCAACTCTTATCGTTTTGAAAAGTAACCTATGCGTTAGTGGCTTACATTTTCTCTTTGATCCACTATAAATGCTTTACAAACATGTAAGTTTTATTCTATTTGCAAACAGTTTTCCAATACCATTTAAAGATTATGTTTATATAATATTTGAACTAGTCGTTTTATTATCGAAATAAAATCAACAGTGTATGGCCTGGATGGATGTTTCCAAAGAGAAAACTACTTCATCCGTATGCAAAATGAAGAGCTCATCCGAAATATTGCCAGTTACATTTGATGACCATTTACATATATTTACAAGTGACATCAACTATCAAACCAAAACCTTATCGAAAATGCTTATCGTTCAAGATGAACTAGTGCTCAAGATACAAAATATATATATGTTGTAAACAGTCCTGTTTGTTGTGAAACGACGATGGTGAAAAGTCGAACCTTAAATGATGAAAAGTCAAAACAACGAAACAACGATTGTAGTTTTGACTTCTTACCATCGTAGTTTCGTTGTTTCAACTTTTCACCATCGTACTCTCGACTTTTCCCTATCGTAGTTTTGACTTTTCACCAACGTAGTTTCGCGTTGTCGCCATCGTAGTTTCGACTTTTCACCATCGTAGTTTCGCTTTCCTGTTGCTGATTCGCAGTCGAAATCAAAAGCATGGACGAATCAATAATTTATTTTTGGAAAGCGAGCAAAGCTCTGTCTTCCTTAGCTGTCTTGCAGCCTTAGCAATATGTTATACAAACTACGTATGGCAGGAACCGCCATACTTATCCGACCGATAAAGTAGTTCACAACTTTCAACACGCATTTACCGTAGCAAAGGAAGTATTATACAACAAAAGTTTCAAAGTTTTTTATTTATTGCAGATACGATACTGGAAGCATACAATTTCCATGGAAATGCGGAAGAATACACTTATCTCGCTGTGCTCTAAAAAAAACGTGGCAATT